>JAGDYQ010000244.1:191382-343882 GCA_021962125.1 Bulinus truncatus
AACATTAGTTGTAACAGGTATGTAAATTCATCTATGCTAAATGAGAAGTGAGTGTACTGATAGACTCGTGATGTCATTGTGTTTACTTACTAATAGAGAACTAGAGAAACAGCTTCTTCCGTGGTACTAGGATTGCCGCAGCAATGACAAAAACCTATATCTAGAGTTAGTGAAAATGAAAGACATTTAGGATGATAACATTATGATAACATTAAGATAACATTAAATTAACAGCATGATAACATTATAATAATATTATGATTACTATTATGATTACTTTATGATAGCATTAAAATAGCATTATGATATCATCAAATATTATTACATTCAGCTTTTACATTGTAATGATATTTAGTATGAATTAAAACATTCAGAATAATATTTACTTTGAAACAGCCATGTAGCGTGAAAATTCTACAGAGGGGCCAGGCAATAGCAGGGGGGGGCAGGTAATACATTTTACTAAGTAGAACAAATAAGCAGAGGGGGCCAGAGAAAACGCAGGGGACCACGACCCCCTGCCCCCCCCCGCACGCTACGGGCATGCTTTGATAACATGTTGTATGTATGTTTACATGGTGTTTTATTAAATTTTGTATGAAAACATTTATGTATGATACAATTTTCGTAAGACAATATTTTGTATGATAATATTTTTTGTATGATAATTCTTAATGATACAATTATCATACGACATCACATGATAAATACGTTGCAGGTATCAGTAAGCACTGTTGCCACTACATAAGTCGTAGATAACTAATACACAGTGTCCATTTAACAATCACACTAAGTCCGTATGTAAAACGACTTCTATGATAGCACAAAACCCCAAATGTTCATCCTCACAGTACAAGGGTCATAACCCAACGGTCTCACTACACATGTACGAGGGTCATAACCCAACGGCCTCACTACACATGTACGAGGTTCATAACACAACGACCCCACTACACATGTACGAGGTTCATAACACAACGACCCCCACTACACATGTACGAGGTTCATAACACAACGGCCCTCACTACACATGTACGAGGTTCATCACACAACGACCCCTCTACACATGTACGAGGGTCATAACACAACGGCCCTCACTACACATGTACGAGGGTCATAACAAAACGGCCCCCACTACACATGTACGAGGTTCATAACACAACGACCCCACTACACATGTACGAGGGTCATAACACAACGGCCCTCACTACACATGTACGAGGTTCATAACACAACGACCCCACTACACATGTACGAGGGTCATAACACAACGGCCCTCACTACACATGTGCGAGGGTCATAACACAACGGCCTCACTACACATGTACGAGGGTCATAACACAACGTCCTCACTACACATGTACGAGGGTCATAACACAACGACCTCACTACACATGTACGAGGGTCATAACACAACGGCCTCACTACACATGTACGAGGGTCATAACACAACGGCCTCACTACACATGTACGAGGGTCATAACACAACGGCCTCACTACACATGTACGAGGGGCATAACACAACGACCTCACTACACATGTACGAGGGTCATAACACAACGACCTCACTACACATGTACGAGGGTCATAACACAACGACCTCACTACACATGTACGAGGGTCATAACACAACGGCCCCACTACAAATGTACGAGGGTCATAACAAAACGGCCTCACTACACAAGTACGAGGGTCATCACACAACGGCCTCACTACACATGTACGAGGTTCATAACACAACGACCCCACTACACACGTACGAGGGTCATAACACAACGGCCTCACTACACATGTACGAGGGTCATAACCCAACGGTCTCACTACACATGTATGAGGGTCATAACACAACGGCCCCACTACACATGTACGAGGGTCATAACCCAACGGTCTCACTACACATGTACGAGGGTCATAACACAACGGCCCCCACTACACACGTACGAGGGTCATAACCCAACGGCCCCCACTACACATGTACGAGGGTCATAACCCAACGGTCTCACTACACATGTACAAGGGTCATAACACAACGGCCTCACTACACATGTACGAGGTTCATAACACAACGGCCCTCACTACACATGTACGAGGGTCATAACACAACGGCCTCACTACACATGTACGAGGTTCATAACACAACGGCCCTCACTACACATGTACGAGGTTCATCACACAACGACCCCACTACACACGTACGAGGGTCATAACACAACGACCCCACTACACATGTACGAGGGTCATAACACAACGGCCCTCACTACACATGTACGAGGTTCATCACACAACGACCCCACTACACACGTACGAGGGTCATAACACAACGGTTTCTGTGCATGTGTTCTTCCATCCCGTTCTATTTATAACCAGTCAACCACTGATTCTCTTCCCTGACCATTCGTACATTGATCTGTCAAACACAGGCTACCTCCATGAAACATGATAGCATGTTCTATGACAACGTTCTGCACGATTATATTTTGTATCATATAGTTATAATACAATCTACACTATTCTACATACCTGGACTGCAATTGACTTCGTTAGCTTCGTATTGTTGTATGCATTTCCATTGCAAGGGGCCAACAGATGTAGGCTTTGCAAACTGTTTCTCTATCAATCTTCCATCTAAAACCTTTAAGAAAAGAATATACACCAGGCAATATTTCATTTCAGTTGTAAAAATCTTATTTCTATTATTGAGAGAAACATTTATATTTATACCATCAAAGCAATTTGCGAAAGCAACTAAAAACAAAGAAACTAAAAGGAACAAAGAATTAGCCAGAAAAAAAATCTGGACATCACTGCAGGCCTATAAATACACAAATATAAATTAGTATGAGTTTTTAGCGCCCTATTATCTGGTCAACTTTTATTGATGTGTTATAATCAGCCCCGTAGTGTGAAAATTCTACAGCAGGGGCCAGGCATTCTACAGCATGGGCCAGGCATTCTACAGCATGGGCCAGGCTTTCTACAGCATGGGCCAGGCTTTCTACAGCATGGGCCAGGCATTCTACAGCAGGGGCCAGGCATTCTACAGCAGGGGCCAGGCATTCTACAGCATGGGCCAGGCATTCTACAGCATGGGCCAGGCTTTCTACAGCATGGGCCAGGCTTTCTACAGCATGGGCCAGGCATTCTACAGCAGGGGCCAGGCTTTCTACAGCATGGGCCAGGCTTTCTACAGCATGGGCCAGGCATTCTACAGCAGGGGCCAGGCATTCTACAGCAGGGGCCAGGCATTCTACAGCATGGGCCAGGCATTCTACAGCATGGGCCAGGCTTTCTACAGCATGGGCCAGGCTTTCTACAGCATGGGCCAGGCATTCTACAGCAGGGGCCAGGCAATAGCAGGGGTGGGGGGCAAGTAATACATTTTACTCAGTAGAACAAACAAGCAGGGGGGTAGGTAATACATGTAATATAACTAAGTAGAACAAACAAGCAGGGGGGTAGGTAATACATGTAACTAAGTAGAACAAACAAGCAGGGGGGTAGGTAATACATGTTACTAAGTAGAACAAACAAGCGGGGGGGGGCAGACAAAACGCAGGGGGTGGGGCGGCCGCTCTGCCCCCCCCCCCGCACGCTACGGGCCTGGTTATAATATTTTGCAATGTATTAATCACCTTGAATAAACATTCGACACCGCCATGATCATGCGGGAGGTTTGCTTTCAAAGGCTTGAACCTGAGCAAGAGCATCTGAAACTTTGGACCAGTGTGAATCAAACATCGGTCATACCTGTCAGTCAGTTAAATAGTCGAGATAAAAATTAGAACATTTTTGTAGATCACTTTGACATACACACACACAAGGTGTTAGCAGAACGTTAGATCACTCTCACTTACGTACACATACAAGGTGTTAGTAGAACGATAGACCACTCTCACATACGTACACATACAAGGTGTTAGTAGAACGTTAGATCACTCTCACATACTACACATACAAGGTGTTAGTAGAACGTAAGATCACTCTCACATACGTACACATACAAGGTGTTAGTAGAACGATAGATCACTCTCACATACGTACACATACAAGGTGTTAGTAGAACGATAGATCACTCTCACATACGTACACATACAAGGTGTTAGTAGAACGATAGATCACTCTCACATACGTACACATACAAGGTGTTAGTAGAACGTTAGATCACTCTCACATACGTACACATACAAGACCAGAGTGACAATATTTCGGTGCCCTCATACTGAATCAGTTCTGAATTACTCCAAAATCCCTTTAACTCACCACAAGCATTCAAACTGACCGGTTATTTGTTTTTTTTTTTAGGATTTTGGGGGCCTTAGGCGAAATAACATGTTGGGACCCCTTGTAGAAAATTTTACTGAAAGGGGGCCCTTTATTAAGCGAGGGCGTAGTTTGACCCCCTCTGTAAAAACAACTCTGCTTTGACAGAATGAGTTATTTGGAGGATTGTGATCCATGGCATAGTGCTAGGAATCTAGAGTAAACAAACTGCAATATCAGTTACACAGGATCTAGTATGATCCATGGCATAGTGTTAGGAATGTAGAGTAAGCAAACTGCAATATCAGTTACACAGGATCTAGTATGATCCATGGCATAGTGCTACGAATCTAAAGTAAGCAAACTGCAATATCAGTTACACAGGATCTAGTATGATCCATGGCATAGTGCTAGGAATCTAGAGTAAACAAACTGCAATATCAGTTACACAGGATCTAGTATGATCCATGGCATAGTGCTAGGAATCTAGAGTAAACAAACTGCAATATCAGTTACACAGGATCTAGTATGATCCATGACATAGTGCTAGGAATCTAGAGTAAACAAACTGCAATATCAGTTACACAGGATCTAGTATGATCCATGGCATAGTGCTAGGAATCTAGAGTAAACAAACTGCAATATCAGTTACACAGGATCTAGTATGATCCATGGCATAGTGCTAGGAATCTAGAGTAAACAAACTGCAATATCAGTTACACAGGATCTAGTATGATCCATGACATAGTGTTAGGAATCTAGAGTAAACAAACTGCAATATCAGTTACACAGGATCTAGTTTGATCCCGCTCGCAATTTCTGTGGGATAGGGGCAGTGCTTTTTTTTTTGTAAAAAAAAAATAGGTGCCGGTACTCAGTGATGGATTGCCTAAATTTTAGCTAAAACCCCAGTGTCTAGTTTAGTTCTTATTGCGCACAATTTTAAAATAATTCAATTTTAACAAATTAATAATATAATAGATTAATAATAAACGTTAAAATACAAGAAAAGTAATAATTTTTTTCCCTACATTGAAAAAGGTGCCGGTACGCCGAACCGGGGCGTACCGGCACAAAAGAAAGCACTGTATAGGGCCATACGCCTTATACGCACTGCATCACGACCAACTTTAACACTTCACTGTAACATAAATAAAGTATGTATTTGTATGTATTAGTATGTATACAAGTTGTATTCAACATTATGTGAAACAATTATTTAACTAGAAAAATGAAGCATCATTACAATTACAATTACAATTACATATTTCAATTACAATTATAATTACAATTACAATTACCCAAAAAGTACAAAAATATTAGCGCGGAGACCACTGCAACTAATCAGACCAAGCATGTGTGGTGGCCAAACCAAGTAGCTGGCCCGTCTAATTAGTTCAAGTTGGCCGTGAATGCATGTCCGCACAGGCCAACATTGTACACATACATACAAACACACACACACACACACGCACGGACATACATCATCGCAACATTGTATCATTGTATCCTTGTATCATTGCATCATTGCATCATTGTATCATTGTATCATTGTATCCTTGTATCATTGTATCATTGTATCATTGTATCATTGTATCATTGCATCATTGTATCATTGCATCATTGCATCATTGTATCATTGTATCATTATATCATTGTATCATTGTATCATATTCATGAAGTTTAAAATTAAAAAAAAAATCAATTTATATCTTTTTGTAACAAATTTCTTATGTCAGACAAGACGCTGACCTTGGTGGGCGACAAGATAAAATGCCGTTCAGGATGGACCGTTCTTTCACTCATGACTTACGCGACTTTAAAAAATATACGACCAAAAACGTACCCCGTCTCCTCCCCACGTATGTACTTCTGCCAGTCACTTTCAGCCCCCTGATAGAGCCTCAACAGTCGGCGTGCATTTACGGCTGATTTCTCTGCCTCGTTCTTCCAGTCCAAACGATCCAGCTGTTGAACAAGTTCCGATATCTGAGAAATGGCAAGGCCGTTGATTTTATCGTCTGAAGTCATGTCCCCGTTGTCCCGTCTTTCAAATTTGTTCTCTCTAATCTAACTATTCAGCATTGGATTGCTGTGATCATAAAAATGTAGCAAATGGCATTTGCCTTAGTTTGGTATTTATATAGTAGAACATTTTTATAAACAAAGAGTAAATACCCCCCTCCTTGTCAACAGCTTTTCGAAGAAATATTTTTTTTAGTGATGATTACAGAATATAACCTGAGGACATTAAGTTATGTAAGCTGAAGACATGATGTCATGTAACGAAAATATATCTTTGGAATGAATAGAACTGTTATTTGGATTACGTAATTGAAGTGGATAATATTTATACCAATAAAAATAATAACAGACACATTGAATGAAATAGGATTTTCATGTCCAATATATCAAACTAACCACTCTTGTAATATCCCTCCAACCACTCTTGTAATATCAATCCAACCACTCTTGTAATATCACTCCAACCACTCTTGTAATATCAATCCAACCACTCTTGTAATATCCCTCCAACCACTCTTGTAATATCACTCCAACCACTCTTGTAATATCAATCCAACCACTCTTGTAATATCCCTCCAACCACTCTTGTAATATCAATCCAACCACTCTTGTAATATCACTCCAACCACTCTTGTAATATCAATCCAGCCACTCTTGTAATATCACTCCAACCACTCTTGTAATATCAAACCAGCCACTCTTGTAATATCACTCCAACCACTCTTGTAATATCACTCCAACCACTCTTGTAATATCACTCCAACCACTCTTGTAATATCAATCCAACCACTCTTATAAAAGTAACTAACTTTTCAATTTCTAACGTACGTCTTTCAAGCACCAAAAAAACATAATAATATTCGTCTTAACTAAAAACGTTACAAAAGGGAAGTAATGTATTTTTAACATAAAGCTTTCAAAGATATGGGGTGAACATGGCTATGTAATGGCCGAATGGGTCATTCGTAGTCTACCTCCCATCTCCGATCTTTATAAAAGCTGTATGACTTAAAGCGTAATTAATTTAATATGTCGTTAATTAGCCATGAAACAGATGCCCACAATATTTTAGCAAAACTCGACACAAAGACAACGTTCATCTGAAATATTCCGGCAAACAACGTTCATCTGAAATATTCCGGCAAACAACGTTTCTCCGGTAATGCATGTGTCCGGAAGACGATATTTGTCCGGCGACATTACGAGTCCGGCAATAATGTGTGCGGCAAAAGATGTTGGCTGTGTGCAACTGTGTAGAATAGTTGTGTGTGTGTGTGTGTGTGCATGTGCGCGTGTGTGTGTGTGTGTACGCCGAACAACATGACATATATCTATTAAACAAAACATATGTGCGCTCTGTGCTAATATTTGAGCGTGCGCTCAGCGAACTGAGTAAGGTGCACTTGCGCACAGCTTAGATTGAAAATGGCTTCGAAATCCAAATGTTATTAACGTTAAAAGATCGTGTAAGTTGTCGTAATGTGTGTGCTATCTTTTCCCTGAAGAGTCCAACGCTATGTCTATAAATAAGTCTTTTATCACTGGACATACGTTAATTTTATTTAGTTATTAATGTTTTCAAGAATTCATTAAATTACCAATGAACTATTTCTTTTTGCTTTGCAGACACAAACATAAACAGTTTTCATTTTTTCTCGACAGTCAACGAGAACTTGTTGAGGTTAATTCTACGTAAGGTTCACCATTCGGCCTACAAATGAGTGGTGTTCAATAATAGAATTCCTTGAGTGGTGCTGACCATGATAACTAGACCAGGCCCTACCCCCCTAAGGGGGCGTTATTTTAGCGTAAATGTTATACAATCGAAAAAGCTCCACGCCCGCGAACTGGACTCTTGTTATAGCCCCTTGCCCATTCAACAAATGGCGCAATGGAGCCCGAAAATGCCACCCTATTCCAGAACCAGCTAAAAAATACAAAAAAAAGTCTGTCACCCTTGCGCCCTCCCCGATTCCGCCCCTGCTTTCAATCAAAATGCCAAGGGTCGCCTCTTGTGTAAAAATATTATTTTCATTCTTTGTTATTTCTTCCCTGGTGTGACTGCAGAACCCACCCAGCCCTGTTGAAAGGGCATTATGTCATGCTAGAGCTAATAAAGCTTTAGAGCTAATATAGCACATTTCATAAAACAACAATCAATTGAACAAAACTGAGTCAGTAGCGCCTTGGGCAGAACCCCCTCCCCCCCTAATCTGAAAAGTGCTAAAACATTTAACGGCACTCTTCCGCGCCCCTTCTTAGCTCGGCGCCATGTGCGAGCATACAAACCGCAGTAACCTTCCTATGGCCGCTGACCTTGAAGTAATGCAGTAACCTTCCTATGGCCGCTGACCTTGAAGTAATGCAGTAACCTTCCTATGCCGCTGACCTTGAAGTAATGCAGTAATCTTCCTATGCCGCTGACCTTGAAGTAATGCAGTAACCTTCCTATGCCACTGACCTTGAAGTAATGCAGTAACCTTCCTATGCCGCTGACCTTGAAGTAATGCAGTAACCTTCCTATGCCACTGACCTTGAAGTAATGCAGTAACCTGCCTATGCCGCTGACCTTGAAGTAATGCAGTAACCTGCCTATGCCGCTGACCTTGAAGTAATGCAGTAACCTTCCTACGCTGCTGACCTTGAATTAATGGAGTAATCTGCCTACGCCGCTGACCCGTAAGTCAAATATTCGGCCACACCTGATTAAACTTTTGATTTCAAGCCAAAAAGTTTTTTTCTTACTTTTTACTTCCGCAATTGAGTACCAGAAGAAACCTATCACTAAAATCATGTTATCTAAAATAGAACAGAAGATAAGCCTGGGGGATAACGGGACACACGCTTTTTCTTCTTAGGACGCTTTGTCAGTTTGAAATATGTCTGGAGTTTTGTTATTAAATGTTAACCCACTTCCTGTAATTCTATATCTATGACATTGTTACATACTTTCTTACTTACGATGACAATGCAATATTTACAATACAATATTTACAATACAATATTTACAATACAATATTTACAATACAATATTTACAATACAATATTTACAATACAATATTTACAATACAATATTCAGTGATTATTCAGTAAATAATTTTGTTCCATCGTGCTGTAAATAGACTTTTACGCACCCAGACAGAACCTCACAATGATAAACTGTCACCGCGTTTCGAGTTCTATTCTTTAACCTAGGATCTTCGACAAACAGGTATTCTATATGCTTATAAGTTTACGAGGGAGGGGGTGGCACATTATCTCCCCTGTATCGATCAGTCGATCAATCGTAGCCGATGTTACAATACAGGATGTCGCAGGTAGAATCGAACTACTAAAAAGCAAAAAAATCAAATATACATCATTTTGACAATCAAGTATGTGTGTACACCACGCCCACCGACGGAAATTTCGGGCCCCTGGGCAGGTCTGTCTCGGCTCCCCCCCCCGTGCTGATAATAATAGTTTCAAAAGTTGATTGGCCAGCTCAGTCCGGGCCCCTAAAACTCGCCGGGCCCCTGAGCATTTCCCCGCCCGCCCGCCCCCTCTCGGCGGCACTGGTGTACATTCAGTATTAATCATTCTTGGCAGCGCCCGCGCTTTTACTCCGTGCGATGAAAATCTTTTTTTTTTACTTAGTAAATTGTATACTATTTTTTTAACAAAGTGTTCTTTTTTTAAAACCTCTTATAAAATGTATTCTTTTATTGAATCAACTCTATTTCAAGGTTTTACCGTAATCAACACTCTTCTTCTCTTTCCAACTAATGGCTGACTGTAACCAGAAGTCAGCGGTATGTTTACATCAAGGAAGAAAGAAAGGGATCTATTTACCCATTTCTAAAAGAAATCATTTTATCGCTGTCGTCATATTTAATTTTTTTTTCTTTACAGAGGTCTTTTCATGTCACATCTGTCCACCAAGGATTTCATTATTATATAATTTTGGCGCAATTTTTACGGTACACTAGACGGCTGTGCGATCTAAAATTAAATTAATTCCAGGAAATAAACCAGGAAACAAAACGTCATATTTAAAAAAAAATAATCTGTAACGTCTCGTGGGAAACCATTGAAAGATTTCAACTTGTTCTTTCTCTCGTTATGGATAGATTGGTAGATTGATTATTTAATAAGTTGAACATTGAACGTTGAAAAGTTGAACCTTGAACGTTGATAAGTTGAACCTTGAACGTTGATAAGTTAAACCTCGAAAGTTGATAAATAGAAACTTGAACGTTGATAAGTTGAACCTCGAAAGTTGATAAATAGAAACTTGAACGTTGATAAGTTAAACCTTGAACGTTGATAAGTTAAACCTCGAAAGTTGATAAATAGAAACTTGAACGTTGATAGGTTGAACCTTGAACGTTGATAATTTAAACCTCGAAAATTGATAAATAGAACCTTGAACGTTGATAAGTTAAACCTCGAAAATTGATAAATTAAACCTCGAAAATTGATAAATAGAACCTTGAACGTTGATAAGTTGAACCTTGAACGTTGATAAGTTAAACCTCGAAAAATGATCAATAGAACCTTGAACGTTGATAGGTTGAACCTTGAACGTTGATAAGTTAAACCTCGAAAATTGATAAATAGAACCTTGAACGTTGATAAGTTGAACCTCGAAAATTGATAAATAGAACCTTGAACGTTGATAAGCTAAACCTCGAAAATTGATAAGTTAAACCTCGAAAATTGATAAATAGAACCTTGAACGTTGATAAGTTGAACCTTGAACGTTGATAAGTTAAACCTCGAAAATTGATAAATAGAACCTTGAACGTTGATAAGTTAAACCTCGAAAATTGATAAATAGAAACTTGAACGTTGATAAGTTAAACCTCGAAAATTGATAAATAGAAACTTGAACGTTGATAAGTTGAACCTCGAAAATTGATAAATAGAACCTTGAACGTTGATAAGTTAAACCTCGAAAATTGATAAATAGAACCTTGAACGTTGATAAGTTGAACCTTGAACGTTGATAAGTTGAATCTCGAAAAGGTTCTCTTAATTTTAGACGTAATTTTTCACAATCCATTACGCCTCTGTATGTATGTGTATGTGTGTGCGCGCGCGTGTATAATGACACATTATGTGGAATTCTTGTTTATATTGTGTTACCCCTGGGTCACCATGACCCAACTTTTACATTTGTAAATATTCCGTGCACACTTTGCACAAACTTGTATGAAATACTTATTGACGCGTTACGACTTCGTAGAAGCTGGATACGCCTCGTATCTTTCTAACACAAGCTGGATACGCCACGTATCATTCTAACACAAGCTGGATACGCCGCGTATCATTCTAACACAAGCTGGATACCCCACGTATCATTCTAACATATACGGGATACGCCACGTATCATTCTAACACAAGCTGGATACGCCACGTATCATTCTAACACAAGCTGGATACGCCGCGTATCATTCTAACACAAGCTGGATACGCCGCGTATCATTCTAACACAAGCTTGATACCCCACGTATCATTCTAACATATACGGGATACGCCACGTATCATTCTAACACAAGCTGGATACGCCGCGTATCATTCTAACACAAGCTGGATACCCCACGTATCATTCTAACATATACGGGATACGATACGTATCATTCTAACACAAGCTAGATACACCATGTATCATTCTAACACAAGCTGGATACGCCGCGTATCATTCTAACAGCTAATCAAAATATAAGCTATCCGAATTAAGACCAATGATACATTTGCAGCCTTTGAAAAGATTCCGTCAAGGTGACCTTCCAAAACAGATGATTGTGAATGTAAGGCAGGCCCGTAGCGTGCGGGGGGGGGGCAGGGGGCGGGCCCCCTGCGTTTTGTCTGGCTCCCCTCTGCTTATTTGCTCTACTTAGTAAAATGTATTATCTGGCCCCCCCCCCCGGCGTTTGCCTGGCCCCTGCTGTAGAATTTTCACGCTACGGGCTGATGTAAGGTGTTCTTGTTACAAGTAATATTAAACGCTGGCGAAAAAAACAATTTCAATGTTCCTTATTATGCGTTTGATGTGTGTGTGTGTGTGCACCGGTGCACAGTAATTCTTTTTAAGACATTTAACACCAATTTTTTCTTTAATACTAAGTAACACTTTTTATGGCTGGAAACACACACGAATATATAAATAGGTATTTAATACATCAGATACTCTATACGTTTGATACAGTATATACCTATATAGATATATGGATAGACAGATAAAAACGATAGGCAGAGGGAAAGATAGACATACATATAGACAATCAGATAAATATATACAAACGGAAAAAGAAGTCATAAAGATAGACAGAAACAGATATTGATAGCCAGTCATATAGATTGGTAGACAGAAACACAGACCGATGGATAATAACATAGGATTACAAACAGACATAATAGTTGATAGACAGACAGACAGACAGACAATCTTTAATGGCACCAAGTTCAATAGGTCCCTCCAACAATCGTCAGTACCCAGATCTCGATTTAAGAAGAAACCAATGCCGGGGATAAAAAAAATATTTCTACAGATGATTTCATCCCCGGCCGGAATATATTAGCTAAAAGCAGAGCCGGGGATGACAGGTCTCAGTGCCGGGGATATTCCCCGGCATCCCCGGCGGTAGATCGAGCCCTGCCAGTACTACTTCCAAAATTTGATCCAATTGTGACTGTAATACTTCTGGGCCTCAACTGGTACTTTTCCCTTAAAAAAACAGGTCATCAGCTTTACTTTGTTTCAAGCTGTGATATACGCGTCGGTAGATAGTCCAGGGGTCGGCAACCTTTTGAGACGAAATAGCCGAAAAAGTTATAATTTACTTTTTTCTCAGGTTTTAAAGAGCCACTAAAATTGTTGTTCCAATATTATGGTATTTAATTAGGCCGCAATTTGACATCGAAAGAGCCGCATGCGGCTCGCGAGCCGCAGGTTGCCGACCCCTGAGATAGTCTAATGGACAGTTTAGAATAAATATTTTTAAAACAGTCAATTCTGTTCTTTAACTCATATGTCCTTATATAGAATCTTCGGTTGATGTCACTTGTATACAATTTGAACCACATTCCTAATTCAAAACATTTTTTTGTATTTCCGTCATGGTTGTATTTAGCAATACATGTTTGTGTGATGCTTATGGGGAATTTTAAGAATGCGGTTAATGTAGTTTGTCTCTATGTGTGTGTTTGTGTGTGTGTTTCACTGTTGTTTTAGTGTGTGTGTGTTTTAAAGTTTACTTGTGTGCCTGTAAGTATTTGAGTATGTAAGCGTGTTTATCAAAATCAAACTAAATAAATTATTTACCGTAAGAAGCTTATTTAACAGCCTTACACAATCTAAAATTAGAACTGACAGATATTACGAAAACTGTGAGACATAGTGCAAGCACTGAATTCTTACCATCATCTTTACTGCTGACTTAACGTCCATTCATGGGAAAACTGTCTCCACAGAACATCGAAGATGACCGCATCGATAGAGATTGGTAAATTACAAACTGTGAAGTACCCGGCAAGACACTGTGATTGATGACATTTTAAAAACTAATAATTGAACTATACAATCATTTTATTGATTTATTTATGTATTTGTCTATTTTTCCTTCTATTAACCACAATTTGCATTTTTTTTTAGAAAGTAATTTTTAGAAAAAAAAGAAGGAAGTTTCAGTGGAATCGAATTGTCTTTCGAACAATGTATGCGATGATTCAATAATACAAACAAATAAGAACAAGTTTTTTGGATTTTATCTCTTTTATTGGTTACAATTCACAATAAATAATTTAAAAAGTATGATCTTAGCAAGTAAATAAAGATATTTATAAGCAATAAAAAATTATGACTATAACTACAATTATGTTTGAATGACGATTAAGATAAGACTTTGATAATAATGATAAGTCTATGGTTAGAACTATAAGTCTATGATTTTAATGCTAAATGTATGATAATAATGATACATCTAATATACAAATTACAAGTCTTTGATAATCAGTGCTTTTTATTTGTAAAAAAATAGGTGCCGGTACTCAGTGATGGATTGCCTAACTTTTAACTACAAGTTCGCACCTCGATGCAAGCTAAACCCCAACTGCAAAGATACTAAATGTTTAAAACAAATTTATTTTATTATAAGCCAATCTTCTTAAAATACAAGAAAAGTAATAATTTTTTCCCCACATTGAAAAAGCTGCCGGTACGCCGTACCGGTGCGTACCGACACAAAAAAAGCAATGTTGATAATAATGATAATTCTATGATAATAAAGATACGTTCAAGATAATAATAATTTTGAATATTAACACAGAGCCTTTTTCAGGTGTAGGGGGCGTCCCTAGTCGATAAGCCTGCTTAGGAACACCAACCAAGGGCGCCGAGAGCCAACAAGGGCCCCAGGGCAGGACATTATTGCGGACCCTTAATAAACAATGAGTCGTGAAAAAATTGACATGATAGGGGTGGCCGGGCCCCCTTACAGATGCGGGCTCCCTGGTAATGACCCCCTGCCCCCTCTCGGCGTGTCCTGGCACCAACCATGGGCCCTTTTAACAAGCACTATCGTTGGCTGTGATTTATAAGTTTTCATTCAGGGCCGGATGAAGATTACTGTAAGCCCTATCTATGATTGTTTACCAAAACGGGCACATCAGTGCGAATCAAACGACAAAATCAATTGAGGAAAAACAGATACATAGAAAGCCGATGTTTGTTCAATGCATAAAGCCGGTGTCTTATTAGTCTCATTCACACAGACCTGTTTGTTTAACATCATAGTTAGATCTCCACACAGTTATTTATAACAAAAAATTAGAGTGCTCCCCTTTGACAATTGTCGGATGAGTTATTCTACTTGATATATAAAAAAAACAATGACAGGTTGTAAGTATAAAACACAATTGCTGGCCGCTACATAAACATAAAGTGTGGAATACATAAAAAGATTGGTTAGAGTGCTCCCCCTTTGACGGGACTTGTCGTAAGAGTTATTCTACTTGATACAATAAAACAGTCCAAAGTATCCAACACAATTGCTGGCCGCTACATAAACATTAAGTGTGGAATACAAAACAGATTGCCAGTGACAAATTATCGATAAATATCGTAGTAGTCTTGAACCAGCACACTGTCCAGTCCACGTGACGAGGGAGAAACTCGGTGCATTCCGTGGACAGGGGAGTCGAAATCCAAGTCTGCGATGCTTGATCTGCCAGTGTCTACGTCATAATAATTACACCGTTTGATTGGCGGACTGAGGAGAATGACGAAACAAGACAATTAATTGATTAATATAATTAATATATATTAATTTGAGTGAATATTAACGCTCTATGCAGTGGCGTCGCTTAGAATATTTTAATCACCCCTTCCCCAGTTGACAGAAAGGTTTTCAGATAGGAAAATACATAAGTAATTAGGCTATTTTAAGGCTAATAATTCATAGGAGGCATGTGTGGTCGAACGTTGTAGAGCGCTTGACAGTCGATCTGAGAGTCCAGGTTTCGATCCTCGGTGAGATATAAGGGAAATGTTCCACGTCCTGATGAAAGTTGTGGAAACTTCTCGGAAGTCCACCCAGTTTTAAATAATTACCTGACTCAAGTTGGGGAAGTAAAGGCGGCTGGGCGTTGTGCTAACTACATATCTACAGGGAAACTTTACCAATGACTTACACTAGTGTCACACAGAATGTCTTAAAACTTTATAATAGATTTTACAGGCTTGTGATTCGTCTAAGTATACATGGAGGTAGATGTGCTAATAGACTGTCTTATAACATTATACTAACTATTGCGTTTACTTACTAATAGATAACTAATGAAACAGCTTCTTCTGTGTTACTTGGATTACTGCAGCAGTGGCAAAAACCTATATCTAGAGTAAGTGATGCAAAGAATGATAGAATTAAGTATGATGACATTTAGTATTGAAAATTATTTAGAGTGATAACATTAGAATGATAATGTTAGATGTAAAAACATTTGGCATAAAGACATGTAGGTGGGAAGGAAGGCGTTGGACTGTGAACCAGAGGTTCCAGGGTTCGATCATCGGTGAGAACCAATGGAATTTTTCCTAACTTGGTAGAAAGTCCCCCGGGGTCATCCCCAGGGTCATCCCCAGGGTCAAGGGTCATCCCCAGGGTCAAGGGTCATCCCCAGTGTCAAATGGGTAGTACAGGCTGCGACCACAGAAAGAAATTAGTTATGTATCTTGTCCGCCCGGATGGATATAGGAACTACATCATTTTGAATGATTACATTTTGTATGATTACATTTTTTATGATTACATTTTTATGATTACATTTTTATGATATAATTTTTTAAATCATAAAACTCTGTAGGACATTCTATCTTTTAGTTTAATACTATTTTTTTAATGATAATATATTTACATACACTCTACCTACCGGGAGTCTCATTGATTGCATTAGTTTCATATTGTTGGATACATTTCCAACACAAGGGGCCAACCGATACACGTCTTGCGAACTTCTTCTCTATCGGTTTTCCTTTTAAGACCTGGGGAAATAAATAAATATGTATGCCAGTGCTATTTCATTTCAACTAGGACTATTCTATCGGTTCGTGACGTCACACTCTCAGAGAACCAATACGTTTGACGCGTCCTGTGTGTCCACCCCGCCCCCCAGCAAGAGAGTATGCATGGGCAAATAAGGCAGCCCCGTCTATGCCCCCTCCCTTCCTCCCTCCCAATAATGTCGAGGGGTGGGGAACTTATTGAAGCATTTATTTCTGTTATAAACTGTCAAGAGGTCATTTGAAGATACTGTCGTATAACCAGTGCTCGATTTAAGAAAAAAACCAGTGTCGGGGTGAAAAAAAAATTCTGCAGAGCCCTGGTTAAATGCCGGGGATGACAGTTCTCAGTGCCGGGGATATCCCTAGGCTTCACCGGCGGTAAATCGAGCCCTGCGCTTAAGTCCCTGCCTAGGGCTCTTAAAAAACGGCCCTGTTCCTAACCCAAGCATTTTCTAAAACTTTTCAGTCCCCCCCCCCCCTTTTCTCCCCACCCTCTCATTGAGCACAAATATCCTGCAAAAATCGCTTAAAAACTGTAAGAGGTGACCCTGCAAAAAATTTAGTGACCCCACCCCCCCATATGAATCGCCCCCCCCCCCAACCCTCCCCTTAAATAAAATTTACAAGAAGATGGCTAGACAACTCGTACCTGCACATAATGTATTGACAAAAATAATAAACTTCATATAAAATAAAATATTAGTTTATATTATATATATATATATATATACACACTATACAAATTTTTGTATACACCAAGCAAGTCTTGCCATCGTCACAAACCCCGTTCAGCGCCCTAGCAATGATCATAAACTGCCAATGGGTATGACACTAATGGTGCCTCCAGGTCAATTAGTCTTCACTAATATAGTACTCACCTTGAACCAGCACTTGGCCTCGCCGTGATCATGCGGCAGGTTCGCTTTCATTGGCGCGAAAATAAGCAGCAGTAGTTCAAAGTATAGGCAAGTATGAATCAAGGATCTGCCGTACCTGTCAGTCATAGAAAAAAGTGTGGCATAGAAATGGAACATGTGAGTAGAACGATAGACCACACACGCACGCACATGCAATGCTAGAAAGATAACATTGAGGGCGCCCCACAAACTGAATCAGTATTGAAAGGGGGCCCCTTTATAAGCTAGGGCCCCATGCGGTCGCTTAGTTCGCGCTTATATCTAAGAACGGCTCCACTTGTTCCCTATCGGCTAACTGCGAGACTGTGTTCTCGACCAGTGGTGGGCAAAATTTTTGACCCTCGGGTCACGTGGGGGCTCGTAGATTTGGCCGGCGGGCCGGACCACGAGCAGACGAATGGAGTACTGACATGAACTGATAAAAATTATATGTAAACGTCGCAGCGTACAAGGCTAGTGCCGAGCTTCACTCTGAAACGAGTGGCGGGCTGGATTATACAGTATAGTGGGCTGGATTAAACAGTATAGTGGGCTGGATTTACAGTATAGTGGGCTGGATTAAACAGTATAGTGGGCTGGATTATACAGTATAGTGGGCTGGATTAAACAGTATAGTGGGCTGGATTAAACAGTATAGTGGGCTGGATTATACAGTATAGTGGGCTGGATTAAACAGAATAGTGGGCTGGATTATACAGTATAGTGGGCTGGATTAAACAGAATAGTGGGCTGGATTATACAGTATAGTGGGCTGGATTATACAGTATAGTGGGCTGGATTATACAGTATAGTGGGCTGGATTAAACAGAATAGTGTGCTGGATTATACAGAATAGTGGGCTGGATTAAACAGCATTGTGGGCTGGATTATACAGTATAGTGGGCTGGATTAAACAGAATAGTGGGCTGGATTATACAGTATAGTGGGCTGGATTAAACAGTATAGTGGGCTGGATTATACAGAATGGTGGGCTGGATTATACAGTATAGTGGACTGGATTAAACAGTATTTCGGGCTGGATTATACAGTATAGTGGGCTGGATTAAACAGTATTTCGGGCTGGATTAAGCCCGCGGTACGTAGTTTTTCGCTGGGCTGCTCTAGACCATGAAATATTCATTCAAACAATGTCTACAGCAATATCGGTTACCTAGGAAAAGGTACGATGCTAGCTTGCAGTTTCTAGGGGAGAGGAGTGGGGGGGGGGGCGAAAGACTTGTATACACTGAACGATTACCCACCAGCCTACTGCACTGCACCATCATGCCGAATTGTGCGCACACAGACACACACACACACACGCACTCAACATCAAGCATTCATTATTTATTGTCTTTCTTCTATGACGTTAAGCTTAAATATTAATATATGATGTTCTTTAAAAAAAAAAAAACTGTTTAAGTACGGCAGATGCTGACCCTGGCAGTAAAGTGATGACCTTTCGGGCTGGACAGATCTACCCTCCCCACCTCCTTTTCGAGTAATGGATCTGTGAAAAAAATACAACACACTTAAAAAACAAGCAAAAATTAAGCCTGTAAAAACAGGACGTTTTAGAGCATTTTCATGTATAGAGAGGGAAGTAAAATAAATAATGATTACGCCCCTTTGATTAGTTTATAATCTATATATATAAAATATAAGCCATATATAAGCCCCTAAGAAACCATGAAGCCCGGCCCTGACAGGTCAGATCGCGAAATAAACTTTTGATGTACACATGGCAGGCCAAGACCTACAAAATGATATATACATCATGGGTCTAGGACTTATGGTTGTTGAGATCTAGGGTGATGACGGACAGACAGACAGACAGACAAAACGGGGACAATAGAGCATTTTTTTTCGAAAATGCTCTAAAAAGCAAAAATACAAAAACTTACCCTGTGAAACTCACAACCCTGTGCTTCCCCCAGTCACTTTCTGTACCCTGATAGCGCCCCAACGTGCTTTGTACACTGAAGTCAATGTTGACCTTATCCGACCAGTTCAAACCTTTTAGCTGTTCCGTCAGTACATCCGCCTTATCAATGGCTGGGGCGTCTAGCATATCCTGTGAAGACATGTTCTCAAATCTGTTGAAATGATGCTGACCTTTTCATAAGTTATATAAATACACAGGACATTTTAAAGTTTGATTATTGACACAGGACATTTTTAAAGTTTTATTATTGACACAGGACATTTTTAAAGTTTTATTATTGACACAGGACATTTTAAAGTTTTATTATTGACACAGGACATTTTAAAGTTATATTATTGACACAGGACATTTAAAAGTTTTATAATGATATGTAAATATTTTTCATCGCATTTTATAGGCAGACACAACTATTGCTGAGCGTAATGCTTAAAAATAATATTATCCATGGCCTCTCATTTTCCATGATACCCCCCATTGGATTTTAAGATGTCATTCTTTTTTTAAGCCATGACTAAAGCCTAGCAATGTTTAATCTTACAAACGTTGTATACAATAATATGTATTGGACTGGATGTAAATGTTTTATAAAAACGATATAAAAAACATTAAAAAAGTGTTTAAACATAACTACTAAAAAATTATCTACCTATCTGACTGTTTGCTTGTCTGTCTATCTAACTATCTATCTATCTATCTATCTATCTATCTATCTATCTATCTATCTATCTATCTATCTATCTATCTATCTATCTATCTATCTATCTATCTATCTATCTATCTATCTATCTATCTATCTATCTATCTATCTATCTATCTATCTATCTATCTACCTATCTATCTATCTATCTATCTATCTATCATTCTATCTATCTATCATTCTATCTATCTATCTATCTATCTATCTATCTATCTATCTATCTATCTATCTATCTATCTATCTATCTATCTATCTATCTATCTATCTATCTATCTATCTATCTATCTGTATTTCGAAATTAATTTTAAAGTGTTCAATAGTTTTATCTATACTAACTTTCACTAAACATAGCACCATACTCATGAGAATCTTAGGGGAAAAGCTATTTTAAAAAAATAAAAGAAATTAAGGAAATGTACATTTACAATTAAATGGCAAAAAGACGCAAAAGAGCTATAATTCATTTCGTTTTGTGTGTGTCTATTCAAAATAGTGTTTGTTAGTTTGAATAAAAGACATGTAGCCACTGGCCCTTCTGGTGAGGAAAGCATTTCGTAATTTCTGTTCTAAACATTTTACCAAAATATGACATATGTTGGTCGAAGAATTCGAGGTTTTCATGCAGGATGTGCATTAGTAGAATGTAAGACTCAATCTCAGAATAATTCAAAATTCGTTACATTTCATAAGCACTATTTTTAAATTATCTCATTTTTTTTTTTACAAAAAATGACATCATTTTATGATTAAACTGTCACCAATAGCTTACGGTCGTTTGCGTTTATTTCAAATTGTAAATAAACATGTCGGCCTCGATTCGTATTTTAAAATTTCTGTTTTTTTAAATCAGTAATTAAAGTTAGAATGTCGGTGTAACGTAATACGTGTGTTTTCTTTTCCTTGAAGAATTTAATGATACGTTTGTCAGAGACTCATGTCATTGGGCCTGTGATAACTTTTACAAGAACCCGTTAAACTACCTGTGAACTATTTTTAGCTTTGCTGACATACATAGACAGAAATACAGGCGTTTAATGTATATAAACATGTACATGATGATCATATAATGATTAATTTGTATACAATGACTACATGATATGGTATTTAGGACATATTTGTGAACATTACCGGCCATAATATTTTTAGTTATCGGAAATTCCCCAGCCGCACTACATACGTGTCGAATATTCCTCTCTCTTTCCCCTTTGTTGGATTATTTCATTCTGTTCTTCACTTGGAAGTCGATTCTTTCTTTTTATTATTCATCCACACGATTGATGTATGAGATCGTAATAGATGTATAAGTACGTGATTGATGTATGAGTACGTGATTGATGCATAAGTATGTGATTGATGTATGAGTACGTGATTGATGTATGAGTACGTGATTGATGTATAAGTACGTGATTGATGCATGAGTACGTGATTGATGTATGAGTACGTGATTGATGTATGAGTACGTGATTGATGTATGAGTACGTGATTGATGTATGAGTATGTGATTGATGTATGTATACGTGATTGATGTATGAGTATGTGATTGATGTATTAGTATGTGATTGATGTGTGAGTATGTGATTGATGTATTAGTATGTGATTGATGTATGAGTATGTGATTGATGTGTGAGTATGTGATTGATGTATTAGTATGTGATTGATGTATGAGTATGTGATTGATGTTTGTGTACATGATTGATGTGTGAGTATGTGATTGATGTAAGACTACCTGATTGATGTAGGAGTGCGCGATTGATGTATGAGTATTTGATTGATGTATGAGTATGTGATTGATGTAAGACTACCTGACTGATGTATGAGTACGTGATTGATGTATGAGTACGTGATTGATGTATGAGTGAGTGATTGATGTATGAGTATTTCATTGATGTATGAGTACGTGATTGATGTATGAGTGAGTGATTGATGTATGAGTATTTCATTGATGTATGAGTACGTGATTGATGTATGAGTATGTGATTGATGTATGTATACGTGATTGATGTATGAGTATGTGATTGATGTATGAGTATGTGATTGATGTTTGTGTACGTGATTGATGTATGTGTACGTGATTGATGTATGAGTACGTGATTGATGTATGAGTACGTGATTGATGTATGAGATCGTAATAGATGTATAAGTACGTGATTGATGTATAAGTACGTGATTGATGTATGAGTACGTGATTGATGTATGAGTACGTGATTGATGTATGAGTACGTGATTGATGTATGAGATCGTAATAGATGTATAAGTACGTGATTGATGTATGAGTACGTGATTGATGTATGAGTACGTGATTGATGTATGAGTACGTGATTGATGTATGAGTACGTGATTGATGTATGAGTATGTGATTGATGTATGAGTACGTGATTGATGTATGAATATGTGATTGATGTATGTATACGTGATTGATGTATGAGTATGTGATTGATGTATTAGTATGTGATTGATGTGTGAGTATGTGATTGATGTATTAGTATGTGATTGATGTATGAGTATGTGATTGATGTGTGAGTATGTGATTGATGTATTAGTATGTGATTGATGTATGAGTATGTGATTGATGTTTGTGTACATGATTGATGTGTGAGTATGTGATTGATGTAAGACTACCTGATTGATGTAGGAGTGCGCGATTGATGTATGAGTATTTGATTGATGTATGAGTATGTGATTGATGTAAGACTACCTGACTGATGTATGAGTACGTGATTGATGTATGAGTACGTGATTGATGTATGAGTGAGTGATTGATGTATGAGTATTTCATTGATGTATGAGTACGTGATTGATGTATGAGTGAGTGATTGATGTATGAGTATTTCATTGATGTATGAGTACGTGATTGATGTATGAGTGAGTGATTGATGTATGAGTATTTCATTGATGTATGAGTACGTGATTGATGTATGAGTATTTCATTGATGTATGAGTACGTGATTGATGTATGAGTATGTGTGTCTGAGGGGCGGATGTATTGTTTTGCCCATATTACTGTCATGTATATAAAACTAAATGGAGTTCGACGACGAGGTCAAGTGTAACATGTTCGGGGCTTGGGTAGGTAGGTACCCCACTTACCCCTCTTTTTGCCAATAAGCCGCGCCTGATACAATTAATAATTGAACTCTCTCTCCCTCTCTCTGAACTCTCTCTATCTCTCTCTCTCTCTGAAGTCTCTCACTATCTCTGAACTCTCTATCTCTCAATCTCTCTCTGAACTCTCTCACTATCTCTGAACTCTCTATCTCTCTCTCTCTCTGAACTCTCTCACTATCTCTGAACTCTCTATCTCTCTATCTCTCTATCTCTCTCTCGCTCTCTCTGAACTCTCTCAGTGATAACTGCCAGCTTAGACTTAGTCTCTTAGAGCCCGTGAGATCAAACTTGCCGTGATCATCAACATCCGGGAACTGTCATAAAGGCCAATGGCCAGCAAGCTGCCCATCTTGTCCACCCTGTGGTCCGACAGCCCGGGGGCACTCTAAAAGCACGTGATCCACGGCTTCCTCAACATCTCTGTACGTTCAGCAAAGGGAATCGACATTAGGAATCGATGCCCTAGTATTATTCGTTTGGACCAGTTGATCGGTATATCACCCAATGAAGACATCATGATACAAAAATGAGAAACAAATGACAATGACATTTTATTGACAAAAACACATGATATTGATGCCAGTTTCGTAGATGTGTTTATTCAACATGTTGATATCATACATAGAGGCCGCGAATGAAACATCATGATACAAAAATGAGAAACAAATGACAATGACATTTTATTGACAAAAACACATCATATGGAAACCAGGCACGTAGATGTGTTTATTCAATATATTGATATCATTCATGGAGGCCGCGAATGAAATCCAAATATTATGCTTGGTAAATCTCACCCACTAGCTTAGAGTGGTTGTGTGCGTGTGTGTGTGTGGGTAGGGGGGGCGTGGTTATCGGTAGATGAGAGCCACATATTAGTTTATTATTTTATTTTTTAAAAGTACATTAACTATAACATGGAATTGACACCAGTCAAGACCAGACATATTCACATATTATGTAACAATAAATTAATATTATTTAATCAAATATATTATGACGTATAAGGAATTTTCAGTATGACTGAAGTTAATCAACGGGGCCACTTTCTCCGCTTGCTGCCCGTTCAGGGCCCCGCGAAGAAAGGAAATCCCACACTTGAGTGGTCTTAGTCCACTATTCAAAACACCCAATATATATGTAAAACCTACTTTGTAAAACATACATACATATATCTGTATATACATATCTACATATGTAAAACCTAGCTGTCAGTTTCATGCTACAGCACGTACAGGTAAGCCCCAGTACTGCCGGGACAGGTATCAGTTGTGTACGTCAGTGAGTTCAATCCACCCCCAAACCTCAACGTTTTCTTCGATCTCCCGATGGACACCCGCTGCGAATATCCGTGCGGATGGGACACAATGACGACGAGTTTCTCTTTGTTTTTCGCGTTCCAAAATTTATCAAAAGTTCTTTCGTGCAGGTCGGTAAATTTGTCCAGCAGACTGGTCAGTTTGTCGGCCAGCCCCTCGTCACAGGTGGCACAGATCATCTTCCTCATTTCTGTTGCGGCGAAAGAGTTTATAATGCCGACGCCCTTCACGGTGATAGCCTCGGCATTGTCGCTGTCGTAGAAGAGTCTGCACGTGGAGTTTCTGGCCTCGGTTTCGTCCAATACTACGTGAGATGACGTAAGCACGATGACGCTCCACCAGCGTTTGCTCGGCCACGCTGAACTTTGACATTCACCGCAAGGGCAAAGTCGATTTGTTTTGTTTTCGACCACGTTCAACACTTTCCCGCTACCTAGCTTTATGTCACCCTTGCAGGTTACGTTGACCCGAACAGTCAGCTGACCTAGGACTTTGATGGCGTCTATCAAATCATCGTCCCTGTAGCCTTCGGGCAGATGACCTTTGTCCAGCAGGGATATTGGGATGAAGGTAGAGTGATCAGAGCATTTATTGCATTTGTTCCTTCCACTTTCCATGTCAATTTCTATATCTGAAAAAAAAAATTGGGGTAACATTATTAGATTTCTTTTGGATAAAATAATTAACAATACAATACAGTACAACGTCGTTTATCCGAATCAATTGGGACCGGACACCGTTCGGATATGCGATTGTACGGATAACCGAAAACCTAATGCAATTCATGCTGTATATGAAACCGGACACTTTACGAATATTAGAGATAATCACACGCCGGAAACGTGCTTGGAGAAAAAGCAAAATTGGTTCAAAATGTCCGCAATGTTATCTTAATTGTGGAAAATAATCACTTATATTTCGCTGTACCATTGTACCTTCATTTTTTTCGCTCTGATTCTCATATACAGTACATTGTAGTAAAAAAACAACTAGTCATTAGTAGAGTCATTACATTTGACGCTCGGGATAATAAACGCTCGGATAAACGACATTCTGATGGATAACAGAAAGAGCTTAACATGACTAGTATTTTGATCTTATTTAATCATATATTGTTACCACGCAAGTAGCCCATTAGATGTTTTAGCAAATGCAAGAAATATAATAAATAAAAGAAATTAACACACAAATATTTGAAAACTTTAGTCCGGTTATAGTTACTTTGTAATCATGTCATCACTGTAAACAACTACGAACGAATTAGAAATCACTAAGTCGACATAAAGATGGACGTGGACAAAACGAAAAAAACAAACCTAGATTTTTAAATTGCGGGAAAAAATATAAAATTTCGGATAATAGATTATATATGATGAAGGTAATAATATCTCGGAAGTGACTTTTTAAAAGGACAACTCAATTACTTCGTTGAATTATTTCTGTACAAAGAAAACTGTTACTTTTTGTCTGTATTGATATGGATGCAATCAATAGTTAATTATATTATTTCTTGGGAAGTACGTCACGTGGCAGGGTATGTTATGTTATGTTCATTTCAGTTCAGTTTCGAAATTCAATTTATTTAGAAAAAAACGTAAGTGATTTTTTTTTTTTTGGTAAATTAAGGAGGCTTGGCTTCGTGCAGTCCAAATATTTCCTTAAAATGCACTGGTCATTTTTACTGCCACGACCACAGATTCCCTTTCAAATGCCATGGAAAGAAACATCTTTCCATTTTGTAATCGCACCTGAACTACAACTTCAGGTACTGTTAACTGAATTCATGGAACTTACCAATGTCATCTTCCACCGAAGAAGTGGTCACATATTCACCTTTACAAACTTTTTTAGCAGGGGAACACGGTGAGAAATCCTCAACCTCTGTTTTGTAATATGGATAGTTGCAATCTGTAAGTAAGCCAATAAATAAATCAATTCTCAGCTTGAACACTGAAGAAATATAACCGACATGGTTGTATTTTTTAAGCTCTAATTATGTTTTTTAATGATAGCTGTAATAATGATGCATTCATATAATATTTATCAAAAGTTAGTAATATATATATATATATATATATATATATATATATATATATATATATATATATAGTGTAGTAATAGTGTAGCTAGCGAGAATGGGGCTATATTTTCAAATCATAAAAATAAATAATGATAATAATCATTATTATATATCAATTTGTATATTTGCCATACCATAATTCAACAAATGGCTCTTCTTTTGACGCACTTCGTTGTTAATATCTGTAAAGATACATATAAAAATATATACATACACTTATATATGTAAAAGTATTCTAAAGTTGTATTTTACTCAAATTAGAAAATACTACAAAAATTTACGCTAGCTTCGTCATTGCATTTGATTAGGTTTTTACTTTCTATTTACTTAATCTTAGAATTATCTTTTAGCTTTTTAGCTGTGGTTTAAAATATGAGATTGCAAAATTAAAACAAAATGATTAACAAGTAGTCAAATAGTAATAATCATTCGAATTCTTGTTGTCTTTAATTTTATGCGCAATCAGATAGCATCTTAAAAATCATCCAACGAAAACAACTGTGCACGTGTCCATGCCATGGAGGCCGTTTACCCGATGTGCTGTTTCATATATAACTGTATACTGTATACTATTACATACACAACACTATATGCTGTTCCATACATAACTCTATACTTTATACTATATGCTGTTCCATACATAACTCTATACTTCATACTATATGCTGGTCCATACATAACTCTATACTTCATACTATATGCTGTTCCATACATAACTCTATACTTCATACTATATGCTGTTCCATACATAACTCTATACTTCATAGTATATGCTGTTCCATACATAACTCTATACTTCATACTATATGCTGTTCCATACATAACTCTATACTTCATACTATATGCTGTTCCAACCATAACTCTATATTGTATAATTAAAGAATCAATACATTATTTATTTATTTACAATTTTATTTACGCAGTTGCTCCGGCACCAGCCAAAACCATTATATTAGGGTATAAGGAACATGGCATATATAATTTTTTTTTCAGAATTTTTTTTTTCAGGATTAGGGTTAGGGTTAGGGATAGGGATAGGTTTAGGGATAGGGTTAGGGATAAGGATAGGGATAGGGTTAGGGTTAGGGTGTGGAGCAATATCTATGGCTGGTACCCGAAGTAAAAAAAAATACGGGGTTCGAACCGTAGCCACTGCGTTTTATTTATAAGCCTGTGTTTCATATCAAACCTAAGTGTTGCGGTTTTTTTTTTGGGATCCCCATTAAAAGTAAATAAAATATAAAAAAAATCAACACACTTACAGAAACGGCAAGGCTTCAGAAAATCGTCTTTTGTATCATCACTTGTCGATGTAGTGAAGTCATCTGCTTGGATGGTAGTAAACAAAATATTAATATAGATCAATCACGAAATATATTGGCATCTGAAAGAGTTCAATATGTTGTTTATTCATCAAATAGTCTCTTATCAAAAGGACAAAGAAGATAAATGTAATTGGGATAAGAAAAAGGGATTACTTAATTGATCATTAGGAGCTATTTTTTAGCACTCAATTAGTCAACATCTTATAAGCGACCACGACACCTGCTTCCGAGGAAGGAAAATTATGACCGGGGAAACTGGGATGATAGTAAAAGTAACCATTAGCCCAAATGAGCCATCGGGGCAGATGAAGGGATTGTGTGGTTAGCACAACGCCCGCCCAGCCGCCTTTACTCCCCTTCCAACTTCAAGTCAGGTACCGCATTTAAAACTGGGTGAGCTTGTGGAACGACTTTGAAACAAATTACATTTGTCAAAATTACAATGGTTTTCACCTAGGATCGAACCCATGACTCTCAGGTCGACAGTTGAGTATCTACACCACTTGGCCACCCGTCCCACAACCATGGGAGTATTCATGGGGGGGGGGGGCATTTGCCCCCTCCCCCGTACATTTTGAAAAAAATGTCATATAAGAGTGGGGCATTTGCTCCCCCCCCTTACATTAAAAAAAATGTCATAAAGTTGTTATTTGCCCCCCCCCTCCCCGGAAAATTTTTGCCCCCCTCCTGGAAAAATTCCTAGCGACGCCCACGCCCACAACTGAGATGATGCTAATCATCTAAATCATTAATTACCAATGGAGTAGTTCTCATTTCAAGAATTTCACCAAATTCAAGACTGCCACGACTGCACAATGGAACACAAAGGTAAGTGGCTGGACTCGCTATGATTTGAACCTGCCACCTACAGCATTCAGATAGGATATGCAACCAAAGCGCCACCAAGCGCTTATTAGAATTATTTTAAAAAAATACATATTACATCGGCTATTCTCACATTCGTGGCTTTGGGTAGTTCATGAAGGATAGGGGGAGAAGGGAGGGTGGGGGGGGGGAGGTCGTCAAAGGTTACATATTTGGGGGATTTAGAATATTGTCATATAAATGTATCTTGGGGAATTGATAACATTGTCATATAAATGTATCTTGGGGAATTGATAACAATGTCATATAAATGTATCTTGGGGAATTGATAACATTGTCATATAAATGTATCTTGGGGAATTGATAACAATGTCATATAAATGTATCTTGGGAAATTGATAACATTGTCATATAAATGTATCTTGGGGAATTGATAACATTGTCATATAAATGTGTCTTGGGGAATTGATAACATTGTCATATAAATGTATCTTGGGGAATTGATAAAATTGTCATATAAATGTATCTTGGGGAATTGATAACATTGTCATATAAATGTATCTTGGGGAATTGATAACATTGTCATATAAATGTGTCTTGGGGAATTGATAACATTGTCATATAAATGTATCTTGGGTAATTGATAACATTGTCATATAAATGTATCTTGGGGAATTGATAACATTGTCATATAAATGTGTCTTGGGGAATTAAATGTATCTTGGGGAATTGATAACATTGTCATATAAATGTATCTTGGGGAATTGATAACATTGTCATATAAATGTATCTTGGGGAATTGATAACAATGTCATATAAATGTATCTTGGGAAATTGATAACATTGTCATATAAATGCATCTTGGGGAATTGATAACATTGTCATATAAATGTGTCTTGGGGAATTGATAACATTGTCATATAAATGTATCTTGGGGAATTGATAACATTGTCATATAAATGTATCTTGGGGAATTGATAACATTGTCATATAAATGTGTCTTGGGGAATTGATAACATTGTCATATAAATGTATCTTGGGGAATTGATAATATTGTCATATAAATGTGTCTTGGGGAATTGATAACATTGTCATATAAATGCGTTTTGGGGAATTGATAACATTGTCATATAAATGTGTCTTGGGGAATTGATAACATTGTCATATAAATGTGTCTTGGGGAATCGACAACATTGTCATATAAATGTGTCTTGGGGAATTGATAACATTGTCATATAAATGTATCAGGTGTTGCCAAAAAAATTCACAATATGATTTGAAAGCTACTATCTAAATACCACAAAGTTAGAACGACAATAATTTATTAATACATAGATATTTTAACACAACTAAACTACTAATGCACTATTTCTAAATCACCAGGGCGTTTATTCTCAGGTAATAAATTATTATGATATAGTATGTATTGTTGTGACCATTACCTGAGGCAGTTGAATACTGTGTTCCCATTTCTAGGATCCAATGACTGTTTATAAGAAACAGTAATTGTGTTTCTATAACTGAAGGAATGGATACAAATTTTGAACACTAATAAACGCAACAAAATGGATTCAGCTCAGTCCAAATATCATAATGGAGATTCCCGATATTCTAAATAACAAAAAAAAAAGGTATTTTTATGTTCTATGTTCTTTTAAATCTAGATCTGTGTTTTTTTTGTTAATACAAATTTATCATACCGTTGCTTAAATTTTAACTACAGTGGAATCTTTTTTTGGCGTATTTTGTCTGATTATTTTGGTTTTTTTTTTTGTAAATGACATTTTTTTACAGTAATGATTGATAAATGATCGAATGGCAAGAATTGATTTGAATTCTGTAATGGATTGATAAACTTGTGATATTTCTAGAGCACCACTTCATTGTTATTTCACCGTCTGTGTCAAAAAAAAATATTCGCCCCTTTGACAGGGGGGGGGGTGGGTGAGAGAGAAGTTGTGTCCAGCGGGTGCAATACTAATGGGCCCAAGAAGCTCAAGGGGCCCAGAGAGCTCAAGCTTTAAAAAAAATGTCAATATAATTAAATGATCAAAATGATGTACGCACTATAATGAAAATGAACACATTCATTAAGACTGGGCTAGATTGAACCCTGAGATAGACCTACCAAAACATTTGTGTATATGAACTTTAATGTTTCCTTCTTACCTATCTCAATGTATTTGGGATATATATGGTGGTTTTATTGGGAGCTTGATCTGCTTGTTGTATTCACGAGTTCGAATCTTAACCAGCCCAGTGACCTATTTAAAATAAGCGCGGTTGCCCCAGAAAAGAAAGCAAGCAGACATAGAGCAGGCACTAACTGCAGGTTAGCAGTCAATAGTTTTTCTGATTTATAAACGGTGCTTTTCTGAATTATAAACTGTGCTTTTCTGATTTATAAACTGTTTTTCTGATTTATAAACGGTGCTTTTCTGAATTATAAACTGTGCTTTTCTGATTTATAAACTGTGCTTTTCTGAATTATAAACTGTGCTTTTCTGATTTATAAACTGTTTTTCTGATTTATAAACTGTGCTTTTCTGATTTATACACTGTGCTTTTCTGATTTATAAACTGTGCTTTTCTGATTTATACACTGTGCTTTTCTGATTTATAAACTGTGTTTTTCTGATTTATAAACTGTGTTTTTCTGAATTATAAACTGTACTTTTCTGATTTATAAACTGTGTTTTTCTGATTTATAAACTCTGTTTTTCTGAATTATAAGCTGTGTTTTTCTGAATTATAAACTGTGCTTGTCTGATTTATAAACTGTGTTGTTGTTTTTTTTAATTTAGAAACTGTTTTTCCTTGTAGCAGACAAATAATGTCGGGAATTTCCGTTCTGACGCTTTGAAAACTACTGACTATTTTGATTTTGAAATGTTAAGTCATAGCTTTCAATGAAATACTAGTGTTGGGGTTTTCACATTTAAAGGTTGCTGAGTAGTGAAATATAATTATTTCTAATTATTTGGTTTAAAAATAAATTAGCCTAGATTAACTAAAATCGTTAAATACAATTTTTGTTTTCTTCTCATTTAATTTACTACTAGTCATTCATTTATGGTTTCCTGTAATATGAGGCTTACATTTTTTTTAGTTGTATGGCATTTCGTTATCATGTCACAGCTTGAATCCGGTACTATTCACATGTAGCTTCGAAATAGGAAATTTCCCACCATACTGACCACACAAGCATCCCAACAAATTGTATTTAAATAAACGCAGTCGGCCACGCCCACCAGAGCAGGCCCGTAGCCAGGTCAAAGTCAGCAGGGGGGCACCAATACCTAGCAAGGGGGGCATCTTTACTTTTCTTTATTTTTAGAGCATTTTCGAAAAAAAAATGCTCTATTGTCCCCGTTTTGTCTGTCTGTCTGTCATCACCCTAGATCTCAACAACCATAAGTCCTAGACCCATGATGTATATATCATTTTGTAGGTCTTGGCCTGCCAAGAAATTACTTTTTTCCATTTCGCGATCTGACCTCTGAGGGCCGTAAAAGGGGCATTAAAATGTATTTTACTATATAAGCTATATTAATAAAGGAGCGCCCTATATCTCAGCAACCATAAGTCCTAGACCCATGATGTATATATCATTCTGTAGGTCTTGGCCTGCCATATGTACATCAAAAGTTCATTTCGCGATAGAACCTCTGAGGGCCGGGCTTCAGGGCTCCTAAGGGGCTTATATATTATATATATGGCCCCATTCTACACCTTGTACGTTCAATAACCCATTCATTTGGTGCGAAATACTGCAGCACGTAGTTTCACCAAGATTTATTAAGAAACTCATCAAATGAAATAGTAAGCTTGTGTTCTGAGTTTAATTGAAAGTATCAGAGCTATGCAACAATTGACGGATTTTTCGGACGATTAAATGACTACAATTTCGAATGTTTTCAATTATGAGTCCTATTTCAGTAACCACAAACCACTTGTAGTTAGATTTAAGAGAAAATAATTTTTTTTCAAATATAAAGAAACGTCTTTATAATATTTTTTTACAGATATATGCATTACACAATTGAATTTATAAACATTTCCAAAATTTACAAATATTTACTGAAAGCTAACAAACGTACTGATACATAACACGAAAATGCGCTAACACGTTCTGTGTCCAGAATGGAACAGGCTTAATTGCTTGTTTCCTCTTTTCTTCTTTTTTTTAGCGGGGGGGGGGGCACTCCACACCTAGCGGGTGGGGGGGGGGCACGGCCCCCCCAGTGCCCCCCTTGGCTACGGGGCTGCACCAGAGGCGTAGCGAGGGCTTGGCAACGGGAGGAGGGGGCATCATGCCCCGGGCGCTACTCACAAAGGGGCGCCAAATGGTATATTTTACATTTAATATTATAAGGTTTTCGAATGGGGGGGGGGCTGCTAAAAAGGTATTGTGCCCGGGGCGCGAGTTAAGCTCGCTACGGCACTGACGCCCACCGGTCAATCTAATTTACCTTGCCTTTTTTTTCTATATGTCATAGAACTTTGTCTTGTTGCAACTAATGGTCACATAGAAAGATGATTTATCATATGTTGGATTTTTAACTCAGTAACATAGAAAAACAAAACAAAATTTCTCAGCATCATAGGGATAACAAAGAAAATCAAATCACATTTTTAACTATGTCAACTTACAAAAGATCTACACAAACTCTAACTGAATCTGTTCAAATTCAATAACAGATGTCGACCACGCCCAGTGGCTATCTGTCTGCTATCTGGCCGGCCACTGTGAACACTGGCCGGTTTAGCTTTACCAATAGCTGCTAGTGAAAACAATGAAATATGGGAAAAACAAAGACCGTCATAGGCAAGGTTATTTTTTTTTTAACTACGGGTACTCAGTATTACACAAATCAGTAGGAGTACACAGATGTCGACAGTTTGGGAAACACTCTGCTATATTTTTGTGTTACCATTTCCACAAACAACACAGGTTCTAAAACTTTTGCTATTTGCCTTTTATTGAGAAACATAGCAGATTTTCGCTTCCACTTATAAAGAAAGTAAAAAGAATAGAAATAAAGTAAAAGCTAAATCTTATTGCGTGTATTCTTCAATAAGTAATTATTATCACGTTTGACGACCCACTACTTAAATCACCGCGTGATTTTACCACTGGGTTACGACCCACGACTTAAAAAAACACTGTGCTAAAAGATTAGGTAATTTTAACGATTACTTTCTAACCATGCAGACAAACCAAAAAGACCATCAAATTAAAAACAAAGCAGACATCAAAATACATAATTCTAATGCAGTAGTGTTAATTTGATGTATCTACATTTTCTATGTACTTATTTGATTTATCAGAACTAAATAAATTATTTAAAATTCTATATTCACAGCTAAGAATATATATCATACAGAATGCGCATTTTTATTTAAAAAGTCCTCTACTATTGAGTAATGGTCCAGGAGTTTAGTTTTACCTGTTTTCTTTATTTCGGGTTTTTCGAAAGTCTCTGGGTTTTTTAAATTTCAGTTACAATTCCTACGGCCATGTTTGATATGAAAACGGTAATTTTTCAAATTCGAATCCAATGGAATTTTTTAAAAAATCCGTCGGATTCGAATTTGCTAAAAAAAAACGTCGAAGTTCAAATGTCGTCGGATTCGAATTCGAACTTCGTCACATCACTACAATATAGCACATTAATACACAAGAGCCAAGTCTCTCACGGAGACAATGGCGGCTTTCAAAAAAAGTTCATTTTAAATTGTGGGATGCACATTCTGTATAACTTTCATTCCGCGATTCACTGTTTTTTAATTCATTTTTGTTTTCTCTTATATTTTTTTTTAAGCTGCTATGTTTTGTTGATCGATATGGGACAAGTATTAGCAATATTGCAGGGCGATGATGAAGAAGACTTTGAACACTGTAAAAAGAATAAAGGTCATAAAGAATTTATTCCTTTATACAAATGCTTAAACAAAGATCAAGAGTTCATTAACAAACTCCCTGAAAATTACAGAAGGGACATTGATCTAATTGTATGTCTTATTGAAAAACAGGCTAAATTAACAGTTAAAATAACATCAGGCAAAAATCTAGGAACTGGATTTATTCAAGAAATTATTTCTTTTTCAAATCATGACGATCTATCATTGCCGGACTGCCTTTGCGAAGATTGCAAGATTTTACCGAAAAAAGCTGTGGGGAAAATATGCGTCAGAACTGCAGGCCATATTTTACATTGGAACTGTCCAGCCAGGAACATTTGTTGTGTATTGTTCAGTGATAATGAAGAGAGTGCATACGTCACGTGCACAGGTTATGCGATAAAATATTGGAACAAAGGAAACGACACAGTTTTCATAGAGTTTATCACGTGCGATTCTAACCTTCTTGCACAAGTAGATGGTTACGTTTGTGATTTTGAAGATACTTCGACAACGGTGCTTAGTAAATACCAAAGCTATCACAAGCCTGAAGATATGGCCTTTATTATCGTGTCTCACCCTCATGGAAATTACAAACACGTGACCATTGGACCAACCGTTCCACTGGACGAGTCAAATTTACCCCATATATTACTCTACGCTGCCGCCACTTGTCGTGGCAGCAGCGGGGCCTACGTCTTTGAGCTGGGAGGGGTAACAGAGAACCTCCCATTGGTCCACAGTTGTTGTCAAGGTAAAAAAGGCCGCGGTAATCGCTTTAAACAATTCAACGATTTACCAGCTTCGAGATTTTTTTATGAAAGTTTTGTGGAACCCTTTAAAAACATTCTAGATTCAGTTGTCACAAGATTGATTAATTATAATTCTAACTTTTAGGGTAAACCGATCGCATTATTTTAATTTTTAGGCTAAACGTTTTTTTTTGGTAAGTGTATATATGTTACGGCCGGCCGGAAAAATCGGAAAGTGGCCGAACTTTGGGCCTTCGCCGTAACGTATACAATGTATTAAATTCAGTCTAAAACACATCTACGTTTTGTATGAGTTATTTGTTTGATATTATGCTATGCTACTGGTTAGTGTCTTGTTGAACCCATTTACACTAAGACAAAGTTTATACCCAGGCGACCCATAATATACCTTTGCACAGGGATCCAAATGTACCTCTACCCAGGGCTGTGCAGTTTCCAGAGCGCCCCCTCCTCCACCACCCCCCCCCCCCAACGTACCAATTATGAAGCCATGGAGATAAACATTTTACCACACGGGCCTTCCGATACAATACACGAAGGCATTTAAATACATAACCTTAAAAAAAAAAAGACTTATATTTGCTCATTTGTGCACATGTTTAAATGAAAATGGGTGCATAATGCACTCAATTGTTATGTCACTTAGCTTTGCGTGGGTTATTTCGATGCAAATCACTAGGAAGAATATCTAAGCTCCTCCGATATTTGTGGGACTGGTGGCCCAGTGGTGTAGATGCTCGACTGTCCACCCGATAGTCTTGGGTTCGATCCTCTGTGAGGACCAAGAGAAGTCTATCAGGTCCTGATTAAAGTTGGTTTAAGACCCGCAGAGGGTACGTGGACATGACAGTCAGAAAGGCAAATCTTTTTTTTTTATTATTTCTTTTATGTCTTAGTTTTTCCATACACTCTTGCAAACTAAATTTGTATTGGCTTCTAAAAGTATTTTATTGCATATGAAAATTCGAAATGCGGCTTTCATTGATATCATAAGTGTCTTTTTTTATGACCTTAAACCACCAAACAAACACTCTTGCTCAACCCTGTAGGCGACACGTTCTCAGCCCTCCACTTTCACCCCCTCCCGTACGCCCTGCAAAAATGAAACTCTATCTACGCCCCACAAAACGACACCCACTATGCTCATCAATCGACTCACCCCGTGCGCCCATCACAATGAAACTCTACCTGCGCCCTACAAAATGACATTCTCCCGATGACTTACCAACGAAACTGTCCCTAATCCCTTTTTCGTCTAAATTCAGTGCTTTTATTTTATGAGCATCGACATTATGCGCGGCCAACCCCTGTAATACAATTTTGCTCCCACTTATGTTTACAACGCTGGTTGGGACGACATTGGGAGAGAAGAGCCATCGCTCAGTAATGATAAAATATAATCCTCCAGAGAAAGCATGGAATTACTACTGCTACGCAACGGTATAAAAATAGCTGACCCAGTTAAAACAACATGTGTGGTAGTTTCTGTCGGCTGCTGTTCTTGATGATCCTTCCGTTTCTCAAGGAAACAGAAAAGAGAATTTGTATTTTTTTCCTTAATGGCGATGTCAGTGTGGCTTCTAAGTTTATTATTGATATTTAAAGGTATATTTGATCATTTACTGTTATCTTTTTGTTAAATTAAAAGAGAGTCGAAACTTCATCAACTACGCTAGTGTGGGCCTAAGTCATAAATACATTAACATTGATTTTGTTTTATTTCAAAACTAATAAGAAAAATAAAATGTTTAACAATAAAAATGTGGTTTTCTTACTGCTGTAATATATACAATGAAGAATACAAACATTTAAAAAATTAATAAACATTTAAAAATCTTATCAATATTAACTCCGTATTCCACAGCCGAGCTATTTTTATCTACTGGATATTCCCAGTAGTATTACATGTAGTAATATCGCTACATTCTGTTTACTTATATAAACTCTAATGGTCATTTCTTATCGTTATTTACTTATAAGCATGATATAGGTCTGGACTTGATTCCAGACTCACCCCTGTTCTCAATTGTTATGTGAAATCCAACAATCTTAATTTTCTTTTCAAAGTAACTCTCTGAATAAACCTTTACAAGATTAAATCAAAAGCTTCACACTGTCTTGTTCTAATAAAGGTTTGCTTTTTTTTAAAAACGAAAATGAATATATCACTATATCTCTGATCCGTTCAACGTTTTTTTTGTATCATGTAACTTTTTGTTGTTGTTGTTGTGTATTTATACTTATCTCTATACTTATAAGACGCATTATTTGTCTGTCTGTCTGTCTGTTCCCTTATAACTCAAGATCCAGACAACCAAAAAACGTGAAATTTGTTACACATACACATAATTACATGGGGAAGGTTATAGGACAGGTTTCGTTTCAACTCGATGGGTAGTTTAATTGTAATTAATTTTTTTTTTATTTTAGTATTTTACTATATTAAAGTAATCTCGACGGCGCCATAGATAAAATTCCTCTGTGACGTCATTTCCCTTGATACATTTTTAAAAGAGGGGTAACTCCCGGAAACTCCAATTGTAAACATGATGAAATCAATAGCCATATCTATTTACCTATCGTTTTATGTATTCGGAAGATTAAAATTAAAGGTGCACTTTAATAAACCAAAATACGTTAATTAAAATGTTTCTGTGACATTATTAACATTATTAATACAATCTCAATGCATAGTTTAATTGTAATTAATTATTTTAGTATTTTACTATAGTAAAGTATCCAGGGTATGGGATCGCCTTCACTATAAATAAAAATCGCGCACCAAGTGAATGTGTAATTGAACGGACGGTGAAGAAAGGGCTAGGGACGGGGAAAAAAAAATATTGTTGTTGTTTTTTTTTCATGCTGCAAGTACCCGACTTTGCCCGGGATTAAAATAAGGTTTTCTGTTTATTTAAGAAGCGTAATTTGACGTTTAATTGTACAGAGAGAGGGAGGGGGGAGAGAGATAAAGAGAGAGGGGGCAGGGAGGGAGGGGGCAGAGAGGGGGAGAGAAGGAGGGAGGGAAAGAGGTGGTAGGGAGGGAGATTAAGGGGGAGGGAGGGTTGGAGAGAGAAAGGGAGGGAAGGAAAGAGAAAGGAAGGGAGGGAGATAGAGGGGAGGGAGTGAGAGAAAGGGGAGGGAAGGAGAGAGGGAATGAGGGAGGGATGAAGGGGGAGGGAGAGAGAGAGGTGGAAAGGGGAGGGAGGGAGAAAGGAGGGAGAGAGGGGAGAGAGGGAGGATGGGAGAGAGGGAGGGAGAGAAAGGGAGAGAGGGGGAGGAGGGAGGGAGAGAGAGAGGAAGGGAGAGAGGGGGTAGGGAGAAAACAGAAGGTAAACAGAAAGCCTTATTATAAACCCGGGCAAAGCCGGGTACTTGCAACTAGTATATATATATATATATATGTAAATGAATTTGATTCAGGTATTTAGTTTATAATATCACGTGCTTCTGACTGTACATAGCCACTGAGCACTACACTAATACCTTAGAAATGTTCAGCTATTTAAGAAATAGCAAACGTATTTACAATTATTTTAATCAAACGGACAACCACAAGTTATGTTACATCAGTTACTCAATTTTATGACGATAACATGTCTGGCCAGGTAACAAAGTTACTTTCCTGGCCTTTTTTTCTTTTAACCTTTTGACCTCTTTGATAGAGTATACCCAATCGCTATGTCTATTAGTTTATGAAAGGATGATATGAAATCTCATATAAACCACTAATGGGACGGCTTTATGGTACCCTTCTTTCAACCCCACCATAGCCGATAGTCCAATGGCCATGGAGGCACCACGGGACTTAAGCTATGACCCTGAAATATCCATTGGTCCTCAGCGAAGATCGAACCAGTGACCGACAGGTCGACGGTCGAGCGCTTTACCACACGACCACCCGTCCCTATGTCCATTAGTCGCGCTGGTTTTGTGATGAATGTAATAAAACAAACTAAGTGGCTTTAGCTTAATGAACGTGTTATATGCAACACAGGACGTCGAGTAATAAGACAAGTCTTCATAAACGGGGCCGCCAAAATCTCAAACATCCACTGAAGTTTGTTATCATAGCAGATTACATACATTACCCTGATGGGGGTCTTAGGCTGAGGACCCTTGATATATTTTAGGGTTGTGCCCCCCCCCCCCCCGGTGCTGATAACACTGTCTACTTGGTTACTGAAATAGTCTTATAGAACAGGAACGTTCAAATGCAGCTCTTAGATGAGTTTTGAGCCATTTTCTTTTTATAATATGTGGTAACCTTCCCCCCTCTACCCCCCCTCCCCCAATATTGGATACACTTCTGATTTTTTTTTTCACTAATATAAAATAAAAGCCAGACTGCGACTTGAATCAGCCTGTTGAATGGCCCACCCCTTGGTAAAGATCGTAGACATTTAAAGTTTTGCTTTGAACTTTTCATAACATACTTGACTACATATTGAAATAGCTGTATACCCGGCGTTGCTCGGGAAGAAAATGGTGGGCTTTATTTGCACCATAGTGCTGTGCCTGCTGCATCCACTCACCTTAAACCACAGTGTATGTTATAAAAATTTGCGTGTTTGTATGTGTGCGTCTGTGTTTGTGTGTATGTCTCATCGGATATACCCATTAACCTTCGGTTACATTTTATTATATTCCACATTTTGTGTATGTGAGTGTCTCATCGGATATTCCCATTAACCATCAGGTGCATTTTATTCTATCCCATAGTTTCAGCAGAAAATCAAACATGTGAAAACTCTTATGAGATGGACATATCGTCCATAACTTTAAAGATTGTCCGCAGGTCAGACCTGGACACAATCCCTATGGTCAACGATCAGCCAGTGGACGTCCAAGTCGGTTTTCATTTGCTGAACATACTTCACGCTGACGTGGCACAGAACGAAGTGAATATCCTGCTGTGGATGACGTAGTCTTGGGTGGACAGGTCACTCAGCTTTCAAACCGACTGTTCCCCAGGTTCATACAATCGATATCATACATCGTTCGATCAGGTAAATTTGTCTTCCAGGTGGCGCAAGGTTTGTGAACTCGATCAAGTATGTCGAAACACCGAATTCGAATCCCCAAGTAGCTAAATCCCCCATGTCCGTTGTAATTTTAGTTTGAAATTTTGAAAAAGGGGAGGGCATTTGTGTCCGCTAGTGTTGAGTTACGGTTTTTTATGTTTGTTTAAGTCTTCAAACGAATATTTCCAATCAATCAGTTTTATTTTGGTCAGAAAGTTTATTTCACAGATTATGAGCCAAATTTTAAATTTTATATTACGTAAATTTAACTGCATGTAACTTTAAAGTTTCAAGTCTGTTTTCTCATTCACCCTGTTTAAAAAAAAGGAAGCCAAGATAATGGGCCATTAATATACTTCATGGCATAATCATTACATTAGCATGTATAAAATCTTTATTTAATTATTTTTTTCGGTAAGGTAAAGGCGGATAGCTCTTTAATATCCAGATCCCATACGGTTAGTCGCACTACCTTCTTTGATAAATAAACTTAAGCCAGAATCAAAACTAATATACATTTTTTTACCATACTTCTATTAAAATGATAGCTTTGGCTCTTATCTTTTAGGTGACTGTACCAGCCGAAAAAATCTGGACACCTGACGTCACATTCTACAAATCCGTGGCTGCTCCGGAAGTATCTTCCCCGGGTCAAGCCGTGGTCTACAAAGACGGGAATGTGACGTATGTGACCCAGACTCGTGTCCGTATCCCGTGTCAAATACAGCCAGATAAACCAGCAAGTGTCTGCAGCCTGACGGCAGGATCCTGGAGCCACCCGTCACAAGAGATAACTCTGTTCAAGGAGAGGAAGCAGATCTCTCCGAGTACGTCGAAAGTTCAAAGTTTTGAGCGCCTCTCAAAAAGTCAGCCAGCAGAAGTACAGCACGGATGACAAGACTCGACATGTGGTCGACTTCACTTTTACGTTTGGCGCCAAAAACATCGTTTGAAGCTAGATATCATTTCTTTTTAATGATATAACTGTGATTTAATTAATAAATGTCGATGTTAATAAATGTTAATGTTAATAAATGTTGATGTTAATAAATGTTGATGTTAAGAAATGTTGATGTTAAGAAATGTTGATGTTAAGAAATGTTGAAGTTAATAAATGTCGATGTTAATAAATGTTGATGTTAATAAATGTTGATGTTAATAAATGTTGATGTTAAGAAATGTTGATGTTAAGAAATGTTGATGTTAATAAATGTCGATGTTAATAAATGTTGATGTTAATAAATGTTGATGTTAAGAAATGTTGATGTTAAGAAATGTTGATGTTAAGAAATGTTGATGTTAAGAAATGTTGATGTTAAGAAATGGTTCTTTATTCCTTTTTTTTTCCAATTACATTTAGGATTGAGACCTTATTCTTAAATAGTTGCCGAGTCAAGCAAATGACCCCCACAGTCCCTTTATATACCGAGAAGACTGAAACGATGAGCCCTTAGTTAGGGCTTTAGGGAACTTTACTGTTTGCAATGCAGTCGATTCCGCTTAATTGGGACACATCGGGACCGAGGCTTTTTGTCCCCGTTAAGCGGTTGTCCCAATTAAACATACAAATTTACCATTGGCTTCTTGGTTAGGTTTCTTTGAGATTTGTCCCAAATAAGCGGCTGTCCCAACTAAGCGGTGTCCCAATTAAGCGGAATTCACTGTACTTACATTTCAGCCCAAATCCCTATCTTTCAATGGAAGGTTGATGATACAATGGGAGTTTTTTTTTAAAAATTCGTAGAATTTTTTTTTATACAGTGGGTATAATTAACCTAATGTATTGTATGTAAATAGTATTAATATATGTTTAAAATAAAATGTAGTTTATTTTATATGCTGCATCCTTTCACTCTTTCATTGATAACATTAGAGAAAGCATGTATTGACTAGTACAAGTTTGCATATAGAAGTTTAAAATTATAAATTTAAGCAATCTAAACCAAAAAAAATAAATGGGGGGGGGGGCGACATATTGATTGGCGTTCCAAGGGGGGGGGGTGACTTCAAAAAGTTTGAGAAGCACTGATGTATAGTACACTAGTGCAACAATGTGACAGGACAGTTTGTGTGATGCAGGCAGTGGCGTATCTAGCTTTAGTGGGGAGGGGGGGGGGTCGGCCTTGGAGCGTATTCTATAAATACCTCCGCAATTCCAGGGCCCCAATTTACACCACTGGTGGGAGGAGCATACATTTATATGCATTACATGAAACGGTTTTTTTTTTAATTTGTTTTTTTTAAATCAAATGTTCTCAAGGTGATATTTAAAACAAAAAAAACACTTTTTATTCTTAAGTGACAGATTTCCGACAGATTTCATGCGTCATGTTTGTCAATACTATTAAAATCAACAAATGGACAAACACAACAACACACAAATAAAACATGAAAAAAAAAATTCCCTTATATCCCTAAAGTGTAGAATTCATGAGTTTTTTTGTAAACAGGGCATATGCAGGCCCACCGACAGAAATTTCATGCCCCTGGGCAGGGCTGTCACGCCCCCCCCCCCGTACTGATAATTGTTACGTACTCCAAATAGTATTGGAGTACTCCGTCGGAGGTGCCAAATATATGTTACGGGAATGTTGTAATGATAATACTTGTAGAAGGTGTTATAATTCAGACAACTCAAATTATGAAGTTAACTCCAGTGAAGTAACATCAACAATCATTTAATTCTTGAACATAAACTGACATAAAGGTAGAATCAGGAGGAGTACAATAACAAACTGTAACCATGCATCCATCTATATCGATGCCCAAAGCTAGACTCTACTAATACATGCATCCATCTACATCAATGCCCAAAGCTAGACTCTACTAATACATGCATCCATCTATATCGATGCCCAAAGCTAGACTCTACTAATACATGCATCCGCATCCTATGATGCCCAGAGCTCGACTGATTATAAAACAAACCATGTGCTCCCAACTGTCGGTTTAATATACGTCATTTGTACCAAATGACGTATACACTAAATTCTACAATAAACCATAACTCAATATGGCGGAATGACGCCATAGCTATTGCGGTGGGCGGAGCCTAGCGAATTACGTCATCAAGCTTAGACTATATTATTTCTCAACAATAATAATGTTTTCAAAAGTTGATTGGCCAGCTCATTCCGGGCCCTTAAAAATCGCCGGGCCCCTGTGCATTAGCACCTGCCCCTCCCCTCTCGGTGTCACTGGGCATATGTACACACTCACAGGCTCTGCTTTACTTCGCCATCTGTGTCAGTTACCCGTTTAATGCTTGATTTTGGGAACTTTCACTATGGCCTGAAAAAAAATCACCTTACCGAGGTTCGAACCCTGGATCCTTGGATCGTCAGTCGAACTCGTCCTCCCACACACACACACACACACACACACACACACATATATATATATATATATATATATATATAACGCCACCTATGTACGTGTGTTTGAGGGTAGCCGTATTGTTGGGCCCATATTACTGTTATGTATATAAAACTAAAAGGAGTTCGACGAACGACGAGGTCAAGTGTAACATGTACGGGGCTTGGGTAGGTAGGTGCTTCACTTACCCCTCTTTTTGCCAATTAGCCGCGCCTGATACAATTAATAATTGATGCTCTCTCTCTCTCCCTCTCTCTCTCTGATCTCTCTCTCTCTCTGAACTCTCTCTCTCTCTCTCTCTCTGTCTCTCTCTGAACTCTCTCTCTCTCTCTCTGTCTCTCTCTGAACTCTCTCTCTCTCTGTCTCTCTCTGAACTCTCTCTCTGTGTCTCTCTCTGAACTCTCTCAGTGATAACTGCCAGCTTAGGATTAGTCTCTTAGAGCCCGTGAGTTAAACTCACTGTGTCTCTCAACATCTGGAGACTGACGGAAAAACCCGATGGCTAGCAAGCTACCCGACTGTTCCACCATGTGGTCCGCCAGCCCGGGGCACTCAAAAAGCGCACGATCCCTGCAGCGGCGGCAAGGGGATTCGACATTGGGAATTGATGCGCTAGTATTATTCGTTTGGACCAGTTAAACGGTATATCAGCCGATGAAGACATCATGATACAAAAATGAGAAACAAATGACAATGACGTTTTTATTGACAAAAACACATGATATTGATACCAGTAGATGTGTTTATTCAACATGTTGATATCATACATAGATGCCGCAAATGAAATACAAATATTATGTTTGGTAAATTTCATCCACTAGCTGAGAGTGGTTGAGTGTGCGCGCGTGTGTGTGTGTGTGTGTATGGGTGTGATTGTGTGTGTGTGTGTGTAGGGGGATGCTATCGGTAGATGAGAGCCACATATTAGTTTATTATTTATTTTTTTAAAAGTATCTTAACTATAACATAGAATAGACACCACTCAAGACCAGACATATTCACATATTATGTAACAATAAATTAATATTATTTAATCAAATATTTTATGATGAATAAGGAATTTTCAGTATGACTGAAGTTACTCAACGGGGCCAAGAAAGGAAATCCCACACTTGAGTGGTCTTTGTCCACTATTCAAAACACCCAATATATAAGTAAAACCTACTTTGTAAAACATACATACACATATCTATATATACATATCTACATATGTAAAACCTAGCTGTCAGTTTCATGCTACAGCACGTACAGGTAAGCCCCAGTACTGCCGGGACAGGTATCAGTTGTGTACGTCAGTGAGTTCAATCCACCCGCAAGCCTCAACGTTTTCTCCGATCTTCCGATGGACACCCGCTGCGAATAGCCGTGTGGATGGGACACAATGACGACGAGTTTCTCTTTGTTTTTCGCGTTCCAAAATTTATCAAAAGTTCTTTCGTGCAGGTCGGTAAATTTGTCCAGCAGACTGGTCAGTTTGTCGGCCAGCCCCTCGTCACAGGTCGCACAGATCAACTTCCTCATTTCTGTTGCGGCGAAAGAGTTTATAATACCGACACCCTTTACGGTGATTACCTCGGCATTGTCGCTGTCGTAGAAGAGTCTGCACGTGGAGTTTCTGGCCTCGGTTTCGTCCAATACCACGTGAGATGACGTAAGCACGACGACGTTCCACCAGCGTCGGCTCGGCCTCGTTGAACTTTGACATTTACTGCAAGGGCAATGTCGCGTTGTTTTGTTTTCGACCACGTTAACCACTCTACCGCTGCCTAGCTTTACGTCATCATCTGTGCAGGTCACTTTGACCTTTGCCGTCAGCTGACCTTGGACTCTTATGGTGTCTATCAAATCATCGTCCCTGTAGCCTTCGGGCAAATTACTTTTTTCCAGCTGGGATATTGGGATGAAGGTCGAGTGATCAGAGCATTTCTTGCATTTGTACTTCAAGCTGCTTTCCAAATCAACTTCTACATCTGAAAATAAATTATCAGGAAAACATATAAATTTAAATATATATACAGTGAGATATACAATAACAGATATACAGTGAGATATACACAACAGATATACAGTGAGATATACAATAACAGATATACAGTGAGATATACATAACTGATATACGGTGAGATATACATAACAGATATACAGTGAGATATACATAACAGATATACGGTGAGATATACATAACAGATATACAGTGAGACATACATAACAGATATACAGTGAGACATACATAACAGATATACAGTGAGACATACATAACAGATATACAGTGAGATATACAATAACAGATATACAGTGAGATATATCAAGCGGTAAATAAACTCCTTAATAAGAACCACATGATTTGTGTATGACAGTGGTTTTTTTTTTTTTGCAGAATTACATAGAGGAAGTTGTGTTTTGTTAATTTCATCATCAAATATTCTGACCAATAATTATATACTGCGGGTTAAAATGTAAACAGCCAGCAAACCGAAAACTGATGAAAATGAACAAATTAAAGACACATTAATAATAATAATAATAATAAAACATTGAACGTTCGATATTACTTTGCAAAGCAAAATATGAAATAGACTGTTTTTTTGGAATTACTTTAAAATAATAACATGAGCAATTCAATGTGTATGCAGCAGAGTGACGTAACTGTCTTGGTGGTGGTGGTGTTGGTGTGGTGTTGGTGGTGGTGTGGTGGTGGTGGTGATGGTGGTGTGTGTGTGTGTGTGCGTGTGTGTGTGCATGTGTGTGGATAACAATGGTTGTACTAATTTTTCCATTTAATCTGTCTGTTAGTCTGTCTATCTGTCTATTCATTCGTTTGTCTCTCTCTCTCTCTCTCTCTCTCTCTCTCTCTCTATCTATCCATCTATCTATCTATCTATCTATCTATCTATCTATCTATCTATCTATCTATCTATCTATCTATCTATCTATCTATCTATCTATCTATCTATCTATCTATCTATCTACCTATCTATCTATCTATCTATCTATCTATCTATCTATCTATCTATCTATCTATCTATCTATCTATCTATCTATCTAATTTGAGCCAGATTGTGAAACAAAACTATTCATGCATAATTAACGGTTCAGGAATATAAATATACATAATTAAAACTCTCGTTATATATATATATATATATATATATATATATATATGTATGTATGTATGTATCTCACAAAACTAAACGTCTGTACAGGTAGAAGTCTAAGTCTGTATCATAAACAATGAACGATAATTTTTTTGACTGGTAGTTGTTTTTGTTTTTATTTTTTGAAGGTGGATCGCGAACACCAAAACAAAACGTCAGTGTGGCTAGCAAAGACAAGTTTTTGAGAACCCATGATCTACTTTACGGCCTTTGTTATGCTACAATGCTTTTAAATACGATTAAATAAGCCGAGGTTATTTTAATACATGATGGAACTTACCTATATCTGATGGTACGCAAGAATAGCTCTCGTCTTTAGCCTTGCATACTCTTTTCGCAGAACTGTCCGTGCCACCTCTCTTTAAATCTTTTAATGTCCTAATATTTCCTCCTGCTGAAAGAAGTAGACGAAATAACATTATAATTTTTTTTTATCTTTAGTAAAATTTAAAACTTATTAAAAATAATTATGTATTTGAGAGCGGATAAAAAATGCAAACATTATTTGGAACGTTTCATGCCAGACCAGCCTAACAGACAACTTGGATCAGGCTAGTACTTTGATTATTGGTGGATCTAGGCAGATACTTTGAGATATTTGGTGGACCTGGGCAGATACTTTGAGATATTTGGTGGATCTAGGCAGATACTTTGAGATATTTGGTGGACCTGGGCAGATACTTTGAGATATTTGGTGGACCTGGGCAGAAACTTTGAGATATTTGGTGGACCGGGGCAGATACTTTGAGATATTTGGTGGACCGGGGCAGATACTTTGAGATATTTGGTGGACCTGGGCAGATACTTTGAGATATTTGGTGGACCTGGGCAGATACTTTGAGATATTTGGTGGATCTAGGCAGATACTTTGAGATATTTGGTGGACCTGGGCAGATACTTTGAGATATTTGGTGGACCTCGTCAGATACTTTGAGATATTTGGTGGACCGGGGCAGATACTTTGAGATATTTAGTGGACCTGGGCAGATACTTTGAGATATTTGGTGGACCTGGGCAGATACTTTGAGATAGTTGGTGGACCGGGGCAGATACTTTGAGATATTTGGTGGACCGGGGCAGATACTTTGAGATATTTGGTGGACCGGGGCAGATACTTTGAGATATTTGGTGGACCTAGTCAGATAGTTTGAGATATTTGGTGGACCGGGGCAGATACTTTGAGATATTTGGTGGACCGGGGCAGATACTTTGAGATATTTGGTGGACCAGGGCAGATACTTTGAGATATTTGGTGGACCTGGGCAGATACTTTGAGATATTTGGTGGACCTAGTCAGATACTTTGAGATATTTGGTGGACCGGGCAGATACTTTGAGATATTTGGTGGACCGGGGCAGATACTTTGAGATATTTGGTGGACCGGGGCAGATAGTTTGAGATATTTGGTGGACCTGGGCAGATACTTTGAGATATTTGGTGGACCTGGGCAGATACTTTGAGATATTTGGTGGACCTGGGCAGATACTTTGAGATATTTGGTGGACCTAGTCAGATACTTTGAGATATTTGGTGGACCTGGGCAGATACTTTGAGATATATTTGAGGACCTTATGCCGATACATGAGATATTTTAAAACTATTGGCAGATACTTGAAATATTTTGGGGGCCCAGATATAATGGGGCTCCTAAAGTATTAGACCTGATGTTTACTGGAATGGGGCCTTTTGAAAGTGATATGGCCCAATGCTGTATGAATAATTATGTCTTTGAGAATGCTAAATAAATAATAACTGAAATACGTAAGTTTTGGACGTAGATAAGCAATTCACTATTTTGCTTTAATTCACTATTTTGCTTTAATTCATTATTTTGCTACAATTCACTATTTTGCTTTAATTCACTATTTTGCTATAATTCACTATTTTGCTTTAATTCACTATTTTGCTTTAATTAACTATTTAGCTATAATTCACTATTTTGCTATAATTCACTATTTTGCTTTAATTCACTATTTTGCTTTAATTCACTATTTTGCGTTAATTCACTATTTTGCTTTAATTCACTATTTTGCTATAATTCACTATTTCGCTTTAATTCACTGTTTTGCTTTAATCAACTATTTAGCTATAATTCACTATTTTGCTTTAATTCACTATTTCGCTATAATTTACTATTTTGCTTTAATTCACTATTTTGCTTTAATTCACTATTTTGCTTTATTTCACTATTTTGCTATAATTCACTATTTTGCTTTAATTCACTGTTTTGCTTTAATTAACTATTTAGCTATAATTCACTATTTTGCTTTAATTCACTATTTTGTTTTAATTCACTATTTTGCTATAATTCTCTATTTTGCTATATTGGTTTTGTTTTTAGCCCAGCATATTTGACATACCATAATCCCAAAGGTAGGACTGCGTCAGAGTTCTTTCATTTTTGATATCTGGAACAGAATATGATGTGTTAGTTTATTTGTGTGTGTGTGTGTTGTGTACGTAATCTCGTTAACATTTTATTTACATGGGCAAGTTGTAAGTAAGATGTTATAAAGTAAACAACACACTCACGTAAAGGATCTCGCTTCAAACTATTGGCGTCATCTACAATATTAAAAAATAAATAATAAAGATTAACATATAGATAGATTATTGAGAGAATTACATAAACAAACACCTTAATTAGAACAGTAAAACACCTAATTGAATGGAGTAAAACACGTAAATTATAACAGTAAAACACCTAATTGAATGGAGTAAAACACGTAAATTATAACAGTAAAACACCTAAATTAGAAGAGTAAAACACGTAAATTATAACAGTAATACACCTAAATTAGAAGAGTAAAACGCGTAAATAACAACAGTAAAACACCTAAATTATAACAGTGAAACACTTAAATTAGAAGAGTAAAACACGTAAATTATACAAGTAAAATACCTAAATTGTAACAGTAAAACACAATAATTAGTGGAGTAAATTGCCTAAAAATTGGTTATTAGCTTTTGTTTTTTTTCCGTTAAAACAAAAACGACAAATCATCTAGCCAATATAAAAAATATTTTGGTCCAATTCGAAACAGACATTTTTATTCACAACACTTATTAGAAATATGTGTAAATATTTATGTAACATAAATGGTTTTTTTTTAATTTTACCCAACGCAATGGACAAATATGCTCCCATTTCTCCAATGAAATGACTAGCTGTGTGTAATAAGTAATAACTTATTTTTTAAAAGAAATCCAATGGAAATCTATTTTAAAACTATTTATTAAGCGAATGTTTGTTTTTTCGTGTAGACACAGATTTTCTAAAATGGAGACACATAGACGTACAAGTAACTTCGGAGATTCCCGATTAAATGTACATGTATTGAGGAAAACAATACTGTAACAATTTTTTGTGGGGTTGCTCGGGATGTGTTGCCTCAGTCTTAAAGATAATTTTGCTTCCATTTTTTTATGATCTTAGTCATTGGCGTGAATTTGTGCGGTTGTGTGTGTGGGGGATTTTTGGCTTTGGTGGCACTTTTCCTGCTGCTGAAAGAGAGTTGGTATTCCCCCCCCCCCTTCACGGGATTGAACACATGACCACTCAAGGTGTGGGCCCCCAAGAAGAAAATTCATTGGCTGCTTCTGCTGCTAGGGTAATACGGCAGTGAATGAAACTTTGAAAATATAAAGCCTCGAAATTGACAAATGAATCATTGAATTAAAATAAGAAACTGTCAATCCGTATGACGATATTTGGTTTATTCTATGTTTTTTTAAAAACCATTTTCTGTATTTTTATTTTCCCCACTAGCGTATCGCAGTGAAAAACTTTCCACGTAAATGCATGTTGTCACATCGGAAATTTCCGCAGTAATTTAATAGAAGTTAATCGCTTTACAGCAATCATACATTGCAGTATAACACAAGTAACCTGTTACTCACAAGTTCAGTAAATGCGGCACAACTCAAAAGGTAGACATTTAAAGCCAGTCATAAATCCTAGTCACACCAAACACAACAACAACAACAACTTTTAATACTAAAGGTCAAACTGACGAAATAAAATCAGTTTTTGTATTTTTCTCTCGAAGCTACAGTTTTTGTAACATCAAATTTAGTAGTACATGTTGATAATTCCTTTATGTAAATATAACCTACACTCCACACACTATTTATATAAATATAAATGTTAGAATTGGACTGTTGAATCATATATGTATATATATATATATATATATATTTCATTTATTGACTGACTTTTGAACAATGGAGAAATGTGTCTGTTGATGTGTCTATTCATCACTACACCCTCCTCCACCCCACCCACTCCACCCTAACGACCATATCGGTTAAAGGCTTGATGATAATGATTAACGTGAAAAATATTGATTTTTATCATTATTGATTTTTATCATTATTGATTTTTATCATTATTGATTTTTATCATTATTGATTTTTATCATTATTGATTTTTTTTTTTATATTTCAGATCCGTCGATTGAACTTCTCTTTCGCCTGTTGTCGGGGCTTGAGATGTTCAAAATGTTCCTTCCATCAGGACCACTATAGAACGGTAATACACGCAACTCATCATTGTCATTAACGCGTTAGCGTCATTTTTTTTTAAAAGTCCCTTGCAGTGCGGAGGAGCGGGGGGGGGGGAGCGAGGGGTGCGGGGGTGTGAGACCTAACATTGTAATAGGAGGGGCGCACTGAGGCTTATTTTTCGAAAGGGCCTTCGAGTAGTTAGAGACGGCCCTGTGCCAGTGTTATTACGTGAACAACGTCAAAGACAGCCTCGTAAATTAACACAATTATTATGTCTTATTACATATTTAGCTAGAGGATGAGTTGAATTTGTGTATTTTATGCAGCACGTTTCCCTTGCGTGTTTAGTCTTTTGCTTGGATGTTGGGTCAAGACTTTTGTCATTGACTAACTAGGTCAACAGGTCGCTGTCTGACATTCACGGCCTAGTGTAGGGCTGGGCGATCAGCCCAGATTATAGAAAGTTTCCCCAAAATGTAATACAACGAAGTCGTTTGACCAGCAATGAAATTTAGAAAATTTTAACAAATTAAAACGACACAGGAAAAAAAAAACCCATATTTTTGGGGCATTTGGGGGTCAGAATATCCCCTCACAGAGGCGTAGCGAAAGGCCCATAGCGTGCGGGGGGGGTCAGGGGGCCGGGCCCTCCCCCTGAGTTTTGTCTGCCCCCCTCTGCTTATTTGTTCTACTTAGTAATATGTATTACATGCCCCCCCTGCTATTGCCTGACCCCTGCTGTAGAATGCCTGGCCCCTCCTCCTGTAGAATTTTCACGCTACGGAGCTGCGTAGCGAGGGGTGGGCAAGGGGGCATCATGCCCCGGGTGCTACTCACAAAAGGGCGCCAAGGGTATATATACAGTAATATATAGTTTTCGAATGGGGAGGGCGCTAAAACGGTATTAAAAATGTACTGTGGCCCCGGGCGCGAGTTAAGCTCCTTACGGCACTGTCCCCTCATTTCCTTACTTCCTTACTGTAAAGAGCCCAAAATGTCGCCGATTTTTTTGGTTATTGTCAGCCATTCGTTTTCTTTGATTTCTTAGATTACTGTAATACCTTGAAATAGATTGACGACCTAAAACAAACGGTTTCTGATTCCACCAGACGTATTTTCTGTTACAGTTTAGATATATTATGGTATTTCGTTTGTTTTTTATACTTCATTGTTGAAGTAAGAAGAAAGGTAGGCCAAAAACATTCTGGTTTGAAAGCCCCAATAGCTTACTACGGCTCTACGATTAATGTGGTGGCTGTATACAGGCACGCCGAGAGGGGGCGGGGGAGTCATTGCCAGGGGGCCCGAAACTGTAAGGGGGGCCCGGCCGCTCCGACCATGTCATTTTTTCACGCAATGATGTCCTGCCCCGGGGCCCGTGTTGGCTCTCGGCGCCACTGGCTGTATATTGGCGAAACAAACAGTCAATACAGTGCAAACAAAACTCATTGAAGAGCCACATACTGTTATATAATATTTTGAAGATTGAAGGTTGAAGATAGGTTCCAGCTTTTGTTATATAGAGAAGGAGACTCTTTGATTTAGTTATATTAGTCAAATTATATATATATATATATTTATATATATATAAGAAACAAAGAAATATTTAAATAGATAAACTTAGCGAAGGACGACTAAATAATTAAGGGTATGATGGTCATGCGTTGTACAGCTCTCGACTACTGGGTTCGAACCTCAGTGAGCACCTCGGAATTTTTTCTCAAGTTTTGGTAAAAGTCTCTAAATCCACCCAGCATTAAATGGGAACCTGACTTTAAAATTAAGTTGGGGGGGGGGTGGTAATGGCGGCTGGGCGGTTTACACGATTTAAAAAATTATTTTTTTTTAAAGTAATTTCAATTGAAGTTTATTTTTAATTATTTTCTTTTTATATCAGTTTAATGTAGGGATTTTAAACGTCAAATTTGAATGGTGATAATTTTAAACTGTTACATTTGTGAAATCTTGTTATAAGTTGTCAACTATGTACATTTTGCAAATACATATAATTGTACTTTCATAATTATGTTATAATTGTTTTTTTTAAGGAATGGGGCAAATAGTCAGCCTTTTGATACAAATTATAAAAGAAAATAATACTGACAGCTTCGATGACTGTAAAAAACATCCGGGCCATGAAGACTTCATCACTATAAGCAAATGTCTTGACCTGGATGAAGATTTTAGACGAATACTGCCAGAAACATACCATCACGACATTGTCCTCGTGAAAGAACTCATTGAAAATATGGCCAAATTAACTGTCAAAATACAGGCCGGTGACAGTCTCGGTACTGGATTCATAACAGAAGTCAAGTTTTTTGATGGGGACGATGAGCAAAGACCTGTTTGTCGGTGTGACGAATGCTGTGACGAGCACACAACGTCAGCGAAGAGAGCGGCTGGAAAATTTTCGGTACGAACTGCAGAGCATGTCCTGCCTGACGTAGTCCCAGTGGACGACATCAGCTGTGTCCTTTTTTACGACAGCGAAATTAGCAGGACCGTGACTTGCCGGGGTCACAAACAGGAATACAAAGTCGCGGAAAGCGACACGGCGTGCATCGAGTGTCTGTCCTGCGCAAGACTCGTCCTTGTAGACCTGCAAGGCTGCATCGACCGGTTCGATGAGCTGTCCACCACGCTGCAGACGAAATACCAATCAAAGCTAAACGCGAAAGACCTAGCGGTCATCATAGTCTCTCACCCGCACGGTCATTTCAAGCACGTGACCATAGGTCAGTCCCGTTCGGACGACGAGATTATCAACAATAGGTGGCCAGGGGACCCTGCCCTGAAGAAGCTGTATTACGATGCCGCGACGTGTCCGGGCAGCAGCGGCGCCTACGTGTTTCAGTTGGGTGGAATAACGGAGACCCTTGATATCACTCACAGCGGCGCCTCGAAAATACACCTCGGCGTAAATGTAGGCAACGCCCATAAAAGACTGAACACTCTTTCAGCGAATACGTTTTACAAAGTTTCGATATCTTATTTGAATAGTTTATTACGTATAGTTCAATATTTGCCTACAAGGATCTATTATCTAATGTATATGTCAACAAACAAAATAAATAAATCTTATTGATCTATATTTAATGCTAATTAACTTTTGTTTTTGTTGTTATTGACAATTAGTACTATTTATAAAAGTATTATATTGAGTCACTCATTCTTCTAATATGCAATACAGAAGACAACTAACACAAAATAGATGACCAAGACAAAATAGATGATCAACACAAAGTAGACGACCGAGACAAAATAGACGACCGAGACAAAATAGACGGCCAAGACAAAATACATGACCGAGACAAAATACACGACCAAGACAAAATAGATGATCAACACAAAGTAGACGACCGAGACAAAATAGTCGATCAATACAAAATAGACGACCAAGACAAAATACATGACCGAGACAAAATACATTACCAAGACAAAATAGATGATCAACACAAAGTAGACGACCAAGACAAATTAGACGACCAATACAAAATAGACGACCAAGACAAATTAGACGACCAAGTCAACAAAGACCAGTTAAGACTTATGAGACCCGTAAGTCCAACACAACAAAGATTATAATCAAGAGAATCTCGATACAAAGACCAGATATGAGATAACTCTGATATCAAGGGTAACTCTGGTATCAAGGGTAACTCTGGTATCAAGGGTAACTCTGGTATCAGGGGTAACTCTGGTATCAAGGGTAACTCTGGTATCAGGGGTAACTCTGGTATCAAGGGTAACTCTGGTATCAGGGGTAACTCTGGTATCAGGGGTAACTCTGGTATCAGGGGTAACTCTGGTATCAGGGGTAACTCTGGTATCAAGGTAACTCTGGTATCAGGGGTAACTCTGGTATCAGGGGTAACTCTGGTATCAAGGTAACTCTGGTATAAGGGGTAACTCTGGTATCAGGGGTAACTCTGGTATCAGGGGTAACTCTGGTACCAAGGGTAACTCTGGTATCAGGGGTAACTCTGGTATCAGGGGTAACTCTGGTATCAAGGGTAACTCTGGTATCAGGGGTATCATACCATCAGCGAGGAGGGGAGGGGGGGGTTGTTGTCCTAACACTATAGTTTTTTTTTTAACACGATCAGGGCCGGTCTTAGGCCGTATTTGACCGATTGCTTCAAATTTGGCCCCGCGCCTAGCAGGGGCCCCGGAATTAACATTTTATTAAAAGTAATAGTTGTCAATGTAAAAAAAAAATTAGAAGAGGGGCCTAGCTATCATCCGTTAAATTAGGCCCCGGAATTCGTAAAGCCGCCCTGAACAGGGTGATGAGTGGTATATATATAGTCCCCCCCAGGCTAGTCCCGCCACCGGATATCGGTTCTCTTTTATCTGCTCCATTGTTTTTATCCTTGAACCTCTACGTAACATTCTGAAAATAACTGACCCAGTTATAGCTACATCCTTGCTAGCTTCTGTCGTCTGCTGTTGTGTTGATCCATTTCTCAGGGAGACATACACTAGAATGGCGTTATCCGTTCGGCTTCTAAGTTTATTATTTCTATTTAAAGGTATATTTGATTCTTCACTGTTATCTTTTTGTTTAAATAAAACGAGTAGAAAAGCGAGAATTTGTTATTTCATTGGCTTCTTCATAAACTACGCTTGTATACGTCATGAATACATTAACAATGCTTATGATTTATTTCAAAACTAATAATGAAAATAAAATATTTAACAATAAAAATGAGATTTTCTTACTGCTATAATATATACAATGAAGAATATAAACATTTAAAAAAATAAATAGACTTCATATCAATATATTAACTCCGTATTCCACAGCCGAGCTATTTTTAACTCCTGGATATTCCCAGTCGCCGACTTATCAAAATTAATTCTCTCTCTCCCCGTCCACTTTCCGGCATTTACATTAGTACTGACATGTAGCTGGTATGAGGGAATGCACATTCATTTACTTATATAAACTCTGGTGGTCATTTCTTATCGTTATTTACTTATATGCACGATACAGGTCTGGACTTGATTCCAACTTATTTCTGTTCTCAATTGTTATGTGAAATCCAACAATCTTAATGTTTATTTTTTCAAAGTAACACACTCTTAACTAAATGGTTACAAGATTAAATCAAAATCTTCACACTGTTTTGTGCTAATAAAGGTTTGCTTTTTTTTTTGTTCTAAACAAAGATGAATATTTTTTATAGAGACGTATTTCACTATACCGCTGATCCGTTCAACGTTTTTTTTTGCATCATGTAACTTTTATTGTTGTTGTATATATAAATGAATTTGATTCATGTGTTTATAATATCATGCACTTCTGACTGTACATAGCCACTGTGCATATACTAATACCTTAGAAATGTTCAGCTATTTAAGAAATAGCAAACGTATTTACAATTATTTTAATCAAACGGACAACCACAAGTTATGTTACATCCGTTACATGACGATAACATGTCTGGCCAGGTAAACAAAGTTACTTTCCTGGCCTTTTAAAAAAAAAACTTTTTGACCTCTTAGATAGAGTATACCCAATCCTGGGTCTATTAGTGTGTGAAAGGATGATATGAAGTCTCATATAAACCACTAATGGGACGGCTTTATAGTACCCTTCTTTCATCCCCACAATAGCCGATAGTGCAATGGCTATGGAGGCACCACGGGACTTAAGCCATGACCCTGAAATATCCATTGATCCTCACCGAAGATCGAACCAGTGACCGACAGGTCGACGGTTTAGCGCTTCACCACACGACCACCCGTCCTTATGTCCTTTAGTCGCGCTGGTTGTTTGATGAATGTAATAAGACAAACTAAGTGGCTTTAGCTTAATGAACGTGTTATATGCAACACAGGACGTCGAGAAATAAAACAAGCTAATCCTGGGGGAAGTCCCAATGGCAGTCTTCATAAACGGGGCCCCCAAGATCTCAGGATCTCAAACATCCACTGAAGTTTGTTATCATAGCATGTTACATACATTACCCCGATGGGAGTATTAGGCTGAGGACCCTTGATATATTTTATGGTTGTTGCCCCCAGGTGGCCGAATACACTGTCTCACAGGTAACTATCTTGCCCATTAAGACATTATATCCACTGAAATAGTATTTAGAACAAGGACGGTAACAATGCGGCTCTTAGATGATATCGGATACACTTCTGATTTTTTTTTCACTAATATAAAATAGAAACCAGACTGCGACTTGAATCAACCTGTTGCATGGCGCACCCTTTGGTAAAGATCGTAGACAAAAGTGCAGCCTTTTGAACTTTATAACATACTTGACTACATATTGAAATAGCTGTATGCCCGGCGTTGCTCAAAGATAAGGAGTGCCTATGGGAAAATGGTGGGCTTTGTTTGCACCATAGTGCTGTGCCTGCTGCATCCACTCTCCTTAAACCACAGTGTATGTTATAAAAATTTGCGTGTTTGTATTTGTGCGTCTGTGTTTGTGTGTGTGTCTCATCGGATATTCCCATTAACCTTCGGTTACCTTTTATTCTATCCCACATTTTGTGTATGCGAGTGTCTCATCGGATATTCCCATTAACCATCAGGTGCATTTTATTCTATCCCATAGCTTCAGAAGAGATTCAAACATGTGAAAACTCTTATGAGATGGACAGATCATCCATATCATCACAGATTGTCCGCAGGTCAGACCTGGACACTATCCCTATGGTCAACGATCAGCCAGTGGACGTCCAAGTCGGTTTTCATTTGCTGAACATACTTCACGCTAACGTGGCACAGAACGAAGTGAATATCCTGCTGTGGATGACGCATTCTTGGATGGACAGGTCACTCAGCTTTCAAACCGACTGTTCCCCAGATTCATACAATCGATTTCATACATCGTTCGATCAGGTAAATTTGTCTTCCAGGTGGCGCAAAGTTTGCGAACTCGATCAAGTATGTCGAAACACTGAATTCGAATACCCAAGTAGCTAAATCCCCCATGTCCGTTGTAATTTTAGTTTGAAATTTTTAAAAAAGGGGAGGGCATTATTATATTCGTGTCCGCTAGCATTGAGTTACGGTTTTTTATGTTTGTTTAAGTCTTCAGACGAATATTTCCAATCAATCAGTTTTATTTTGGTCAAAAAGTTTATTTCACAGATTATGAGCCAAATTTTAAATTTAATTTAACGTAAATTTAACTGCATGTAACTTTAAAGTTTCAAGTCTGTTTTCTCATTCACCCTGTTTAAAAAAAGGAAGCCAAGATAACGGGCCATCAATATATTTCATTGAATAATTATTACATTAGCATGTATAAAATCTTTTCTTAATTATTTTTTTCGGTACGGTAAAGGCAGATAGCTCTTTAATATCCAGATCCCATACGATTAACAGCACCACCTTCCTTGAAAAATAAACTTAAGCCAGAATCAAAACTAATATAACATTTTTTTTTACCATCCTTCTATTAAAATGATAGTTTTGGCTCTTATCTTTTAGGTGACTGTACCAGCCGAAAAAATCTGGACACCAGACGTCACATTCTATAAATCCGTGGCTGCTCCGGAAGTATCTTCCCCGGGTCAAGCCGTCGTCTACAAAGACGGGAATGTGACATATGTGACCCAGACTCGTGTCCGTATCCCGTGTCACATACAGCCAGATAAACCAGCAAGTGTCTGCAGCCTGAGGGCAGGTTCATGGACCCACCGTCACAAGAGATAACTCTGTCTGTTCAAGGAGAGGAAGCAGATCTCTCCGAGTACGTCGAAAGTTCAAAGTTCAAAGTTTTGAGCGCCTCTCAAAGAGTCAGCCAGCAGAAGTACAGCACGGACGACAAGACTCGACATGTGGTCGACTTCACTTTTACGTTTGGCGCCAAAAACATCGTTTGAAGCTAGATATCATTTCTTTTTAAGATATAACTGTGGTTTAATTAATAAATGTTGATGTTAAGAAATGGTTCTTTATTCCTTTTTTTTTTTGCAATTACCTTTTCGATTGAGACCCCATTCTGAAATAGTTGCTCGGTCAAGCAAATAACCCCCACAGTCCCTTTATATACCGAGAAGACTGAAACGATGAGCCCTTAGTTAGGGCTTTAGGGAACTTTACTGTTTGCAATACAGTCGATTCCGCTTAATTGGGACATATTGGGACCGAGGCTTTTCGTCCCCAAATAAGCGGCTGTCCCAACTAAGCGGTGTCCCAATTAAGCGAAATCCAATCGACTGTATATGGTAATACTAATACAACAGTTAAATTTGGTTCTCTGGCATGCTTATACATTATTGTGCATATCAGTTAAACTATCATCTAAATATAGTTTTAGTATCTAACAAATATAAAACTAAAATTGAAAAGAAACAAACAAAATGATTTGGAAATAAAGTTTATTCTATTTAAAATGATCGGAAAACCAGAATATAAGATGTAATTGACTTATTATTTGAAAACAATTTTGTAAGAAACATTATCTTATGATGTTGTGAAGATTGATTGGGAAAGTTAGTTTTAAACTGACACATATTAAATATTCTAAACTGATGCTGCAAGATGTTTTGTTTATTAGACTTAACGCGGACAATTGAAATATCTACAAGATAATAGACAACATCTGGCACTAATCAAATGAATGAAATTTAAAGTAAAATAAATCATTGGAATAAAAGATTTATTATGTTATATATAGGCCTATATACAAGGCCGTAGCCGGGGGGAGCTAGGGGTCTGCAGCCCCCCCCCCCCAAATTAATTCTAAAAATCAAATTTTATTATAAAATATACTTCTTTATCATTGCGTTCCAATTTTTTCTTGTATAAAACTCTCTGCACAGCACCCCGCCCCAATCCACACCCCCCCCCCCAAAATAAAAATACAAAATTCTGGCTACGGCCTATATATATATATATCAATTCTCTCTTTACCTGTCTCTCTCTCTCTCTCTCTCTCTCTCTCTCTCTCTATATATATATATATATATATATATATATATATATCTTTAAAGTAATGTAATAACAATATATAAATGAATTTACAAAGTTATGAGTAATTAATATCAATATATGGGGGGCTCCAATACTTGTAACACCATAACAGATCAATATATGAGGGGCTCCAATACTGGTAACACCATAACAGATCAATATATGGGGGGCTCCAATACTGGTAACACCATAACAGATCAATATATGAGGGGCTCCAATACTGGTAACACCATAACAGATCAATATATGGGGGGCTCCAATACTGGTTACACCATAACTGATCAATATATGGGGGCTCCAATACTGGTAACACCATAACAGATCAATATATGAGGGGCTCCAATACTGGTAACACCATAACAGATCAATATATGGGGGGCTCCAATACTGGTAACACCATAACAGATCAATATATGAGGGGCTCCAATACTGGTAACACGATAACAGATCTGGCGACATTTTTAAAGCAAGTGGTATATGAGGTCGCTTGAGTAGTATTGTTTTAAATAAACACACACACACACACATACACACACACATACACACACATACACACACATACACTCACATACACACACAAACACACCTACACAAACACACACACATACACACAAACATACACACACACACATACACATACACACACATACACACACATACACACACACACATACACACACACACATACACACACACACACACTTCAAAATGGTGTTTATATCATTCAATACCCAAAGGGTAGTCACATATATATGTCAGTGAAACAGTTTGTATCATTCCATACTCACAGGTAGTCTACTAGTCCACTCTATTTACATTATATATATATATGTGTGTGTGTGTGTGTCAGTGAAAAAGAGTCATGCTAGACGCGAAGTTCTCAACTGGTGTACGAGTACCCCATGACGTACGGGAAAAATGTATGCCGAGGAACGCATAGACATAGAATTTTCGTGTAAAACAACCAAGAATTTAGAGAACTTACGTGTCAGTGTTAGCGGGGGGGGACAATCTTTATCATCCTTTGGGGTACAGTCGCGATAAAGGCTGAGAAGCACAGTGCTAGACGAGGTTGCTTGAATACATTAACTAATTTTCTTTAAAAAAATTACGTTAATATTTTGAACATTTTCCATTACAAAAAAATCATCCTTGTTAGCACTGTCAACAGCTTGGTTTTAATTTCATTACTTCATTCAATAAATGACTTAAGCCATTCAGAAATATGTTCAGAAACAGTAAACAAATGATAATTCTGTAAATATTTCATGTTTACACAGCAGTAAACAAATGATAATTCTGTAAATATCTCATGTTTACACAGCAGTAAACAAATGATAATTCTGTAAATATCTCATGTTTACACAGCAGTAAACAAATCATAATTCTGTAAATATTTCATGTTTACACAGCAGTAAACAAATGATAATTCTGTAAATATCTCATGTTTACACAGCAGTAAACAAATGATAATTCTGTAAATATCTCATGTTTACACAGCAGTAAACAAATCATAATTCTGTAAATATTTCATGTTTACACAGCAGTAAACAAATCATAATTCTGTAAATATCTCATGTTTACACAGCAGTAAACAAATCATAATTCTGTAAATATCTCATGTTTATACAACAGTAGTATACTTGATGATGTTAGAACAATTAACGTGGGAAACAGTGAATCAGATGTTAAACTACGAGAACGAATCGGAATAGTCTCTAATATGGACACTGTCCAGCCTTTGTGTCCGGAAGTATAAGTGCTTGTAAGCTTCGAGAGTGACGATCACAGAGTCAATGATAGCAAGTGATGTCACATCCGGTGTGAAGACCACTAGAAGCAGTAAGGCCGCCATCACATACAGGGGGTAAAAAGTGGGGAACCTCTGCCTATAGTAGTCAGGAGAGTCGAAATTCCAGTACGCCTCTTCGGCATCGCCAGTCAGCAACTTGAAAGTCCGGCCTTGACCTATCGGTGGGCTTTGTATAGGAGAAATACATAAATATGAGTTTAGATACACCGATTTATAGGAGAAATACATAAATATGAGTTTGGAATCACAGATTTATAGGAGAAATACATAAATATGAGTTTAGATACACCGATTTATAGGAGAAATACATAAATATAGGTTTAGATACACCGATTTATAGGAGAAATACATAAATATAGGTTTAGATACACCGATTTATAGGAGAAATACATAAATATGAGTTTAGATACAGATATTTATAGGAGAAATACATAAATATAGGTTTAGATACACCGATTTATAGGAGAAATACATAAATATAGGTTTAGATACACAGATTTATAGGAGAAATACATAAATATAGGTTTAGATACACCGATTTATAGGAGAAATACATAAATATGAGTTTAGATACAAATATTTATAGGAGAAATACATAAATATAGGTTTAGATACACCGATTTATAGGAGAAATACATAAATATAGGTTTAGATACACCGATTTATAGGAGAAATACATAAATATGAGTTTAGATACACCGATTTATAGGAGAAATACATACATATGAGTTTAGATACACAGATTTATAGAAGAAATACATAAATATGAGTTTAGATACACAGATTTATAGGAGAAATACATAAATATAGGTTTAGATACACCGATTTATAGGAGAAATACATAAATATAGGTTTAGATACACCGATTTATAGGAGAAATACATAAATATAGGTTTAGATACACCGATTTATAGGAGAAATACATAAATATGAGTTTAGATACAGATATTTATAGGAGAAATACATAAATATGAGTTTGGAATCACAGATTTATAGGAGAAATACATAAATATGAGTTTAGATACACCGATTTATAGGAGAAATACATAAATATAGGTTTAGATACACCGATTTATAGGAGAAATACATAAATATAGGTTTAGATACACCGATTTATAGGAGAAATACATAAATATGAGTTTAGATACAGATATTTATAGGAGAAATACATAAATATAGGTTTAGATACACCGATTTATAGGAGAAATACATAAATATAGGTTTAGATACACAGATTTATAGGAGAAATACATAAATATAGGTTTAGATACACCGATTTATAGGAGAAATACATAAATATGAGTTTAGATACAAATATTTATAGGAGAAATACATAAATATAGGTTTAGATACACCGATTTATAGGAGAAATACATAAATATAGGTTTAGATACACCGATTTATAGGAGAAATACATAAATATGAGTTTAGATACACCGATTTATAGGAGAAATACATACATATGAGTTTAGATACACAGATTTATAGAAGAAATACATAAATATGAGTTTAGATACACAGATTTATAGGAGAAATACATAAATATAGGTTTAGATACACCGATTTATAGGAGAAATACATAAATATAGGTTTAGATACACCGATTTATAGGAGAAATACATAAATATAGGTTTAGACACACAGATTTATAGAAGAAATACATAAATATGAGTTTAGATACAGATATTTATAGGAGAAATACATAAATATAGGTTTAGATACACCGATTTATAGGAGAAATACATAAATATAGGTTTAGATACACAGATTTATAGGAGAAATACATAAATATAGGTTTAGATACACCGATTTATAGGAGAAATACATAAATATGAGTTTAGATACAGATATTTATAGGAGAAATATATAAATATAAGTTTAGATACACGGATTTATAGGAGAAATACATAAATATGAGTTTAGATACAGATATTTATAGGAGAAATACATAAATATGAGTTTAGACACAGATTAATAGGAGAAATACATACATATGAGTTTAGATACACAGATTTATAGAAGAAATACATAAATATGAGTTTAGATACAGATATTTATAGGAGAAATACATAAATAGAGGTTTAGATACACCGATTTATAGGAGAAATACATAAATATAGGTTTAGATACACAGATTTATAGGAGAAATACATAAATATAGGTTTAGATACACCGATTTATAGGAGAAATACATAATCATGAGTTTAGATACAGATATTTATAGGAGAAATACATAAATATGAGTTTAGATACAGATATTTATAAAAGAAATACATAAATATAGGTTTAGATACACCGATTTATAGGAGAAATACATAAATATGAGTTTAGATACAGATTAATAGGAGAAATACATACATATGAGTTTAGATACACAGATTTATAGGAGAAATACATAAATATGAGTTTAGATACAGATATTTATAGGAAAAATACATAAATATAGGTTTAGATACACCGATTTATAGGAGAAATACATAAATATGAGTTTAGATACAGATATTTATAGGAGAAATACATAAATATGAGTTTAGACACAGATTTATAGGAGAAATACATACATATGAGTTTAGATACACAGATTTATAGGAGAAATACATAAATATGAGTTTAGATACAGATTTATAGGAGAAATACATAAATATAGGTTTAGATACACCGATTTATAGGAGAAATACATAAATATGAGTTTAGATACAGATATTTATAGGAGAAATACATAAATATGATTTAAGACACAGATTTATTGGAGAAATACATACATATGAGTTTAGATACAGATATTTATATGTAGAAAGATCAAAATATGGGTAACAAGAAAGTTTAATCATCACTGGTATAGCGTGAAGTATACAGTTAAGTGTGTGTATATATATATATATATATATCCACACATGGGCGGATCTAGACAACTTTGACTGAGGGGGGGGGGGCAAAACTTTGACCCCCATGGGGGGTGGGGGGGCCAAAACTGTTTTCATTGTTGAAAATTGGTCTTAGAACAAAAAAATATTTGTATAATTTAATGATGTCTTACCTAAACTTGCGGTAACGTGGGGGCATGCACCCCCCTAAATCCGCCCCTGTATGTATACACACACATATATATATATATATATATATATATATATATATATATATATATATATATATATATATATATGTTAAGGCCAAAGCCTGAAGTTCGTCCAGTTACCAAATTGGCTGCTATTTCGCTCTTTAGCCGAGGTGTATGGCAAATATCCGGTGTACTTTATAATTATCATTACAGTAAACAAACACCAAAAATCTTTTCATGACATTTTTTCTTCCGACTTTGGCCGATCATCACCCCATACCACTATCTGGCCAAGTCCCGAGACCTAGAAAAGATAGGACACTGGCCCGTCGATGTAATGCAATATTGGCCACTTTCCGATTTGGCTGGTCAATTTGTAATTGGGCCGATTCCGGGCTTTGGCCGTAACATAAATATATATATTTGGTACGGAGCAGATTTCAAGACTAAGCGGTCGCTTATGTCCCTCTTTAAGTGCTATTTTCTATCCAGTATTATGTTACAGGTCCCAAAACTTTATCAATGCCTATGGCTAAAACCTACGAACTAATCTGTATAAGGGATCAGATGCATTCTTTGCAATGGGGGCCCCAATTTTTTAATAATACAACCGACTTCTCTACGTATAACGTATCCCTTTAAGATTTATAAATGCCCATTCATTAATGTTGATGACAGCCTATTAATTAAATATAAAAAATGATAAGACATGAACAATCACATGTGAATTTAGGTTACAGTGTTTATGATCTTTACTCACAAGTAAACAGCTAAAGATATAGTGGTCTCCGTGTCACTAGGGTTCTCACAACAGTGAGCATAGCACACATCTGAAATTTAAATAATGTTGCCGTCACTAGCCTACACATTTTATGATCTACACATTGAGTATTACGTTGTAAAGTCTAGTACAGTCTAGTACAGTTGTATTTTCATTTCTGAGCCGTTGCAATCCATTGTGTCATAGGCGTAAACTAAATATTATACGTTTTATCTAACCAATGGGTAGGCAAACCACGGCCCGCGGGCAAAGTTATTGGCCGCGTATTTAGTATAAAATTTATAAAAAAAAAACACTATCTCTTGTTTGCCTGGGTACGGCTGCTTTTTATTCAAAATTGTTCTCTAGGACCGGCCATTCTTTCAAAAAAAAAAAAAAAAGCACGTTGTGGCCCTCGATTTAAAAAGTTTGCCAACCCTTGATCTATCTTTTGAAACGCTTATGAAGACTTATGGGCAGTTTCATTATTAACTTTCGACCTGAGGGTCGACCTCCTGTGAAGACCAATGGATATTTCAGGCCATGGCTTTATTCCCCGGTATATTTCCCGTGGTGCCTCCATGGTCATTGCACTATTGGCTCTGGTGGAGATGAAAGAAGGGCACCATACAAACCTTCCATTAGTGTTTAATAAGATCTAACAGATTTCATGTCATCCTAACCGGGACTTCATACACACACACACACACACACACACACACAATAAGCTGTACCGCTGACACTGAAAATTTCTTAAAGGGTTCCGAAAATATTTTACACTGGCCCCTTGAACTGTCTAACCTTAGGGCCTCCAATTAATTAAGAAAGGCTCCTAGTCTGAATGGTGACTTTGGTAACCATGGCAACTGGCCACCTTGCCTGATATGACGGCGTAGCAATGCGGTGACGTCATGTGAGGCAAGTAATAGCGCCTTTACAGAAAATAAATTCCTATGAATGGGCTCGTCCACGTACCTGGGTTGTCGTTCATTTCGTTAGTAGCTATCAGTTTGATGCTCTTCCACTGCCAAGGACCGTCACTCAGTGGTCTCTTGAACTGTTTCTCTATCAGCCTGCCTTTCAGCACCTGTTAGTGGATTATAGAAAACAAGTATTTGAATTATTTTGATACCAGTAGAACAGACCTACATGAAGTGTACAAGTAATACGAGTACTAGGTGTACCCTACAAAACATTTGAGTAGAGAGAGTTCAACTTTGATGTTTGCATGAAATACAGTGGATTCCGCTTAATTGGGACACCGCTTAGTTGGGACAGTCGCTTATTTGGGACAAATCTCAAAGAAACCAAACCGAGAAGCCAATGGTAAATTTGTATGTTTAATAGGGACAGCCGGATAATTGGGACAAAAAGCCTTGGTCCCGATGTGTCCCAATTAAGCAGGAATCGACTGTATTTTTTTAAAAGAACATGTATTCAATGAAGATGCATATATCCAAATTAAAGGCGATGGGGTAAATAAACGCATCTCCCAGGAAATGAATAAATCTATTAACTTGGAAACGATTATATAAAAAAATAACTATTGATCTTTTCAATCGGATCTAAAGTAAATTTATTGATTTGTTTTCCAGCACAGAAATCTTATTTATTTTGTATAAAAAGAGTTGAGAAAAAAATGACGTAATAATTTTTTTTTTGTAAAGAAAGATTCATCTACAACTTTTTAATGTTGAAAAATTAAAACAAATAATTTCTTCACATTCTTTTTCACACACAAAATAAAACAAGAAACTTTAAATCTTCCATTTCCTAAACATCGTGTTAGGTCATTTTGGGTCAAAGTCCAACTTCCGAATGACCCAGATGACCGCTGTTACAGTAGACAGGTTTGCCTTCAAGCTGACCGGATTTCATGAGAACTTCTGCAAGGCCGTGCAACTCTTTGTGCATCCATAGTTATGTCCCCTGTGCTATACTACATTTCCAGATTCAAGCTGATAGAGTCATTGAAAATAATATAGTAATTGAAAAAATAATTGCAGTTTATCTATGCGTGTTTCGTTGAGCGAAAACCCGGAGTCGGAGTCCCTAAGGCGGATGTACGTCACTCATGATGTCCTTCCGGCAACTCCTGCAGCCAAGTCGTCTCCAAGCGTGGTGCTTTGCACTCCCCTTGGACCCCCGTCGACAAAGCCGAGAGGGAGGCCCTGTTGTCTGGGCAGCGCAAGGCCTCCACAATCTTCACCCAGGCCTGCGCTCTGGAGACAACCAAGAGCGCTACCATCATCTTCCGAGATGGACGGATGCCTACTACTACTATATTTCGTTGATTGTTATTTTCTTGTGATTAAAGTATTGGGAGCATTTTACCACTTACCTTAAGTATTGGGAGCATTTTACCACTTACCTTAAACCAGCAGAGCGAGTCTCTGTGATTATGGGGTAAATTTGCCTTGAGGGGCTTAAAGACGAGCAGAATGAGTTGGAACACTGCCGACTCGTGAATCAGATGTCTATTGTAGCTGTGAGCAGAATTTTAAAAAAAATCTCAGAACAGTGCACGCACAAGCAAAATGGACACACTTAAATATGTGCGCATGACTAAGGCAAGGGTGGGCAAGCGTTCCGAACCGCAGGTCAAATCGGGTTCTAAAATTTTACCGAAGGGCCGGACCAAGATCAGAAGGATGGTGCGTTTATTAAAATAAAACATAACAAGTGAAATGTAAACGTTTTTGATGGGAATGAACATGCGTAGAGCGCAGCCGGAGCAGACAGCCAGATCACACAGCCGGATAACACAGCCGGATAAGATAGCCGTATCAGACCGCCGGATAAGAAAGCCGGATCATCAGATAGCAGTATCAGACAGCCGGATCAGACAGCCGGATAAGACAGCTGGATAAGACAGCCGTATCAGACAGCCGGATCATCAGATAGCCGGATCAGACAGCCGGATCAGACAGCCAGATCACACAGCCGGATAATACAGCCGGATAAGATAGCCGTATCAGACCGCCGGATAAGACAGCCGGATCATCAGATAGCGGTATCAGACAGCCGGATCAGACAGCCGGATAAGACAGCTGAATAAGACAGCCGTATCAGACAGCCGGATCAGACAGCCGGGTCAGACAGCAGGATTAGACAGCCGGATCAGACAGCCGGATAAGACAACCGGATCAGAAGCCGGGTCGGCAGTACTTGCCCGCAGGCCGTAGTTATCCTCAATAGTGACTAGGGCCACGTACCAGTAAAAAAAAAAACATTCAAAATTTGATCTTTAAAAATAAATTCCTGATAAGAAATGCATCACGTGTTACTACGCACTTGTGCAGATAAAATTATCAAACATTCATATAAAGGCAATAAATTATAAACCATTCACAGAAATACAATAAATTATAAACCATTTATATAAATACAATAAATTATAAACCATTTATATAAATACAATAAATTATAAACCATTTATATAAATACAATAAATTATAAACCATTTATATAAATACAATAAATTATAAACCATTTATATAAATACAATAAATTATAAACCGTGACGGCCACTGATCCAATTATTTCTAAATGAAACGCCTTTAACAATACATATTTATAAATTCTGTTGTAAAATAAGAAGCGAACCTATTTTGGCCCAAAGTACAGTGCTGCTCCCAATCAGCCTGACCACCTGTATAGGATTCCAACAAATTCCTAACTTCTGAAGTGACCGATTCGTCATTCCAGTTCAAATTCTCCAACCGCTCAATGAGTTCACTTAGATGCTGGATCCCGTTTTCTTCTATAACGCCCTGGCTCGGAAAGTATGTTGGTATGAATCGCCTGTGAATAAAACCCAACACAAGTCTAGCATATCTCTTCAAATAAACATTATCCCAAACAAGAACAGCGAACATATATAGAATGATTCCTGTGTGGATTAAATACACAGCCGGTACATGTAAACCACCAGCACATAATTCTAGTTCAATCATTGATGGAATCATCTTTGTGCAATCCAAGAACTCGCAGATTAACAAACGTTTTGTTACAATCCTTGAGAATTACCAAACTAAACAAGCCGTTCCCTCCCTTTATATAATAATTATTTATTTTTTAAGTGACGTAATCATCATCAATAAACGTGACGTAAGATAAATATTTAGTTAACGGCGTTTTATAAACGAATCGTGTGTAAACGAGGTATATTTTAGTTCCTTGTTAAACCTATTTTTTCTTGTACTAGATCTCGATCAAACATAAACACACACACACACACACATACATACACACACACACATCACACACATACATACCAGGCCCCGTAGCGTGCCGGGAATGTTCCAACATTCCTTTTAAAGATTATATTCAATTTTACGGATTCCCATTAATAGAACTCAACGAGGGTTAAGAAACTCGTCTGATTTCAGTAAACGCGACGGCGTAACTCGTCTGGCGCCCGGGTCGGAATGTAAGAAACCCACCCTTCATAAAAAAAATAACAAAAGGGCCGCACTAATCGGACCCCCCCCCCTCCCGCCCGCTCTGTTCTAAATGAGCAAAGACTACACTTCACTTATTGTTGAAGAACAGATTGTCTCATAACTCAGTTTCTCGGTCTACGACATAAGAACTAAAAATAACTGAAATAGCTATACGTCTTGTTAGTGTTAAAACTGTCATGTCCGGTATCTAGACCGCTAGTCTTAATTCTACCACTCTAATTTCTTAGAAATTATTCTAAACACTAAGAAAGCGTCGATGCTTGCTTGAACTAGCTATAGATTGTGAACATCTTGAACTAGCTATAGATTGTGAGCATCTTGAACTAGCTATAGATTGTGAGCATCTTGATCTAGCTAAAGATTGTGAACATCTTGAACTAGCTTTAGATTGTGAACATCTTGAACTAGCTATAGATTGTGAACATCTTGAGCTAGCTATAGATTGTGAACATCTTGAGCTAGCTATAGATTGTGAACATCTTGAACTAGCTGTATAGATTGTCAACATCTTGAACTAGCTGTATTTATTGTGAACATCTTGAACTAGCTATATAATGTGAACATCTTGAATCTGGCCAGTGGCGTAGCGAGCTTAACTCGCGCCCGGGCATAATACCTTTTTTGGCGCCCCCCCCCCATTCGAAATCCATATAATATTATATGTAAAATATACCATTTGGCGCTCATTTGTGAGTAGTGCCCGGGGCTTGATGGACTCTTGCCCCCCACCTCACTACGCCACTGAATCAAGTTGAAGTTTTTCACTCTATTTTTGCTAAAAAGACTTCACTTTGCTATTTTTACTCCTTGGGAATTCCCTCGACAGTTTTTACTATAACACATGTTGCTAATTTTATCCAAAGGGAATGAATCCCCCATAGAATTTCTCATCACCACTCTACATCTCATGTCACATTTGGGTCTATCAAACTAGATTTCAATCCCATCATTCTGTTGCGCAGGAGGTGCTAGTGTGTGACGTGCACTACCTTATTGACCACCTGCAGCGTACCTCCTTTCCCCCCGATACCGCACTGAATGGTACCAGAAGGTTTACAACTGTCATTGAATCCTATGTTAAATAGACTCCACAACATATCGCATATATATAAAGAATGTAAAACCACAGTGTTATTATTAATAGATATTCTATTTATAGAGTCTGATCTGTATTAGCTCTGGACCGTTTTCCTGGAATTTTAGTTTTTTAAACGAAGAAATAATTCTTTTGTCTGGGCTTCCAGTGAACGGGTCTGTTTTTAATTCTTACGTGCGACACAGAAATATTTGTGATTGTTACCTGACTCTCCTCTTTAGAGGTTCTAAAAGGTCTAGATTAAATATATACACACGTGCATGTGTAGGAATTCGTGATTCAAGAAGTGGGTTGGAGTAAAGGAGGAGGGGGGGGTAAGGGGCAGTCAATAATTGGGTAATTCGTGTAATTCAGTGACTAATTTAACATCGGTAGCCTTTTACGTTATGACGTTTATCTTTTTTTTTTGCACATTAGCTTATGTCAAAACCGGCTCCGTAGCATGAAAATTCTACAGGAGGGGCCAGGCAATTGCGGGGGGATGGAGGGGGGCAGGTAATACATTTTACTAAGTAGACAAATAATCGGGGGGGGGGCAGGTAATACATTTTACTAAGTAGACAAATAATCGGGGGGGGGGGAGGCAGACAAACGCTACGGGCCTGGTCAATACTCACTCCATCTGCTGCTATATTATTAACTGATCAAATTTCTTATTTGCCGTATAAAGGGAAGTAACAAAAAAAAATAAAAAAAAAATTTTAATTTATTATTTACTTATGTTGACAATTAGATAGCCTCAATCAATAAAACAAATTTATAGCGAGTTTATATTGATTTCATATAAAATGTTATTTATACAAAAACTATTTCAATAAGCATTTACTTGATTATTTAAATAAAGAAATAAAGTCTTTAATAAAAACTTAATTGATGATACATTATTTTATATAGATAAGCTGCCACAATCAATCCGGTGCACTCCTTTGATTGTTTGATTCCACACCAGCAATTACTCCGTCCTCTCCCTCCTTTTTCTTAAAAAAAAAAAACCAGCAATTACTGGTGTCAATCCTGGACCAGATATCCAATGTTCAGTTAGGTAATGAACGAAGCGGACAGATAATGAAGAAGTGCAAGGAGTGTGCTCATCATGCCATTCTTTAATTGCAGGACCAAGAACACCTTTCTGGTAGTATGGTAAGGAATTCCCCGCTTGACTAGCAGGTTGGTAGGGGTACTCCGAACACCCAACCTGTATGGTAGCAGGGTTATCCTGCGACTTCGACAGGTATGTATTTTTAAAAAGTCAGTTTCGACACAATAAATGATTATTGCCTAATACTTCAAATGGTGATAATGTTTTTGAGGTATATTAATTATAGTCCGTAAAATGTAATGTCTACTTACAATTACATTAATTTTATGTTTGTATTTCACTAATTAAAAGATTATGCACACGCTATCGGCTCAATCAATTTAAGACATACTTCCACCCCCCACCCCGCCCATGAGAGCAACTATCTCGAGATTTAAAAAAAGAAAAAGTATTTCCTTCTGCACCCCCCCCCCCCATTCTCCGTTATATCTGATTCAACGCCAACACCCGTGGACAAGACGTGATTAGGATGGGTAATATGTCAAGAGGCCTCACAGTTCATACATTATAGGGATGCTCCGAAAAATGGAGTTCGATCGCGTGACTGCTCCCCTCAAAGCTATCACAGTGGTCCTGTTTTCGGGGGGGGGCCCTTCACAAAAGCAGCTGATGATGACCTTTGATGTCTACGTTTGTTATCCATGATCAAAGTATTTGTGTAGCTGTTATTATGGATGGACAGATTGGGCGACTGTAACGGGGCCCCTACTCATATTAACTTTGATGCTCAAGGGGGGGGGGCAGAACGCTAAGTTTGACTAGGACAGCCGTTGTCAAACTACGGCAAGCGACAATCTATTCCTCTGTTCTTGGTCTGACCCGCCGCCAACTTGACTTGAAAAAGTTTTGCCCCACCATTAAACTAGGACCTCGAATATCTCAAATCATTTTGTTCGACCCCCCCCCCCGCCACCCCGCACCCTTTTTCACCCCTCAAGGAATGAAACAAATTTATTTTCTCTCTGCATCAATGAATCATGATCAGAGATGTAAAAAAAATAATTCAGATTTGATAGTTATATGGTGGATCAACAGTAATAAATAAATAAAAAAAATGATCAGAAATTTATTTACCCATAATGCAACAGCTCGGTGTCGTGGCTAAATGGTAGGGGTGATGCGGTAAATGTTACACTTATTTTATGGAATTCCATGGGCGGCTTTGCGCGAGGGGCTGGGGGGGGGGGCTTTCTCTTAGATCTTATCAACCGCCGTGAAACTGTTTTTTTTTTTTGTAGATTGGTACCAGAAGGTTATCAAATCTCATTGAATCATATCATTAATAGACTTCAAAACATGGCATATATATATATAAATATACAGCATGTAAGAAGACTACAACGTTATCAGTAATGGACATTCTGTTTATTGAGTCCGATCTGTAGCTGTTGGACTGTTTTCCTGGAGTCTAGTTATTAAGCGTAGAAATAATTTTGTTGTGTAGGTTTTCAATGAATGTTTGTTTTTATTAATGTTTTCAGGCGACACAGAAATATTTGTGACCTTACCTGACTCTCCTCTTTAGAGGTTCTAAAAGGCCTAGATTAAATAAACACACATGTTTTGTGTATGAATTTGAGTTCAAGAAGTGGGTTGTGGTAGAGGGGGGGTAGGGTTGTAAATAGGCTAGTAATTCGGGAATTCACGCAATTCAGTGACTAATTTAACATCAGTAGCCTTTTACGTTGTTTTTAATGTTTACCTTTTTTCTTTTATTATTAGCTTGTCAACACTCTCTCCATCTGCCAAACTGCTATATTATTTACTGATCAAATTTATCATTCGTCTTATAGAGGGAAGTAACAAAAACAAAATTTCAAAAAGAATTAAATTTATTATCTACTTATGTTGACAATTACATAACCTCAATCAATAAAAACATATTTATAGCGATTTATATATTAATTTTATATACAAACTTAATTATAAAAAAATATTTCAATAAAAATTTACTTGATTATTTAAATAAAGAAATAAAATCTTTAATGAAAACTTTACAGCAGCTACATTTTTTATATATAATTACCCTAACCCTAACCATGCTACCACAATATTAGCTCTGTCGCATTCTTTTCTTCGTTAACACCTCTTTATGCTGGTGTCTCTCCACAACCACAAATCCATTATATAAGAAGTTGTTAAAGATCGAAGTGGACGGATAATGTATGGTCGGTCATAGGCTAATTCAGCCTTCACCTTCCATCAATAGATATGGATAAAATAAAAAAGTCAGTTTCGACACAATAAATGATTATTGCCTAATACTTAAAATGGTGACAATGTTATTGAGGTATATTAATTATTATACATAAAATGTTAAGTCTGGATATAAATCCATTAATTTTATGATTGTATTTCACTAATTAAAAGATTATACACACGCTATCCGCTCAATCAATGTAGCTGTTTTCCTGGAATCTAGTTTTTAAGCGTAGAAATAATTATGTTGTGTAGGTTTTCAATGAATGTTTGTTTTTATTAATGTTTACATGCGACACAGAAATATTTTGATTGATACCAGACTCTTCTCTTTAGAGGTTCTAAAACAGCGGTCGGGGAACTTTTTTCATCATTACCCCAAAATATTTTTGTGTAAGTTGATAGCAAAAGGTTTCAATGTAAGGGAGAAAAGAAATCTAGTCCAGGTTGTTTGAGGCTTCTGTCTGCTGACCTCATCCTTAGGGGGGGGGGGGGAGTTTGTGTTTAGTAGAGCACAGTCCAGATGGGTCTGCAATAGTACTGACGGACGCTGTCAATGTGTGTGTGTGTGTGTGTCTCTCTCTCCGTGTGTGTGTGTATGTGTATGTGTGTGTGTGTGGGTGTGTGTTTATCCAAAGGGGTTGGAAAGGTCTGAGAAATATCCCTTACGTTTGACACAGTGATGTAATATTTTAAGGTTGATAGAAACTGTGGTTGGAGAGACAGGCAGACAGACAGGCAGACAGGCAGGCCTACAGACAGGCAGGCAGACAGACAGGCCTACAGACAGGCAGACAGACAGGCAGACAGACAGATGGACAGACAGACAGGCAGACAGACAGATGGACAGGCAGACAGACAGGTAGACAGACAGATGGACAAGAGAGGACAAGGGATGGAAAGATTAATATAGATAAAGTCAGACAGATGGATGGACGGACAGAAACAAGGATGAATAGATAATGACAATTATTCAGATACATCCGTGGATGGTAATAATTCGAACACTCCGATTTCAACTCTAGTGCTAAAAGTTTGTTTTTGTACAATGCCCCTATTAAAATATTTAGCTAGTTGGCACGGCAGTACTTGTGTTCTTGGTGGAGTGGTTTATTTGGTGGAGTGGTTTAGTTGTTGGACTGGTTTATTTGGTGGAATGGTTTATTTGGTGGAATGGTTTAGTTGGTGGAGTGGTTTATTTGGTGGAATGGTTTATTTGGTGGAGTGGTTTAGTTGGTGGAGTGGTTTATTTGGTGTAGTGGTTTATTTGGTGGAGTGGTTTAGTTGGTGGAGTGGTTTAGTTGGTGGAGTGGTTTAGTTGGTGGAGTGGTTTATTTGGTGGAATGGTTTATTTGGTGGAGTGGTTTAGTTGGTGGAGTGGTTTATTTGGTGGAGTGGTTTAGTTGGTGGAGTGGTTTATTTGGTGGAATGGTTTATTTGGTGGAGTGGTTTAGTTGGTGGAGTGGTTTATTTGGTGGAGTGGTTTATTTGGTGGAGTGGTTTATTTGGTGGAGTGGTTTATTTGGTGGAGTAGTTTAGTTGGTGGAGTGGTTTATTTGGTGGAGTGGTTTAGTTGGTGGAGTGGTTTATTTGGTGGAGTGGTTTATTTGGTGGAGTGGTTTAGTTGGTGGAGTGGTTTAGTTGTTGGAGTGGTTTAGTTGGTGGAGTGGTTTATTTGGTGGAGTGGTTTATTTGGTGGAGTGGTTTAGTTGGTGGAGTGGTTTAGTTAGTGGAGTGGTTTATTTGGTGTAGTGGTTTATTTGGTGGAGTGGTTTAGTTGGTGGAGTGGTTTATTTGGTGGAGTGGTTTATTTGGTGGAGTGGTTTATTTGGTGGAGTGGTTTAGTTGGTGGAGTGGTTTAGTTGGTGCAGTGGTTTAGTTGGTGGAGTGGTTTAGTTGGTGGAGTGGTTTATTTGGTGGAGTGGTTTATTTGGTGGAATGGTTTAGTTGGTGAAAAACAAAGATTCATCTCAAGAATCAATTCAAGTGACAGAGTCATCAAGTACAAATCTATCTGAGGTCAACAAATGTGGGGTGGGTCAGTCTGGACCAACCAATCAGCTGCAGTCATGCGGATTTAAACCAACCAATCAAACAAACAAACAGTAATGACATAACGAAATTAAAATAGTTAATTAGATACACTGTTCTCTTTATAAACAAAACGTTTTCTTTCAATACGATATGATCCGTCATACAATATTGTGTTCCTCTATGTCATGTTTTATTATCTTCAGTTATCTTCAGTTCATATTGTATCTAGTTATTACTTTATTTGATTGTCTGTTGTTGTATTGTTTTTTTCTACTGTTTAGTGTAATTATTATGACAATGGAGGCGTAGGCATTGTAGGGGTTCTCACGAGGAAAAAAGTGGGGGAAGGGGATTTTGGGGGTGGGGCGGCTTAAGCAAAGGCGTAGATGAGGGTGGAGAGAGGTGGCAGTAATTTTTTAACAAGGTAATAGGGCATTCAAATGGTAACAGGGCATTAACAAGGTAATGTGGCATTAACAAGGTAATAAGGCATAACAAGGTAATATGGCATTGACAAGGTAATAGGGCATTAACAAGGTAATAGGACATTAACAAGGTAATAGGGCATTAACAAGCTAATAGGACATTAACAAGGTAATATGGCATTAACAAGGTAATGGGGCATTAACAAGGTAATATGGCATTAACAAGGTAATAGGGCATTAACAAGGTAATATGGCATTAACAAGGTAATAGGGCATTAACAAAGTAATATGGCATTAACAAAGTAATAGGACTTTAACAAGGTAATAGTGCATTACAAAGTAATAGGACTTTAACAAGGTAATAGAGCATTACAAAGTAATCGGGCTTTAACAAGGTAATAGTGCATTACAAAGTAATAGGGCTTTAACAAGGTAATAGTGCATTACAAAGTAATAGGACTTTAACAAGGTATTAGTGCATTACAAAGTAATAGGACTTTAACAAGGTAATAGTGCATTACAAAGTAATAGGACTTTAACAAGGTAATAGTGCATTACAAAGTAATCGGGCTTTAACAAGGTATTTTGGTATGAACAATGTAGAAAGGTAGACATTATTTTGCTATGAATCACTAATCTGAGTGCCAAGTAAGAGGGTTGGCTGGTGGGGTGACCGGGGGTGGGGTATTGTCACAGGAAGGAGAGAGACACGTGAAACGAAAAAAAGAGAGACAGACATAAGAAATTGTTTGTGTGTGTGTGTTAAATTATGGTATGTGGGGGGGGGGGGCAGTTAAACGTTAGCACATCGGCGTGCCCGTCATTAATTCAGCTGCTACACTTCAGTCTACAGAACTAGGTCACACGGGATACTTAGGTTTAATTTATGTCGTGGCCAGATGATTGACACATTTTGTTTTTACAGGGATCCACCCACCCTCTACCCCACCCACTCTCTACCCCACCCACCAGCCATATTAGTGAGAAGACAACTAATCGGGAATTAAATATGAATATATTTAAACCAGTAATACTTTTGAATATTTTGTTGTCGAGTAGGCCGACTGCTCATTAAGTGATGTGTTCTCACACTTGAATTAAATTTGTAATGGTTTGGTAGGGGTTTTCTATCCACTTGCAGTAATCTAATTGTTCGAATCCCAGCGAGTCCAGACACCTCAGCCCCTCCCATCCCCTCCGACAGACGTTGCTCATTCGGCTATGGAGGATAATTTTGAACAAAGTTACGTGTCAGTCATTAGATCTCAGGAACCAACTGGTAATTTCAAAATCGAACATCAAACTCTAGAAACTATGAATGTAAATGAACTTTAGTTTCAGTCGAAGTCATGTAATGGCATGTGTAACAAATGTCATGGACATGACTATTTGAGATATGGGGATGGACTTTCGATGCAATGTAAATATTTATCCTTTGTGTAAATGTACAATGTAATAAAGCTAAACGTTTCTTGTTTAAGTTTTACTGTATATTATACTGTATTATTTTGTATTAGTAATCGAAGATTGGTATATATCTCTCTTAAACAACTTTTCTTTTCAGTAAATTTTAAATTAAATTTTTAAATACAATACTTGTAAAAACGTTTTAAAACATTGTAAGTTGCTTAAAATGTGAAAAAAAAATGATAATCTGTGCATTATTTCCCTTGTTTTATATAACAATCGATGTTTTTTACTGAATCAGAAATTTGGGCCCCAATTGGTTAACAATAAACACTCTTTTTTTTCACCTTCATTTGAATCATTTTGTCTGATGTGGATAGAAAAGTTAAACTTTAGATCTAATATATAATAAATATAATCAAATGTAAATAAAATTAAAAACATATGTGGCTTTAGAGCATTGGTGAGCAAACTGTTTGAACCGAGGGGCCACAATGGAATCTTAAATTTAACAGAGGGCCGCACCAAGAGAAGACGGTTAGAGTGTTTAAATAAAACAATATAAATTAAATGTAAACGTCATTGGTGTGATGGAGAGCAGGGGAGAGGATAGTGGAATGGGTGAATCATTTTATTGGGCCACTCATGGCCCGAGGGCTATCGTTTGCGCCTATCTGTTTTAGAGTGTATAGTGTCAGGTATTTTCATTGATTTGGTCTGAATCTCGTGACGTGTTACCTAGCGTCTGCTTGGTCTACGGACCGTCCTAGTGAAGGGGAAAAGTGAGATAAAAAAAGCTGTCTGTCATAACTCAACGTGAAGGGGCACAATTAGATTCAAATTTCAGACCACATAACTCTTTGATGACGACTGGAGTTAATTCCCCTCTCTGCCGGACTAGTACATTGTACATTACTGGGAATTTGATATACAGTCTTCGAGATTTACAGCCGCCGTGATAGGGACAGAGCAGTGCGGCTTCCGAAGTCAAAGAGATACTAGAGCAGGGCTAGGAGTGAAGATGAGAGCCGCAATCTGGAGTAGTGCAATCAGGCCCACCGATAGAAATTACGGCCCCTGGGCAGGGCTATCACGGCCCCCCCAAGCTGATATTAATATTTTCAAAAGTTGATTAGCCAGCTCAGTCTGGGGTCCCTAAAACTCGCTCTAAAACTCGCCAGGCATCTGGGCTTTTGCCCTCCCCTCTCGGCGGCACTTGGCACAATTGCAAACATTTTGACTCGTGTGATACTCCCTTAATAGGGAGTCGGAGCCGTTAAATTTGTGGGAGTCGGAGCCGAGCCGGAAAAAAATGGCGGCTCCGCAAGCCTGTTTGTGAGTAGCGCCAAATTTACATTTATAATAGTTTTTATTGTAAAAAGAAATTAGAAGAAGGTCGTCGCAATCATACGTGAAATTGGGCCCCCGCCATTCGTAAGGCTGGCCCTGCATACAACACTTCAGACAGTGGTGTCGTTAACAGCTAGAATGGCCCCCACCGCAACATTTCATAGGTCAAAGGTCAGTGTGGGCTAATTTCTAGACAAGAAGTCGTAACACTTTTTTTTTTAAATTTAATATCTGCCGAATGAATTATCTTTCCTTGTGGCACCACATTTCAAAACAATTACTGACGCTAACTTTGTCGGGTCAAAGTTCACTAGAGAGTGTGCAATAATCGATGACGCAATAGCCGATAATTGTTGATTGGCCCTATCAGTGGCAGGATGAAGTGCTAGAAAGAGAGAGAGAGAGAGAGAGAGAGAGAGAGAGAGAGAGAGAGAGTGAGAGAGAAAGAGAGAGAGAGAGAGAGAGAGACAGAGAAGGAGAGAAAGATTAAAATGAAAAGTGTATATTTTTTCATTTTATAAATGAAGTTATTATATTTTATGTTAAATGTCTTCGTATAATCTTGAGTCTGTATAGGTTTGTATTCTGTCCATATACATTTACTCATGTGCATATACATGTATTTATATCTCACATATTCCCATAAGCTCAGGCATATTCCCATAAGTTCCCATATATTCCCATACTCTCTCTCGCTCTCTCTCTCTCTCTCGCTCTCTCTCACTCTCTTTTTTTCGATAATTGACATAGAGTTGAATCTACTTATGCATGGCAGTTGATCATTGTATAGCAGAAAATTTAAAACGAAGCTTATAGTCTGTTTCAAAAATTGAAAAATAGGAGTAGAATCTATTGATGCGTAAAAATTTGACCTTAAGTGGTTGAAAATAAACACAAAGCCCATAGTCTCATTCGCCGAATACTTAACAGGAGTAGCTCCTACATATTCCCATACGCACTCAGATATTTACACACTCTCTCTCTCCTTCTCCTTATTTCGCTCTCTCTCTCTCTCCTTCTCTGTCTCTCTCGCTCTCTTTCTCTCTCTCTCACTCTCTCTCTCTCTCTCTCTGTATATATATAAATATATATATATATATATATATATTTAATTATTTATTTATTTTTTTATTTATATCTCACATATTCCCATATGCTCCCGCATATTCCAAAAGTTCCCATAACTTCCCATTCTCTCTCTCTCTCTTTCTCTCTCTCTGTCTCTCTCTCTCTGTCTCTCTTTCATTATCTCTATTTTTCGATAATTGACATAGAGTTGAATCTACTTATGCATGGCAGCTGATCATTGTATAGTAGAAAATTGAAACGAAGCTTATAGTCCATTTCAAGTATTGAAAAATAGAAGTAGAATTTACTGATGCGTAAAAATTTGACCTTACGTGGTTGAAAATAAACACAAAACCTATAGTCCAATTCGCCAAATACTAAACAGCAGTAGAATCAATTAGCATTGACACTCCCATAAGCTCCCACTTGTTCCCATATGCTCTCACATATTCCCATCAAGCCTCCACATATTCCCCTATAAGCTTCCTGCAGATTCACATTACCTCCTAATATTCCCATAAGCTCCTACATATTCCCACAAGCTCTACATATTTTCATAAGCTCTCAAATATTCCTATATGCTCCCACATATTCCCGTAAGCTCATACATATTCCCATAAGCTTCTGAAATTCCCATAAGTTCCTACATATTTCCAAAAGCTCCCAGATATTCCCATAAGCTCCCAGATATTCCCATAAGCTCCTACATCTTCCAATTAGCTCCTAATATTACAATAAGTTCCTACATATTCCCATAAGCTCCTACATATTCCCATAAGCTCGTAAAATTCCCATAAGCTCCTACATGTTCCCATAAGCTCCCACATATTCCCATAAGCTCCTACATATTCACATTACCTACTAATATTCCCACAAGCTCTACATATTTCCATAAGCTCTCAAATATTCCCATATGCTCCCACATATTCCCATAAGTTCCTACATATTTCCATAAGCTCCCAGATATTCCCATAAGCTCACAGATATCGCTTATATGAAGTAATGTGTGACGTAGAGTGGCATGTTTTCGCTTGATTATAGGTAAAAACTATATATATATATATATAAGTGTGTGTGTGTGTGTGTGTGTGTGCGTGTGCAGAGTGCGTGTGTATATGTGTGTATATATGTGTGTATGTGTGTATGTGTGTTTGCGTGTATGTGTATGTGTGTGTGAGAGCGCGTTTATATGTGTGTATGTATGTGTGTGTATGTGTATGTGTGTGTATGTGTGTGTCTGTGTGTGAAGTACCTGTATGGATGAGATAAAATCTCTTAGATCCTATAAAACACAAATGAGACTGTTGTTCTATGGTGCCCCTTCTTTCACCCCCACCATGTCCGATAGTGCAATGGCCATGGAGGCACAAGGGGAGCGGACACTTTAGCCTTGACCTGAAATATTCGTTGGTCATCACCGGATATCGAATAACATGAACGTTCGGCCCTTGAAACTGGAGCAACGGCCGTCTTTACGCGCGAGGCCCTGAATATTTTTTCAGAATTTCTGATGAGTAATTTTTTAAATATTCACTTACAATATCAGCACACTTTTTATAAATACCCTTCACTAAGTAAAAAATATATTGAAAAAAAAATATATGTTTTGTTACCTATAAATAATTCATTTCACAATATTCAGTTTAAAAAAACACCATGATATTGTTACAGTGTTAACATTGTTTGGGTTAGATTGTTCTCGGAATAAACTGCTGGAAATCTGTGCATACCGACTCAATACACATGCTAGCATATGTATTGTACACTTTCAATTTTAATTCATCGTTTATCCGTTTACTTTGATGTTTTCTGTCTAAATAACGTGGTGAAGTGAACTAGGAAAAGATAACTCTTTTTAATGTTTATGCATGTCGAAATATGACAAGAGTTATCCTCCCGGGAGTGATGAAAGACGTATGGAGTTTTATTTACTTAATTCAAAACGGTTTAACAGACACTTAACTCGATTGAGCGATGCGTAAACATGGAAGGATGGGGGGGGGGGGGGAATAAAAAGAAAGAAGGAATGAATCGCAATCTGAAGAAATTTTAAACTGGGGGGAGGTAAGCGTCGTGAGGTTTTTAAATAAAAAATATTTGAAATAATAAAAATATAAAGTTAAATATACGAGACAATTATATGTGAATATCAGCGATAAATTAAACAACAAATAACAACTGGAGATGTTAGAACAAAGGCTACAGTGATATTATGGGATATTCAAATATGTTAGAACAAAGGCTACAGTGATATTATGGGATATTCAAATATGTTAGAACAAAGGCTACAGTGACATTATGGGATATTCAAATATGTTAGAACAAAGGCTACAGTGACATTATGGGATATTCAAATATGTTAGAACAAAGGCTACAGTGATATTATGGGATATTCAAATATGTTAGAACAAAGGCTGCAGTGATATGGTTCCACGACTTTTCGACCCCGGATAGTTCGACCCCGGACACTTCGACCCCGCCATTTCAACCCCGCGACAGTTCGACCCCGCGACAGTTCGACCCCGCGACAGTTCTACCCCGGACTATTCGACCCCGTTTACTGATAAAAAGAATGTTTGAATTATTATTGCCTATTTTTAAATATGTTAATTAACTTTGTTCAACATGTATATAATTATTTAAATTATTTATATTGTATTTTAATTTTGTTTAAAATCTGTGTTTTAATTGTTTAAAATAATGTGTGTTATAATTGTTTAAAATATGTGATTTAAGTGTTAAAATTTGTATTTCTGTAAGGTTTGAGTTCTGATGCTCTAAGCACGTTCAAAAATTTTTAAAGACCGACATGATATCTTACATCCACTTCTCAAGCTGGCACGTGAGTTTCATTGACCAATGGTTTGAGTCGACTCTAGTCACTGGCACAAATGACATAAGTGACTAATATCCAAGGTGGATGAGTTTAGTATAATGTTCACCTGCTGACTTATTTGTACATAATTGTTATATCTGCCTTATGCCTGTCTGGCAACACTTACCACACATAATAATTTTATAATCATAGAGGGAGGGGAGGGGGGGGGAGATTATTGGAGTGAAAAAATTACGTCACATAATCCACACAACTTGTGTCCATTGATAAGACATCATAAAAACTAAAACACAAATTCTTAACAATTAAAACAAAAAATTTAAAAAAGAACAATAAATGTCTTTAACAATTTAACACATGTTGAAAAAAGTTACTAAATATATTCAAAACAAACAAATAATTGTTCAAAATATTAATTTATCAGTTAACGGGGTCGAAACGTCGCGGGGTCGAAATGGCGGGATCGAAGTGTCCGACCACCCAATGATATTATGGGGTAGTAAAAAATATGCAATGGGTTTACATCGTAATGTCAATACAGCCGAAAAAAAAAAGGGGGGGGGGGCGGGGGACAATTTAAACACATGTCAGGTCTCCAAAGTCTAAGAGAGGGGGATGGGTTGAGAGTCAAAGTGTGTGTGTGTGTAACCCCAGAATTTCTGATACCTGGTAAGTGGGTAAGCCCCTCACATACTGATGAGTTATTCTCGAAATATGGTGTAGGGCCCCCTATATCCAGGGCCCATTTCGCTTGTTTAGTACTTCAGATTTCATGATGAGTGATATTTGAAATATTCACTAAATGTACTAACACTTTTCATTAAATACTTGCTACCTATAAATATTTAAATTCACATTACGCGGATTAACGTACACCTTAATATTGTTACAATATTTACATTATTGGGTTTGGATATTTCATTTGTTCGATGCCGCCACCTTGATAACTGATTCGTTAACACATGTGCACTTCGGTGCATTCATACAGAAGCTCTGGAACTCAGGTTGAAGACAGCAAATTCCATTTTAACAAAGGTATTGTTGCTGTCTGCATTTTCAATGGGAGGAGGTGGGCGGTGGTTGCAGACATCTTGAGCGGATCAAGGGCAGTGAAGCACCGTTGTTTAGGTAGAAAATAAGTGAGAGATAAAGAGTTGCACATCTTTAAACCTTTTTTTTTATTGTCTGTTCTTTTTATATCGTAAAATGGAGCTAACCTACCGGTATGACCAATTGATATTTAAGTAATTTAGTCACGTGACAGATAACAACCTTCCGGCATGACCAAGTGATATTTAAGTACTTTAGTCACGTGACAGATAACAACCTTCCGGTATGACCAACTGATATTTAAGTAATTTAGTCACGTGGCAGATAACAATCTTCCGGTAAGACCAACTGATATTTAAGTACTTTAGTCGCGTGACAGATAACAACCTACCGGTATGACCAACTGATATTTCAGTACTTTAGTCACGTAGCAGATAACAATCTTCCGGTAAGACCAACTGATATTTAAGTACTTAAGTCGCGTGAGAGATAACAACCTTCCGGTATGACCAACTGATATTTAAGTACTTTAGTCACGTGACAGATAACAACCTTCCGGTATGACCAACTGATATTTAAGTAATTTAGTCACGTGACGGATAACAACCTTCCGGTATGACCAACTGATATTTAAGTACTTTAGTCACGTGACAGATAACAACCTTCCGGTATGACCAACTGATATTTAAGTAATTTAGTCACGTGACGGATAACAACCTTCCGGTATGACCAACTGATATTTAAGTACTTTAGTCGCGTGACAGATAACAACCTACCGGTATGACCAACTGATATTTCAGTACTTTAGTCACGTGAGAGATAACAACCTTCCGGTATGACCAACTGATATTTCAGTACTTTAGTCACGTGACAGATAACAACCTTCCGGTATGACCAACTTATATTTCAGTACTTGAGTCGCGTGACAGATAACAACCTTCCGGTATGACCAACTGATATTTAAGTAATTTAGTCACGTGACAGATAACAACCTTCCAGTATTACCAAGAATTCATCCAACTAGTGGCGTCACCTAAGCCGTGACCAGAAATGTCCGTTGGTCCTCACCACATGAACGTTCCGCCCTTGAAACTGTAGCTATGGCCGTTCATACCGCATGGGACTCCTTCCTGATTATTTTTTTATACCAGAGGAGGCCACATTAGGCGCCCGAGTTGTGAGAGCGGTAGATATAACAGCGTCTTTAGTCCACCTTGTTCCTTACACACGGACAGTTATTTCTTTCTGGTTCCGGCCTGAATAACGTGACGTCAACACTGGTATGTCCACCCCACTCCCACACCCCTCACACTAAGATCCACCCGACGATAAATTAAAGTCACTTTAGCCTATGAGCCCATGAAAAAAGTTTTAGTTCGCTATTCCATTACACCTGGCAGAGTGTCAGAATCTCTGTCCAGCCACTGGTCAACTACCCTTACCCTCCCTCCCCCCATTCCTCAAGGAATGAAACAAACTATTTTCTTTGTGCACCAATGGGTCATGATAAGAGTTGCAAAAAAAAAAATCAGATTTTGTCGATAAAAAGTTATTTTAAAAAATATATTTTTTTTAATTATCACACATTTAGCTACCCATAACACAACAGCTCGGAGTCATAGCTAAATGGGGGTGGGGCACATTCGCTATATGCTACACTTGTTTTATCGAATTCCATGGGCGACTTTGTGCGAGTGGCTGGGGGGGGGGCTTTCTGTTAGATCCTATCAACCACTATGAAAAAGTTTTTGTAGTGCTATTCTTTTATCCCCACCATAGCCGATAGTGCAACGGACATGACGGTACCACGGGAGACATGGAAGGAACTTTATTATAGAGACTTGTATTTAGGTTCATTAAATGATACATATAGTCTCGACCGACACAACATTCTTCCACTATCTACCGATGTGTCATTACTCACACTATGAGAATCACTGCTTTGGAACATCATGACATTGAAAGAATGTTCTTTTGTTTTAAAAATAGATGTTTTACATTCCCTGTGTATCCCCATTGTTACCGTAAACAATGACATGTACAACTGTTCCTATTATTACTCTTGTGATAGTTCTCACAATAGATGGTATTGTTTAATGGCTCTAAAGAAAAATCACAACAGTGTAGGCGTGGATTCGAAAACACAGCATTGAATAATTGATTTACAAACTACAATAGCCACCATTCTTCACTACCGGCTCTGCTGTTCTTACGTCACACCGTCACTGCTATCAATACGTAAATTAAACAAACGTGCGGGAATTCCCAGTTCACAGTGACCACCGAGGGCGGGGAGAGAGTTATAACGATAATAACAGTGAGTGAGAGGACGGTGTGCAGCACCAGTAAATGACGTAGGCATTGTCAAATTAAAAAGATTTTCCCGAAAGCCGCCATGTTTGTGTGTATTATTCTACTGTGTGTCAATATTTTGGCGCTACACATGTAAAGAAGGCAAATAACTTTCATGGCGACATTTTTTTTCAACATTATTAGAAGCGAAGCGCTTTATGTACGATTTATATTATATGGTGTTGTCTTTGTGCCAGATATTGGATTGGGGGGGGGGGGGGAGAGTGGCTTATAATGATCTCGATCAAGGTGCAGAAACCAAACGTTTACTAAGGTGTTTGCCATTGTTAAACACAATCGTTTGAAGCAGGATAGCAAATTGATAACTAAAGAAAATGAGGAAATATAAAAAAAAAAAAAAAAACTTCCAAATACAGACAAATAATAAAGTGTTTTGTGCTTTTGTTTTCTAATTTAAAGGAAACAATATATGTATGAGCCGATACAATCATGTATCCAGTTGAATACCCATGTACCATGGTACCACACAAACTACTATTCAAAATCAATGCTGGTAAAAATAAATCTGCTGACTTACCACCATTTTAAAGTCATTTATAGATTTTAATATTAAATTAATAAATATTAATTCAATTAATCTATACTTTCAAAATGTATCTAGCATTTTAGGTTAAAATAAAAAAATAGAAATATCAAACTAAAAAAAAAAATTATTCAACATTATCGGATATAAATATAACAAATGGTAATTTGATATATATATATATCAACTTGAAAACAAATCCAGCAAAACAAACAAAATTGAATAAGTTTCATTTTGTTACATATAGTTGAGGTCTAATTATAACTGGATACCATTTGCAAGGAATTCACGGGCATTGTGTATTTAGAACAGGGCTGACATATTTGAGGGGTGTGTGGCGGGGGTTGGGGCTGCAGATCGTGTATGGGGCTTTTTGCGGGTCCTCCCAAATTGGGAGTAACATGTGACGTATATCCAGTGCTTTTTTTTTTTAAGAAAAAAAAACAATTGGTGCCGGTACTCAGTGATGGATTGCCTAACTTTTAGCTAAAATTCAGCGTCTAGTTTAGTTCTTATTGCGCACAATTTTAAAATAATTCAATTTTAACAAATCAATAATATAATACATTTATAATAAACTTTCGAATACAAGAAAAGTAACAATTTTTTCCCCCACATTGAAAAAAAAGGTGCCGGTACGCCGTACCGATACGTACCGGGACAAAAAAAAGCACTGGGCGTATTTAAGTTATCTCTATCACGGGACGATTGTTTAATTCCACACCCAGAGTCAATATATCCATATTCTCTTTGAATTCATTCATCGCGGGGTGTTTTATGTTTTTTGTGAGAACCATTGATGTGTGGTGGGTCTTTACATTGAATTCTGAAGAGTGGTCCAAGGTTAAAATGGTTTTAAGGTCATTTCTGAACTGGAAAACAACTTCAGAATTCAAAATGAGGAAACGATAAGTAAAATACTAGCTTTACTTGCGGTAGTTTTTAAATAAATGAATTAAAGATGAAAAAAAAATAGAGCATTATAAAATAGTGGATAACAAAAAAATTGCTATAGATAGCAATAAATCATAAATAACACCGTGTGTAGCTTAAAAAAACATTTAGTTCAACAACTAATCTTCATTTTAAACGTATTTTAAGATTTAAATATAAAATTAATGAATATTAGTTCAATTAATATATCATATATAATAATACTCATTTCCAGTGTGCGTTAAATCGAAAGTAAAGAATTAATACAACAGTATTCCAGTTTAAAATACAATCCTGAAAAAATCGGATCTGCCCGAAACCAAAAATAACCTAGCCGGCCGATTAAGCCTAAGGGGATATAATTCTATGCAAAGGTTTGGCAAGGGTACAGCTAGTACTTCAATAATATATCTAGCCGCATAGGTAAATTAGAAAATAAACAAATGTCAAAACTAAAAAAAATATAATATAATATAATATAATATAATACATATAATATAATATAATATAATATAATATAATATAATATAATATAATATAATATAATATAATATAATATAATATAATATAATATAATATAATATAATATAATATAATATAATACATGGTATAATTTGATATATACATATATATATATATATATATATATATATATATATATATATATATATATATATATAAATGAATAATATGAAAAAAATAAAACTTTTATACCAACTGGCATATTTATGTGTAATAAAATATTATATTTGCCTAGTCTGCATTTATTTCAGAATGAACAGTGCAAATATTGTACAAACCAATAAATGGCTATTTATAGCATACAGTCATAAATAACACCGTATGTATCTTTAAAATAAGCATTTTAGATCAACAATTAATCTTCATTTTCTCACTTTGTAATAATATTTTTTTTTCATTTTTCTTTTTTTAAATCAACGAAATTGTATTATTTATAATATATTTGTCATGTGTGTACTTTACTTGCATACATTCCATAGCAAATTAAAAAAAAAATTGTTTATGTTATAAAATAAAAGCTTAACTGATGAGAATTCTTAAATTGATTGGTTTCCCTTGTGTCATGACCCGATTTGCACGTGAATTGGTTGGCCTACATCAGATACAACTTCTAATACCTTTAATGATAAAACATTATAACTTATGCTCTTTTAAAAAGAAAAAAATCATTGCATATACACTTCATTCAGGGCTGTCTTAACAGCATAATTCCCCCCCTCCCCCCATTCCGAGAAAAATGATTTTACATAGACCCCCATGCAGCATCAAAACAGCCCAAACATTAGCCCGGGGCAATGTTCCCTCTAAGCCTAGCGCATTAGCAATTGCTCACACGAATTCAGAACGTCGCTCATACTACACGTACGATCGCTCACTCCGACGGACGACATCGCTTTAATCGCTCACTGCATACCACACCTTAGAGGGAACATTGGCCCGGAGACGGGCTGAGGAGTTAAGACGATCTTACTATAAGTAAGAAGTATTAAATAACAGTCATAACATTCTAGATTTAACATGATACCACTCCTACTCCATCCTCCTCGCCTTCAGACTCACTGGATGTAAGTTGGCTGCTCAGACCGATGCAGCCGTCACTTTTGCTGTGGACAACTGTCTTCTGACCTCCTATGACCAGAACTGCAGCGCCGCTACTCCCTGGACAAGTGGAGGCCTGGTGAGAGAGATAGCGATCGCCATCTCTGAATTCATGTTTGCAAGGGCCCATAGACCACTTCTTATAACCTCCATGTGGATGAGACATTACAATTGCAATCATGTCATCTTCTCTAACATTACCGTATTTATCTTTCAAGTCATCTCTAGAAGAGTGAAACTGTTTAAGTGTATCACACAGGTGTTTAAGAAACTCTTCATCACAAATGTAGCACCTGAAAATACATGTATCTTTTTCCACGCTTGATTTGATAATGTTAAAACCCATCAATGATTTGCCCTCAGAGTCTAAAGTATCGTAAAAAAACGAGCATGTGGTGTTTTTGACATCTTCTTCGTTACGAATAACGTGACGGGCAGTTTTGATATCGATATATCCTAGCCTGTTTTCACCAGAACATCTAGAACAGTCGGAATGTTTATCGCTGTCCATTTGAACACCCACAACTATACCTGAGCCAAAATGAGATTTAGAATAAGTTTCTTGTACACTTTCGTTACTTAATGGGGATACGCTTAGTCTCACAGTTAAAATCCATGCTGACCATAACAAACGCCGTATCAAATGTATTCCTTTCTTGAAACGGTCTGGAAATTCTGCATTTTTTAATTCGTCTTTTCCTAAATATCCGGAGTGGCTCTTTGGACAATTTCTCATCGAAAGACTCATGGTTCTAAGAAACAAAATAAATGTCCACGTTTAAATGTGCTATAAATAATATTTAATTACAAATGTCAGGCTTAAAATGACTAATTATATATATATATATATATATATATATATATATATATATAAAAGCGATGTGGGTTCTGCGTTTAATCGAAAGTAAAGAATTAATACAACAGTATTGCAGTTTAAATGACAATCATGAAAAAAATCGGATCTGCCCGAAACCAAAAAATAACCTAGCCTACCGATCAAGCCTAAGGGGATATAACTCTATGCAAAGGTTTTGCAGGGTACAGTTAGTATTTATATAAAAGCCAATTGGTACAGCTCGGAGATCATGAAACACAAGATGAGTTAACGCACTTAAGCAACTTTTTTTGTATAAAAACATGTAGTTGTACACTTAGATTTGTATATATTTCTTATGTTTTAATAGAGAAAAACACAATCATTTATTCAGTTGTTATTTCTCCATAGTAATATCGGTGAGATAAGGTTACAATTGTAAGACAAAACATGATAGAAATAAATGTATCATGGTTTGCAGTTTTGGGGAAGTTTTGTGAGCAGAAATTGACATCCGTTTTTAGCTACTCGGTGGGTCTCAAATTTTTACACTTAGCTAAAGAAAAACTAATAAGTAAAAAGAAAATAATGGTGTCATTAGATGTACGTGCAGATTTATCTATTTACTTCGCAGATTTACTAACATTTCGTTTTCTGAGAGAGATAGATTTAACTGTACATATATAGAATAGATCTTTTTTTATCAACTTAGGTTTAGAAGTAATTTACTTGAGATTCAATAGGCTGCGATTCAAACTTTGAGGATCACTGAACATTTGTCATATAAAAAGATGATGGAGATGAATGAAGGACACTAAAAAAACTAAAGATTTTTCCATTTAGGGTGGCGCTTGGTAGCAAGCCGGATCTTCCTGCTGCAGCACGACCTGCATGCTTTTGGGTTCGATTCCAGGCGAGGCCTAGTGATCTATCTATGTCTCTCATGGTGCTTCCATGCCCATAGCACCATCGGTCATGGTTAGGGTGAAAAAAAAACACAACAAAGACCGCCCAATTACCGGATTATACTAGCGTATAGGAAAGTGGTGGTGCACCTATTGCACGCGTGCCACAGTCGACACGCAGAGCCTGATCACTTCATTTAACTTTAATTGGAGTCTTTGGCACTTCGCTACAAGTAAGTGATCCTTCTGTCTGAATTTAGGGCAGCAGGTACCAAAAAAAAAAGGTTGGTCAACACTGTTATATAATGTACGAAAAAAAAACATATTTTATCACGGACTTGTAAATAAAAACAAGCAATTAAGCCTGTTCCATTCTGGACACAGGACGTGTTAGCGCATTTTCGTGTTATGTATCAGTACGTTTGTTAGCTTTCAGTAAATATTTGTAAATTTTGGAAATGTTTATAAATTCAATTGTGTAATGCATATATCTGTAAAAAAAAAATTATAAAGACGTTTCTTTATATTTGAAAAAAAATTATTGTCTCTTAAATCTAACTACAAGTGGTTTGTGGTTACTGAAATAGGACTCATAATTGAAAACATTCTGAATTATAGTCATTTAATCGTCCGAAAACTCCGTCAATTGTTGCATAGCTCTGATACTTTCAATTAAACTCAGAACACAAGCTTACTATTTCATTTGATGAGTTTCTTAATAAATCTTGGTGAAACTACGTGCTGCAGTATTTCGCACCAAATGAACGGGTTATTGAACGTACAAGGTGTATATATAATATATAAGCCCCTTAGGAGCCCTGAAGCCCGGCCCTCAGAGGTCCTATCGCAAAATGAACTTTTGATGTACACATGGCAGGCCAAGACCTACAAAATGATATATACATCATGGGTCTAGGACGTATAGTTGCTTAGATATAGCGCTCCTTTATTATTATAGCTTATATAGTAAAAAACGGTACTAAGGGCCCTTTTACGGCCCTGAGAGGTCAGATCGCGAAATGAAAAAAAGTCATTTCTTGGCAGGCCAAGACCTACAAAATGATATATACATCATGGGTCTAGGACTTATGGTTGTTGAGATCTAGGGTGTACACGGAGAGACAAAACGGGGACAATAGAGCATTTTTTTTAGAAAATGCTCTAAAAAAACTACCTGTGTTCAAAAGTTTGGAGACATCCTTTTTTGTAGTTTAATTTGGAAGAGCATCATTTTTTTTATTTATTTCATATTTATCGCCGGATTGAGTGAGTATTCTGTTGAAAATAAAACAAGAAAAAAAAATATCATAAGAAAATTTATAATTTATTATTTCATTCCAATTTCCTTTCTCATTAAAATATAGCAGATTATGTTGAATTTAATTGAAATTATATATTTTTTTAATTTTAAAACATTAATAAAGTAAATTAAAATAATAGAATCTATAACTTACATTCCATCAGGTGAAGATAAAATGGCGAATTTACTAGTGGTTATAATATTGGGGATTCTTTATATTAGTTTTGTACATTGAAACAACCCAATTATACATTGGAGATTCCTAATTTTCTTTTTGTAATAAACTATTTTTAGTTTTTTTTTAGAAACACGTATAATAGGAGTTTAACCATTTTACATACTGTAGTCTAAACTCAATGTACAACACTAATATAAGGAATTCCCAGTATTATAACCACTAGTAAATTCGCCATTTTACATATAACTTGGCTTGTTGTAATGTAAGTTATATATTCTATCATTTTAATTTACTTTATTAATGATTTAAAATTTAAATATTATATAATTTCATTTAAATTTAACATTGTCTGCTATATTTTTATGATTAAGGGACGAAATAAGGAATGAAATAATGAATTTTCTTGTGATGATTTTTTTTTATGTGGGATAGACACATAATTATCGATTTCATACATTGTTTGTTTGGAAGCATTCTATTTATAGAGACTATACTAACAGGTTTTAGAGTTAGGCGACTATATTTAGAGTGCTTATACTGACATGTTTTAGTCTACAGTTAGTCGACTATATTTTTTTTTTACTTAGTCTTAAAATATTTCTTTAAGTCCAACTATATCAAGTTTATAAGAGAATAGATTTTATTTAAATCAAAAATATTTCAGATTGAAGGGTAACCGAGGTCAGAATCACACACAGCAATGATTCCTGCGGATGGTAAATAAAAAATAATTTAGTATAAATATTGCATACTAACAGCTGTAGGTAATTTTTTTTTAAATTAATGCCTAATGTAATGCAATTGCAAAAATAGAGAACTCTTCTGTTTTGAGTGTGTTTTATTTTGCTGTAGCTTACACCCTCAATAGTCCTAAGTCATTACAAATATTTTATCAAATAAGTGATATTGTCATAATTGTGATAGAAGCAATTTATGCGTCGGACTATGTTTACCGTTAATTAAACAGTCACGGGAATGGGAAAAATTAAAGTCATATCATCAACATTTCGAAATGTTCACCGTATCGGTATCATATGAATCAATCAATATAAGATGATTATAATATTGATTGACTTAATTGTTTCTATCACACGTCTTAAATTTGGCTTTGCAATTTTGCAATTTTCGCATCTACTTTTATTTTTAGATCCACTGTTTTTTTTTTTCTCTTGCGTTTAGCACGACAGACTAACAAAAAATATTTCCAAATTATATTTTTACAATGGCATCATCGAAACAGGAGTACATAAAATTAGTAGAAGTAGGCAAATTGTAGCCATATTGTTTCATATTTACCATTTGGTGATTAGCAGTAATGAAAAAAAAACTGAATAGAAGAACGAATAGAACTGTCACGCGACACACTGTTTCTGTGCATTGTACTTGAAGATCTGCCAGATAATTTATTATTTTTTCATCGTGTTTTATCTTCTTTAATGGCGAAAGTCTTAGAACTTTATTCTGAAGAAATCATTCCCTTTGAAATGTCTAAGATGTAATATTTTTCAAGACTTAGATTTTGAAACTTTAAGCTATGAAAACTGTAACTACTGCAGGTTTGAGTAACTTTTCTACAGCCTGTAATAAATAAGACCAAAGTCTATTTTTTTTGCGAAAGTTTCATTAACTTTTCTAATTAAAGTTGATTTTTTTATAATTCCCTATTAAATGTAGGCAAAAATAAATCATTTTGACTATTAATTTTGAATGGAAAAGTCTGTTCAGTGGGGCTCAGTTTATAACATTAGCATAGTCCTGGAATTCAAGTCAACATCCCTGACATTACTTTTAATTTTAAATCACTATTCTGCAAACAACGTTAATATATACACACAAAGAGAGGAAGAGGGAGAGAGAGAGAGAGAGAATATGCCTCACTTTTTAAATTAAGCCTTGTTCAGTTAACTTATATATTTTCGATTTAAAGGTTTAGTAACAAGATTTGAGAATTAGAGTAACTCTATTATTAGTAACTAGCAGTTGCTCGTTGCATTCGCAACTTAAGTTTTTATCTCAATAAAATGTTACTATGAGAATTAATAGGAACTATTGAGACGCAATTCCAAGTGCATAACAAAAAAACTTAGTAAATAGCCGGTTTGAGCAACATCTCTTAGTGATCTACCAATTGCATCTAAAGCATGGCTCGATGCCATCGTGCACTCATCCAACAAAAACTTTTCCGCTGCAAATGTATTGTGCGCAAATTTTGTCTTACTATCCTCTTTAATAGGAACTATTAATACGGAATTCCAAGTGCAGAATTATTTTTTTATTTATAGCGGCGGCGTTCCCATTCTGCCATATGCGCAGCCGACATCCGTGAAATGACGTCATAGAGGATATCCCAAGTGCAGAATTATTTTTTTATTAATATAAAAATTGTACCATCTGAAAATCAATTTAACTACTGAATTTTTAAATGCGATTGATTAGGTTAATTAGGTGCTGATGTATGCCACCTTCCTAATGTGCAGAAATGACCTACATTTTATACGTCACGAATTACGTTAACCAACCAAACTAAACCAAACAACCAACCAAACAAACCAAATCAACCAAAGCAAACCAACTAACCAAACCAACCTAAACACCATTAGGTAAAGATATGGGTGCTAATTTATCTCACCCGTTACGTTTTTCCCTTAATTCTATCAATGTTAAAATCAAAACAAAGCACACAAAAAGTTTTTATAAAAATGCACTGAAAAGTAAAAAATAAATACTTTATGATGCGATTTGCAGCACGAAGGCACGATACAGCACTCATCGGGAAATGACGTCATAGGGGATTTTTTTTCTATTTATAGCGACGGTGCTGCCAGTTTGAAAAAAAAATTTGTACCTTCGGGACGTCATAGATTATTTATAGCGACGGCTTCCCCACACGCCGCCGCCCGGACGGACTACAAGATAGCTGCTATATTAGTAGGACTAGGATTAAGTCCTCAACTGATTAAAATGGCACACAATTTTTTCAATGATATCATTTCTTTATGATTATAAAGCTATATTGAAAAAACAACTAAATGGGGGGGGGGGCATTAAATTGTTCTGAATGTCGCTCTAACGTAGGTTTTTATTTTGTCGTAGCGTAAGGATTAATTTAAAAAAAAATAATGTTCCCTTTTTAAAAAAAAAAATATAACATTCCAAGGTCGTCAGACGAAATTTGACTTTTACCAACCCTCGGAATGTATTAACAATTTATTATTGATTGTCTCGACCTTTGTGCATTATTTACATGGTACCTTTCATGACATAAACTACACAATCATAACTTTTTTTATTGACATTTTTTTTCATAGATTTATGCTGCCTTCCGGAGGGTCGGTCCAGGTTCTTTGACTTGCCTCTGAATGGTATGTTTATTTTTCAAATGTAAACGTTTACTGGTATTACACAGTATGAATATCAATTATACTTAAATTCATTATATTTGTCCAGTTATTTATATTTTTGTTCTTTAAGCAATAAAAAATGTATAGGTATATTAATGGTGTCCCCCGAGACCGGGGCACATAAAACAGGGTCGGCTTGATAGGATTAATGCCTCAGTATAGAAAGATGGTGCCAAACTTTTTTATTGAGATCAGCTATTCAAGATTTTTAAAAATAATCTTGAAAACAAGTGATTGGGGGAGGGGAGGGGAGGGGGGGGACATTAAATTATTCAACACGAAACGGCCTTGACATCAGTTTTAGTTTCAAAGATACATTTTATACCCCATGTTACATATACACACAGGCTAACAGAAAATGTCTGTCATACTTTTTGACTAGGGGCTCGGTATGAATGCATCTTTAACAATAATTACTTGTTGTTGATAGTCTCTGAGTGCATTTTTTTACGAGATAATTTTAAACATTACTACTTTGATCTACTAGCTGTTTTTCTATACAGATATGACTATCGCAGACGCGGATGTTTTCATGTCAGAATGTATGTTTTTTTTTTTAAATTTAAACGTTTACTGGTATTAGAAATTTTGAATATCAATTATACTTAAATTAATTCTCTCTGTCCAGTTGTTTATATTTTCGTTTTAAGCAATATTGCGATCTTCATTATATAGGTATATTAATGGCATCTCCGAGACCTAAGTAAGTAAGTAAAAGTAAAGTTCCCTTAACCCTAACGGGCCATCGGGTCAGATGAAGTGTAGAATTCATCTGTTTCTATAACCTCGGCATATGAAGGGGTTGTGTGTGGTTAGCACAACGCCCAGCCGCATTTACTTCCACAACTTAGTCAGGTACCCATTTGAAGCTGGGTGGACTTGGGGACTTTCACCAGGACCTGAAAAAATCCCAAGGTTCTCACTGAGATTCTAACCCGGGACTCTCCGGTCGACAGTCGAGCGCTCTACACCGCACGACCACCCGTCCCCGAGACCTGGTTACATAAAACAGGCCCCGCGAGTTATGATTTCAAAAAATGTTCTCGGATAAATACCCTGAACAATGTATTATTTTTTGAACACATTTGTGTATAATATTAAAAGAAACAATCTCACAATTGGGGTCCCACTGTTTTGCCAATAATTAATAGGAAATGAAAGAAAAATTAATAGTTACTTTGTTACGTAAATGTTAGTACAATTCTCAGAAATAAAAATGTCTGATATAGCTAATGTTTCCTATTATCTATTTCTGTCTTCTACACTTCTTTATTCTGTTAATGCGATTTCCTCCAACTTTCTTTCTTTCTTAATCGCAACTTTTCATTTCGCGTAACTTCTTTTAGTACAGTATGTTCGGCCATATGGGAAGAAATCCAAAAATGAACAGTAATAAATGTTAGTTTTTCAATTTTCTGTTGGTAGATAAAACAAAAAATGTTTCAATAACAAATAGACAGTAAAAATGGTTTATTTTTTTTGATTAAAAATTTACTTATCAATGATATTGAGCCAACTGTTACATGACGCACACCTAAATATAAAAAACGAAAGAAAAAAAATGAACTCATTAAATAGAATGTTATTGATATTACCAAGTTGAAGGGCCCTTATTCAAGTAATAACGGTTCTTGTTAAATCAGTTCAAACATTGATGTAGATATTCAGTCTTTAAAAGAAAAAGAACATGAATTTATTGTGTAACTAATTGACTTTTTTATGTCCTGTAACTAATTGATTTGTTATGTCCTGTAACTAATTGACTTTGTTATGTCCTGTAACTAATTGACTTTGTTGTGTCCTGTAACTAATTGACTTTGTTATGTCCTGTAACTAATACAACAGTAGAAAGTTTTTGTGTTTTATTTGTTAGTTTATTATATCCTTATTATCCATGGGCTAAGATATAATCAATATAATGTCTATAATTTTTTTTTAAGATCAAAGCCGAGTGAAGTATATTTCCCAATGGAACCGTGCACCTCAGATCGGATTAATCAGCGATCTGGAAGGTATGTATTTTTTAATGTAAACGTTTACTGGTATTAGAAATTTTGAATATCAGTTATACTTAAATTAATTCTCTCTGTCCAATTGTTTATGTTTTCGTTTTAACCAATATTGCGGTCTTCATTATATAAGTGTATTAATGGTATCCCCGAGATCTGGTTACATAAAACAGGTTCTGCGAGTTATGGTTTCCAAAAATGAGGGGGTGAGTTCCAAAACCTGCTAAGTACAAAATTTTCAAAAATGTTCATACTCATTAGCTTATTTCCCTATATTGGCATATATTCTGGGAGTGGTTAATAATTAATAGCGCTGATTTAAACGGTATTAAACAGTTTTTGGAATTAACCACTCCCAGAATATATGACAATATAGGGAAATAAGCTAATGAGTAAGATAACTCAATTTTTTTTTTTAAATTGTATTTATCAGGTTTTGGAACTTACCTCCTCAAATGTTCTCGGATAAATACCCTGAACAATGTATTATTTTTTGAACACATTTGTGTATAATATTAAAACAAACAATCTCACAATTGGGGTCCCACTATTTTGCCAATAATTAATAGAAAATGTAAGTAAAATTAATAGTTACCTTTTTACGTAAATGTGAGTATAGTTCTCAGAAAAAAATATGTCGGTTATAGTTAATGTTTCCTATTATCCTTTTCCGTCTTCTACACTTCTTTATTCTGTTTATGCGATTTCCTCGAGCTTTCTTTCTTTTTTTTATTGCAACTTTTCAGTTTGCGTAACCTATTTTAGTACAGTATGTTCGGCCATATGGGAAGAAATCCAAAAATGAACAGTTATAAATGTTAGTTTTTCAATTTTCTGTTGGTAGATAAAACAAAAAAATGTTTCAATAAACAATTGACCGTAACAATGGTTTATTTGATTAAAACTTTACTTATCAATGATATTAATTCAACTGTTTACATGACGGACAACTAAACATAGAAAACGAAAGAAAAAAAATGAACTCATTAAATAGAACTAGTCATCCCGTGGCGCAACATACGCCGCCTTATCAATCAATATAATATTTTGTAAGATCACTATAGTGTTATCTAATATTTTATTGTCTAGACTTCAACGTTGAATGAGTTCTCTTAACCTACTTTAAACAACACGCTTACTGTACTCCATCCCTCCCTTCTTCCAGCACACTATAGTGTTTTTTTTTCGCTGTCGCTAGTTTTGACGTATTCGGGAATTCCACAATCTATAAATAGGCATGCGTCTTCTCGAAGATGAGAATTATATATATATAGATGTTATTGATAATACCAAGTCGAAGTAGACATTGGCGCTGCACTTTCACAGTGCCTATTTATGAGCAGCATCATAAATGCAAAATCGGCAACTGCCTGCAATTTTTGACATTCTTTTTAGTTTCAAAACAATGTTCTGCAAACCATGTTACACAAACATACACACTAGAGGGTGATACACCGGTATTTTAGATTCTGAAGTTTTTCGATTAAAAGGTTTCTTCGAGATTTAAACGAAAAGTACTAAACATCAGATATTATTACAATAAATAAAAATAATAAATACAATTAAAAGTCATTGTTTATCAAGTCACTATGACTGTTAAAAAAGGTTCCCTTAGCCCTGACGGGCCATCGGTGAAGATGAAGTGCAGTATTCACCTGTTTCTATAACCTCGGCATATAAAGGGATTGTGTGGTTATCACAACGCCCAGCCGCCTTTACTTCCCCAACTTATGTCAGGTACCCATTTAAAGCAGGGTGGACTTGTGGGACGACTTTGTACCGAATTTCACCTGGAAAAATTCCATGGGCCTCACCGAGGATCGATCCCAGTACTCTCAGGTCGACAGTCGAGTATCTACACCACTCGGCCTTACGTCCCACTGTTTACGTTAATAAAAAAGACGATTTCTGAAATCCACCAATTCATCCAATCACAAGTTTCGAAGACAGTCTTAGAACTAGATATCTAAATATCTAAGAAATCATTCCTTTTGAAATGTCTAAAACAATAATATTTTTCTAGACTACAATTTCTTTTTTTTTTTTTGTGAAAGTTTCATTAATGTTACTTATAAAAAAATATAATTTAATAAGTAACGTTAATGAAACTTTAACAAAAAAACCTAAAAATGAAGATAAAATAAATTATTCTAACAATTAATTTTGGATGGAAAAATCTGTTCAGTGGAGTTCAATTAATAACATTAACAGTAGCCTGCAATTCAATTCAACATCCCTGACATTAATTTTAGTTTTAAATCAATGTTCTGCAAACAATGTTACAGGGGGAGGGGGGCAGAGAATATACCTCACTTATTAAATAAAGCTCTGGGACCTCACATAAGTAATAAACGCTCTTCCTGAATTACTTCAAAGATATTGATATTCAGCATTTACAAAAAAAAAATTAAAAATTAAATTTTCAAGTAACCAATTACCGTTGTGTTAGATTTGCAAATAATTCATGGGCTAAGATATAATAAATCCATATTAGTGCTCAAGTTTATTTGACATCAATATAATGTCTATAAATTTGCGTAAGATCAAAGCCAAGTGAAATATAATTTAACATTTTAGTCTATTTTTAGAAAGATTTGAAAAATTTAATTTTTCTCTCTTTTGTTTGTTTTATCAGAGAATGAGAGTGAAACATTTAGCTCTGTTTGATCAATTTTACTTAATTTTAAATATATACATGTAGATACCACATTCACACTTTGAACATTGTCTCTGTCTATTCCTTAAACAGTATCTATCCTACTCTTTTCAATTCAATTACTCTTTGATTTTTCACTAATTATTCAAATGACATGTTGATGTGCAACAACTCTTGCAGCCCTGTAAAGTTGAAGAATAAGAAAGGTATAATTTTTAAATGTAACAGTCTAGTGGTATTACACATTATAAATATAAATTATACTGAAATTAATTCTTTTGTCCAAGTGTTTAAATTTTTGTTCTTAAATCAATGTGACGGTCTCTATAGTTATATCAATGGCATAACCGAGACCGGGGCACATAAAACAGGGCCAGCGTGTTAGGATTAAGACCTCAGCATAGAAATATAATCTCAAATTTTTAATTGAGATCATTCTAAATTGTGCTCTGACAACCATGTTACATAAATATACACACGAGGGGTCAAAAAACCGGTATTTTCGATACTGATTTTTTTTTTCAAAATACCGTTATTGAGTTAACATATATATCTTCGATTAAAAGGTTCAGTCGAGATTTGAGAATTAGAGTAACTATATTATTAGTGACTAGGATTCAGTCATCAACTGAGAAGAACGGCCCCAAACTGTTTCAATGATATCATTTCTTTTAGCTATATTCAAATACAACAAAATGGGGGCCCATTAAAAGGTTCTGAATTTCGGTCTAACCTAGGTTTTATTTTGTGGTGAAGCAATATTAATATTAAAAAAAATAATCTTTCCTTTTTTAAATAAATTATAACATTCCAAGGTCGTCAGACTTAATTTGACTTCTGCATACCCTCGTAATCTATGCAGCATAGAAATTAACAATTTATTATTCAGATCATTTATTCATAATTTAAAATAATCTTGAAAACAACTGATTGGAGCCCATTAAATAATGTTCATGTCAGTCATACCTAGGCATTTTATTGCTGTGGTGTGAAATGCTTATTTCATATTAAATGAATAATTCCTGGTTTTAGAATTAAAACTTTCCAAGATTCCCAGGCTTAAACTTACTTTGAATGTTTCTAACATTAACAGGAGCGTAGGCCCTAAAGCGACGCCCTGAGATCATTTTTAGTTTCATTGAAGGGTTCTACTAATAATGTAACACATACATACACAAATATAGTGAGAGACAAGGCCTAACCGTTTTATTTAGGCCTTGGGCTGTCATTCAAGTAATAACGTTTCTTGTTAAATCTGTTCAAACATTAACTATAACCGACATATTTTTTTCTGAGAACTATACTCACATTTACGTAAAAAAGTAACTATTAATTTTACTTTCATTTTCTATTAATTATTGTTTCAACCTTTAAAAGAAAAGAACATAAATTTATTGTGAAACTAATTGACTTAGTTATGTCCTGTAACTAATTGACTTTGTTGTGTCCTGTAACTAACTGACTTTGTTGTGTCGTGTAACTAATTGACTTTGTTATGTCGTGTAACTAATTGACTTTGTTATGTCGTGTAACTAATTGACTTTGTTGTGTCCTGTAACTAATTGACTTTGTTATGTCGTGTAACTAATTGACTTTGTTATGTCGTGTAACTAATTGACTTTGTTGTGTCCTGTAAGTAATTGACTTTGTTATGTCCTGTAACTAATTGACTTTGTTATGTCGTGTAACTAATTGACTTTGTTGTGTCCTGTAACTAATTGACTTTGTTATGTCCTGTAACTAATACAACAGTAGAAAGTTTTTGTGTTTTATTTGTTAGTTTATTATATCCTTATTATCCATGGGCTAAGATATAATCAATATAATGTCTATAAATTTTTTTTAAGATCAAAGCCGAGTGAAGTATATTTACAAAAAATTTTCAAATATATATATATATCTCATTTTTTGTTTTGTTTTCAGGGAATGAAAGTAAACAGAAATTGTCTTACTTTGACTCAGATCTTGTCCATTTATTTAAATTTTAACTATACACTTTTAGATGCAACCATCTAACAATCATTTCACAAAAACACATTGTTTAATGTATCATATGCTCGTAATTTACGCATGACAAACATCAACAATTTTAAATGCATTCTTTACATGGTGTCAAAACAATTAATAAACTCATTTTTTGTTTACTGGTATTATAAATTATGAATATCAATTATACTTAAATTAATTCTCTCTGTCCAATTGTTTATGTGTTTGTTATTTGAGAAATATGGCGGCCTCCATTACAAAGATATATCTATGGCATCCCCGTGACCGGGCCACACAAAATAGGACCGTCGTGATAGGATTATGGTCTCAGCATAGAGAGATGACGCCATTCAAGATTTTTTTTAATAATCTTGAAAACAAGTTATTGAGAGGGAGGGGGAGTGACATTAATTTATTTCACAAGTCGGTCTAATCTTAAGTTTTATTTTGCGGTAGCGTAATATGAATTTTTTTTTCCCCTTTTTTTAATAAAAAAATATTTTCCAAGATTCCCAGATAAATGTTGACTTATAATTGTGGGGGGGGGGGGGGAGTATCTCCTTAGTGGGGTTTCGCTCTAATAATGACAGGGGCCTAGTATTTAAGGTGACGGCCTTGATTTCATTTTTAGTTTCAAAGTTGTATTTTACACACCATGTTACATATACACACAGACTAAGAGAAAACGTCTCTAGTACTTTTGACTAGGGACCTACTAATGAATGAGCCTTTAACATTTACTATTTTTTCGTTGATTGTCTCTGAGTGATTTCTTTTACACGGTAACTTCTTAACATGAATTGTTTGATTTACTGGCTTTTTTTATATACAGTTCAACTCAGTGTCCTCCGGAGGCGACGATCTGAATCAATCTGCACTCTGGAAGGTATGTATTTTTTAATGTAAACGTTTACTGGTATTAGAAATTTTGAATATCATTTATACTTAAATTAATTCTCTCTGTCCAATTGTTTATGTTTTCGTTTTAAGAAATATTTTTTGCGGTCTTCATTATATAAGTGTATTAATGGTATCCCCGAGATCTGGTTACATAAAACAGGTTCTGCGAGTTATGGTTTCCAAAAATGAGGGGGTGAGTTCCAAAACCTGCTAAGTACGAAATTTTCAAAAATTGAGTTATCATACTCATTAGCTTATTTCCCTATATTGGCATATATTCTAGGAGTGTTTAACAATTTGTATTAAGAAGTATTTAAAAAAAATACTGTGAGACTAAATAGACTGCTACACGACAAACTGTTTCTGTTAAGCTGATTGTATATGAAAACATGCATGTTAATTGAATATTTTATCATCGTGTTTTATCTTCTGTAATGGCAGAAGTCTTCGAACTGGATTCCAAAGAAATCATTCCATTTGAAATGTCTAAGATGTAATATATTTCAAGACTTAGAATGTGGAAACTTTTGCTACTCAGTGGGGTTCAGTTTCTAACATTAACAGGAGCCTAGGCTCTAAGGGGACGCCCATGATATCATTTTTAGTTTCAATGAGGTGGTCTACGAATCATGTTACATATACATACACAAACATAGTGAGAGACAAGGCCTAACCGTTTTATTTAGGCCTCGGGCCGTCATTCAAGTAATAACGGTTATTGTTGAATCAGTTCAAACATTGATGTAGATATTCAACCTTTAAAAGAGAAAGAACATGAATTTATTGTGATACTAATTGACTTTGTTGTGTCCTGTAACTATTTGACTTTGTTATGTCCTTAATTAATTGACTTTCTTATGTCCTGTAACTAATTGACTTTGTTATGTCCTGTAACTAATTGATTTGTTATGTCCTGTAACTAATTGACTTTGTTATGTCCTGTAACTAATTGACTTTGTTATGTCCTGTAACTAATTGACTTTGTTATGTCCTGTAACTAACTCACTTTGTTATGTCCTTAACCAATTGACTTTGTTATGTCCTTAACCAATTGACTTTCTTATGTCCTGTAACTAATTGACTTTGTTATGTCCTGTAACTAATTGATTTGTTATGTCCTGTAACTAATTGACTTTGTTATGTCCTGTAACTAATTGACTTTGTTATGTCCTGTAACTAATTGACTTTGTTATGTCCTGTAACTAACTGACTTTGTTATGTCCTGTAACTAACTGACTTTGTTATGTCCTGTAACTAATTGACTTTGTTATGTCCTGTAACTATTTGACTTTGTAATGTCCTGTAACTATTTGACTTTCGTATGTCCTGTAACTAACTGACTTTGTTATGTCCTGTAACTAATTGACTTTGTTATGTCCTGTAACTAATTGACTTTGTTATGTCCTGTAACTAATTGAATTTGTTGTGTCCTGTAACTAATTGACTTTGTTATGTCCTGTAACTAATTGACTTTGTTATGTCCTGTAACTAATTGACTTTGTTATGTCCTGTAACTAATTGATTTGTTATGTCCTGTAACTAATTGACTTTGTTATGTCCGGTAACTAATTAATTTGTTATGTCCTGTAACTAATTGATTTGTTGTGTCCTGTAACTAATTGATTTGTTATGTCCTGTAACTAATTGATTTGTTATGTCCTGTAACTAATTGATTTGTTATGTCATTAACTAATTGATTTGTTATGTCCTGTAACTAACTGACTTTGTTATGCCTGTAACTAGTTGACTTTGTTATGTCCTGTAACTAATTGACTTTGTTGTGTCCTGTAACTAACTGACTTTGTTGTGTCCTGTAACTAATTGATTTGTTATGTCCTGTAACTAATTGATTTGTTATGTCCTGTAACTAATTGACTTTATTATGTCCTGTAACTAATTGACTTTGTAATGTCCTGTAACTAGTTGACTTTGTTGTGTCCTGTAACTAATTGATTTTGTTGTGTCCTGTAACTAACTGACTTTGTTGTGTCCTGTAACTATTTGACTTTGTAATGTCCTGTAACTAGTTGACTTTGTTATGTCCTGTAACTAATTGACTTTGTTGTGTCCTGTAACTAACTGACTTTGTTGTGTCCTGTAACTAATTGATTTGTTATGTCCTGTAACTAACTGACTTTGTTATGCCTGTAACTTATTGACTTTGTTGTGTCCTGTAACTAATTGACTTTGTTATGTCCTGTAACTAATGCCATAGTGGAAAGTTTTTGTTTTATTTGTTTGTTTTATATATATCCTTATTATCCATGGGCGTAGATATAATCAAAACAAATTGCCGCTCAAGTTTTTTTTAAATATCAATATAATTTCTATAAATGTGAAAACTATCAAAGCCAAATGAAGTATATTTTAAGTGCAAACCTTTTTTAGAACAATTTTTTTTAATATATTTCTCTCCTTTGTTTTCTGGGAATGACGTAGGTTATGTCAATTTAGTTTGATTTTAATTACACACTTGTATGTACCATCTTCTCATAACCATTTTCACAAAAAACACATTGTTTAATTTATCATATAAAACACATTTTTTAATTTATCATATAAAACACATTGTATAATTTATCATATAAAAACTCATTGTTTAATTATTATATCCTCGTAATTTATGCATGACAAACATCAACAATTATTAAAATGCATTCTTTAAACTGTGTCTAATACTGGTATTACACAGTATGAATATCAATTATACTTAAATTAATTATCTCTGTCCAATTGTTTAAGTTTTTGTTATTTGAGAAATATGGCGGCCTACATTATATAGGTATATCCATGGCATCCCCGTGACCAGGGCACATAAAACAGGGCCGTCGTGATAGGATTAAGTCCTAAGCATATAAAGATGACCCTGAACTTTTTTATTGAGCTCATTTATTCAAGACTTTTTTTTTAATAATCTTGAAAACAAGTGATTGGGGAGGGGGGGGGGTTAATTTATTCTACATGTCGGTCTAATCTTAAGTTTCATTTTGCAATAGCGTAATATGAATTTTCTTCCTTTCTTTAATAAATAAAATATTTTCCAAGATTCCCAGACAAATGTTGAATTTAAATAGGGGTGGTGGGGGAAGCGGAGGATCTACTCAGTGGGATTCTGTTCTAATAATGACAGGGGCCTAGTGTTTATGGTGACGGCCTTGATTTCATTTTTAGTTTCAAAGTTGTATTTTACACACCATGTTACATATACACACAGACTAACAGGAAATGTCTCTAATACTTTTGACTAGGGACCTCGTAATGAATGCACCTATAACATTAATTACTTTTTCGTTGATGTCTCTGAGTGATTTCTTTACACGCAAACTTCTCAACATGAATTGTTTGATTTACTGGCTTGTTATATACAGTTTTTTTTTAATTTTAATTATTTTATTTTTAACGCCGCCATTGCCAGAATGGTAGGGTGTAGTGTGCCTACCACACCAGCATTGTTGGCGGCGCTGATGCACGTCTGCCATCCCTACAGAGCGGCGGGGTGAGTGTGCCCGCTACCATCTGCAGGGATGGCAGAAAGATGGGTTTTAATCCTTACTCAAACTGGCCAGACCAGCAGGGTGTGTGTACTACCGATCGGTCAGAATGGCAAGGAAAGGGGTTTTTCCTGCCACTCGGACAGAGGGGAGGGTGTAGTGTGCCTGTACCCTCAGTCCGAAATGGCAGGCTGCGCAGGTATGCTTGAGTGGGACGGAGTGGAAGGGTGTTGTGTGGCGACCACATCCGTCACCACCGCCAGCTGTGAATACTGCGGTCTCGGATAGTCCTCATTGACCACAGTACCACCACCCTCGCAAGTAATGAGTTTTTTTTCCTGACTAGAGAACCCCTATGATCCATCCCCCGTGGATCATGGTATGTCTCTCAGACCAGGAAGGAGAGTTCATACAAATATCATGCCAAAATATTTTGTGATACTCTCCGAAACAAATTCATAATATTAACAGGAGCTTAAAACATAATGCAATGGTTGACATTTTTTCTAGCTTCAAAAATGTGTTTTGCAAATTATGTTACATAAACATACACACTAGAGGGCGCTGAATCGTTATTTTAGATATTGAATTTTTACTTAAACAGGGGTTCGTTAGATTATGTTTCGTCGTGATTTAAGACTAAAACTACTATACATCAATTATTATTATAAAGTCATTGGTTATCAAGTCACTATGACTGTTTACGTTAATAAAAAGACGATTTCAGAGATCCACCAATTCATCCAATCACAAGTGTAAAAGACAGTCTTAGAACTAGATATCTAAATATCTATGAAATCATTCCTTCTGAAATAACTAAAACAATAATATTTTTCAAGACTTAGAAAACTTTATCCACTGCAGTTTTGAGTAACTTTTCTACAGCCAGTAATAAATAATACCAAACCTTTCTTCTTCATTTTTGTGAGGGTTTCATTAACTTTACTTATTAAATTTGATCTTTTTTACATTTTCCTTTAATGAAGGCAAAATAAATTATTATAACAATTAATTTTATATGGAAAATCTGTTGAGTGGTGTTCAGTTTGTAGCTTTAACAGTAGCCTACAATTCAAATCAACATCCCTGACATTATGTTTATTTTTAAATCAATGTTCTGCAAACAATGTTACGGGGGGGGGAGGAGGGAAGGGCAGAGAATATACCTCACTTATTAAATAAAGCTCTGGGACCTCACATAAGTAATAAACGCTCTTCCTGAATTACTTCAAAGATATTGATATTCAGCATTTACAAAAAAAAATTAAATTTTCAAGTAACCAATAACCGTTGTGTTAGATTTGCAAATAATTCATGGGCTAAGATATAATAAATCCATATTAGTGCTCAAGTTTATTTGACATCAATATAATGTCTATAAATTTGCGTAAGATCAAAGCCAAGTGAAATATAATTTAACATTTTAGTCTATTTTTAGAAAGATTTGAAAATCAGGTTCGGTTAATTTAAATTATTAACTTGTAGATACCACCAACTCACTAAATGGCATTGTCTCTCTCTCTCTCTCTCTCTCTCTCTCTCTCTCTCTCTCTCTCTCGCTCTCTCTCTCTCTCTCTCTTTAAACTCTCTCAGTAATCTGCGGGCTGAGACTTAGTCTCCTAGAGCCCGTGAGATCAAACTTGCTGTGTCTCTCAACATCTGGAGACTGCCATAGAGCCCGATGGCCAGCAAGCTTCCGGACTGGTCCACCCTGTGGTCCGCCAGTCCGGGGCACTCGAAAAGCAAATGATCTACGGTTTCCTCCACTTCCTTGCAGTGTCTGCAAAGGGTGTCGACATTGGGCCTCAACCTCTATCTCATTGTCTCTATCTGCGTGCATTCTTTACACACCAACTGTCTTACATAATCAGTGAACTTTAATTTTTTTTATTTATTTTTTTCAGATTGGATGATTAAATTAATGGAAACCCACCCCGTGACTTACCAGGATTTGAAATGTATGTTTTTTTTTTTAAAGTAAATGTTTACTGGTATTACAAATTATGAATATCAATTATACTTGAATTAATTATATTTGTCCATTTATTTATATTTTTTGTTCTTTAAGCAATAATCTTGAAAACATGTGATTGGGTGAAGGGGTCATTAAATTATTCCAAGCGTCGGTCTAATCTAAGTTTTTTTTTGCGGTTGTGTAATGTGAGTTTTTTTTTTTCCTTTTATAAAAACAAATATTTTTCCAAGATTCCCAGACAAAAGTTGACTTTAATTTTCGGGGGAAAATCTACTAAGTGGGGTTCTGTTCTAAGAATGACAGGGGCCTAGTATTTAAGGTGAAGGCCTTGACATGATTTTTAGTTTCAAAGTTGTATTTCACACACCATGTTACATAAACATACAGACTAAGACTAAGAGAAAATGACTCTAATACTTTTGACTAGAACCTACTAATGAAGGTTCTAGTCAAAAGTATTAGAGTCATTTTCTCTTAGTCTTAGTCTGTATGTTTATGTAACATGGTGTGTCTGAGTGCATTCGTAACACGGCAACCCCTAACATTAACTGTTTGTATACACAGGTTACCATGATAGATGTATGCGAGAAGTGCGAACTCAGGAAGGTATGTTGTTTTGTTTTTTTTAATGTAAACGTTTACTGGTATTACACATTTTGAATATCAATTATACTTATTCATTCTCTCTGTCCAACCGTTGTATGTTTTTTATTTTATGTTTAGAGAAATATGGCGGCCTCCATAATATAGATATATCTATGACATCCCCGAGACCGGGGAACATAAAACAATGGCGGCGTGTGTACAAAATGTATCCGCCCCTGGCCAGTGTATTATTTCATTGAACACATTTATTGATTAGTTAATTTAACAATCTTACAACACGAGCCCAGTAGTTCGTTCACATTCCCAGACTCAAAAGATAACCTGAGAACCTCTATCATGTACAAAAAAAAAATCTCTGACAATATTTAATAGAAAAAGAATGAAAAATTCTTAGTTACAACATTATTTTATGATAACGACTTTCTTCATATATTACATATATCAAACTAGTCTTGCATCTTCTCGAAGATGAGAATTATATGTATATATAGAAAAATTTATATTTTCTCTTTTGTTTTGTTTTTCGGAGAATGAGAGTGAAAAATTAAGATCTAATTGGTCAATTTTAGTGTATTTTAAATATTTACATGTAGATACCACATTCACACTTTGGACATTGTCCTACTTAAACAATTAATTTCTCCTTGATTTTTAACTATTTTGTTTAGATTGGCTGTTTCGACACCTGCGGAATCCTAGATTTGATCATTTCATAACTATGAAAGCTATAATTTTTAAATGTAACAATCTAGTGGTATTACACAATATGAATATAAATTATACTGAAATCAATTCTTTCGTCCTATTGTTAATATTTTTGTTCTTAAAGCAATGTGGCAGTCTCCAATTTATAGTTATATCAATGACATAACCGAGATCAGAGCACAAAAAACACGGCCGGCGTGTTAGAATTAAGACCTCAGCATGCGATACTATATTCAAATACAACAAAATGGGGGCCCATTAAAATGGTCTGAATGTCGGTCTAACCTAGGTTTTATTTTGTGGTAAAAGAATATTAATATTTAAAAAAATATAATCTTTCCTTTTTTAAATAAATTATAACATTCCAAGGTCCTGAGACAAAAACTGGACTTTTGTCTATCCTCGTAATGTATGCAGCATAAATATTAACACTTTATTATTGATTGTCTGGACCTTTGTGCAATATTTACTCGGTACCTTTCATGAAATAAACTACCCAATCATAACTTTTTTTGTTATTCTCTTTTTTACTTAGATGAACGTTTTGGTTTGCGCAGATGTCTGTATTCTTTAAATTGTACTCTGACAGGTATGTTTTTTTTTTTAATGTAAATGTTTATTGGTATTACACATTATGAATATTAATTATGCTTAAATTAACTCTCTGTGTCCAATTTTTTATGTTTTTGTTATTCGAGCAATGTGGCTGTCTCCATTATATTGTTACTAGTATTTCAGCCCGACGAACGACGGGTGTAATTTTCTATTTTTTATAAAAAAAAATTTGAATTAATGTGCACACAAAAACAAAATATCCATCCCAATATATCTTAATACATAATCACTATAAATCACCGACGGCTAGTCCATTTTTCAATATAATTAAACTCAGCTGACAACAACCACAAAACAATAGTTGTGAGCGAGTGATGATTGGCATCTCAAACTACAAACAGTCTGCTTAATGATAGAATCACTAACGTTTAAATTAAGTTTTTTGTTCCCTCATTTTTATTAAATATTTACTTATAAATACCAATTTATTTAATATTTACTTAAAAATACCATTTTATTAAATATTTTCTTTAAAGAACCCCCCCTCACCCTACCCTAGGTACGCATCTGTGTTCATCTTGTTTCTTTTTCTTACAACATCCTAAAAGATAAATTATTAAATAAAAAAAAATGTCAAAGAGATCTAATTAGTTACTTTTCATTAAAACAGCTAAAAGGATACATTCTAAAAATAAAAAAAAACAATAAAAAATATGTCTCTGATAGGAATCTAACCTGGATAGTCAGCATAAAAAAATAGTAAACACCAATCAATCTGCTTATCCATTCAGCCACCACGTCACACGTTCTACATGATAATTTTAATGTACTATATAAATAAATGTCTCCATTATTTTTTTCCCTTCCATTTGATTTAGTTTTAGGCCTATCTAACCTTATTTTGTAATTTAAAATAAACCAAAGCCCAATTTGTTTTTAAAAAAATGAAATATTTTAATAGCTGAGAACTTAATTTGTATAGACATTTGCAGAATTTGTTGTTTTTTTTTTTTAATATTTTATTGACTTTTAAGAAGACCTTTATTTACGAACGCGCTCGCTAGTCTTTTGTTTATGTTTGACGATGTTAAAATGCTATCGGTTGTAATAAAAACTAAAATAATTTGAATGATATTGTATATTATTATTATTTAATATTTAGGGCTTTTACATTTCATAATAAAAAACCACAGAAACTATTTAAAACTGTGAATTTTTTAAAAAGAAATATCAAATCGAGACGCGGGCAAGACGTCATTTTGAATTTTTCTTTTTGCTGGTCGCGTGATTACTTTATCAAATACTATTTGTGGAACAGACACACATTGCTCTTTTATTATATAGGATACTAATGGCATCCTCGAGACAGGAGCTTATAAAACAGCGCCGGCGTGTTAGAATTGAAACCTCACAATAAAGATGGTCCCAAAAATTTTCATTGAGATCATTTATTCATAATCTAAAAACAATCTTGAAAACAACGAATCGGAGCCGTTAAATAATTTTCATGTCGGCCATACCTAGGCTTTTTGTTGCTGTAGCGTACTATGCTTTATTCTTCATTTTAATTGAATCCTTCCTTGTTTTAGAATTATTACTTTCCAAGATTCCCAGAAAAAAGTACTTTGAATGTTTGGTAGAAAATCATCTTAGCGTGGTTCAGTTTCTAACATTAACAGGAGCCTAGGCCCTAAGCGACATCAATATAATGGTTCTAAATTTGCGTAAGATAAAAGCCAAATGAAATATAATTTAACATTTTAGTCTATTTTTAGAAATATTTGAAAAAATTATTTTTTCTCTCTTGTTGGGTTTTCCAGAGAATGAGAGTGAAAAAATAAGCTATATTCGGTCAATTTTATTGTATATTAATATATACATGTAGATACCACATTCACACTATGAATATTGTCTCTGTCTATTCCTAAACAGTATCTGTCCTACTTAAACAATTTAATTGCTCTTTGATTTTTAACTATTTTGTTTAGATCGGCTGTTTTGTAGTAGCTGTCATCGCCGTGTAAATTTCAAGACTATGAAAGGTATACATTTTTAAATGTAACAGTCTAGTGGTATTATACATTATGAATATAAATTATACTGAAATCAATTCTTTTGTCCAATGGTTTATATTTTTGTTCTTAAAGCAATGTGGCAGTCTCCAATTTATAGTTATATCAATGACATAACCGAGATCGGAGCACAAAAAACACGGCCGGCGTGTTAGAATTAAGACCTCAGCATGCGATACTATATTCAAATACAACAAAATGGGGGCCCATTAAAATAGTCTGAATGTCGGTCTAACCTAGGTTTTATTTTGTGGTAAAGTAATATTAATATTAAAAAAATGTAATCTTTCCTTTTTAAAAAAAATTATAACATTCCAAGGTCGTTAGACGAAATTGGACTTTTGTCTATCCTCGAAATGTATGCAACATAAATATTAACACTTTATTATTGATTTTCTGGACCTTTTCTGGACCTTTCTTGACAAACTACACAATCATAACTTTTTTTGTTATTCGCTTTTTTACTTAGATGAACTTTTTAACGCCACCATTGCCAGCATGGTAGGGTGTAGTATGCCTACCACACCAGCATTGTTGGCGGCGCTGATGCACGTCTGTAATCCCTACAGAGCGGCGGGGTGAGTGTGCCTGCTATCATCTGCAGGGTTGGCAGAAAGTTGGGTTTTAATCCATGCCAAAACTGGCCAGGCCAGCAAGGTGTGTGTACTGCCGATAGGCCAGAATGGCAAGGAAAAATCCTGCCACTCGGACAGGTACCCTCAGCCCGAAATAGCAGGCTGCGCAGGTGTGCTTGAGTGGGACGGAGTGGAAGGGTGTTGTGTGTCGACCACATCCGTCACCACCGCCAGCTGTGAATACTGCGGTCTCGGATTGTCCTCACTGACCACAGTACCACCACCCTCGCAAGTAATGGTTTTTTTTCCTGACTAGAGAACCCCTATAATCCATCCCCCGTGGATCGTGGTATGTCTCCCAGACCAGGAAAGAGTTCATACAAATATCATGCCAAAATATTTTATTATTCTATCCAAAACAAATTCGCCGTGTTAACGCATTTTCGTGTTATGTATTGATGTATTGGATGGCAGCCCTCCGTTATATATGACAGGTATGTTTGTTTGTTGTTTTTTTTTAAATGTAATTGTTTACTGGTATTACATATTATGAATATCAAATATACTTAAATTAATTCTCTATATCAAAATGTTTATGTTTTTGTTATTCGAGAAATGTGGCTGTCTCCATTATATTGTTATATTAATGGCATCCTCGAGACATGAGCACATAAAACAAGGCTGGCCTGAGAAGATTTAGACCTCAGAATAAAAATGGTCCCAAACTTTTTCATTGAGATAATTTATTCATAATATAAAAACAACTGATTGGAGCCCATTAAATAATTTTTATGTCGACCATACCTAGGTTTCTTGTTGCCATAGTGTACTATGCTTTTTTGTTTTTAATTTTAATTGAATGTTTCCTTGTTTTAGAATTATTACGATCCAAGATTTCCAGACAAAAATTGACTTTGAATGTGGAATGGAAAATCTACTCTGTGGGGTTCAGTTTCTATCATTAACAGGAGCCTAGGCTCTAAGAAGACGCCCAAGATATCATTTTTAGTTTCAATGAGGTGGTCTACGAATCATGTTACATATACATACACAAACACAGTGACAGAGAATGCCTAACCGTTTTAATTAGACCTTGGGCCCTCATTCAAGTAATAACGCTTCGTGTTGAATCTGTTCAAACATTGATGTAGCTATTCAACTATGAAACATAATACGAATTTATTGTGTAACTAATTGATTTTGTTATGTCCTGTAACTTATTGACTTTGTTAGGTCCTGTAACTTATTGACTTTGTTATGTCCAGGAACTAATTGACTTTGTTATGTCCAGTAACTAATTGACTTTTTTATGTCCTGTAACTAATTGACTTTATTATGTCCTGTAACTAATTGACTTTGCTATGTCCTGTAACTAATGCCACAGTGGAAAGTTTTTGTGTTTTATTTGTTTGATTTATATATATCCAAATTATTCATGGGCATTGATATAATCAAAACATTTTGCCGCACAAGTTTTTTTAAACATTAATTTCTATAAATGTGCATACTATCAAAGCCAAGTGAAGAATATTTTCAAGTGCAATCCTTTTTTTTAGAACAATTTTTCAAATATATTTCTCTCCTTTTTTTTCAGAGAACGGGAGTAAAAAGAAAATGTCTAACTTTGACTCAGGTCTTGTCAATTTAGTTTCATTTTAATAATACACCTTTAGATATCACCATCTGACAACCATTTCACAAAAACGCATTGTTTAATTTATCATATAAAAAATCACTGTTTATTTTTTCACTTGCTCGTAATTTATGCATGACAAACATAAAACATTTTTTTAATGCATTCTTTACACGGTATCTAATACTGAACTCATTTTTTTTTTACTAGTATTACACAGTATGAATATCAATTATATTTAAATTAATTCTCCCTCTCCAATTGTTTATGTGTTTGTTATATTTGAGAAATATGGCGGCCTTCATTATATAAATATATCTATGGTATCCCAGAGACCGGGGCACATAAAACAGGGCCGGTGTGTTAGGATTAGGGTCGCAGCATAGAAATATAATCTCAAAATTTTTGCATTGAGATAATTTATTCAAGGGGGGGGGGGAATCATTAAAATATTCTACGTGTCGATTTAATCTAAGTTTAATTTGCGGGAATGTAATATGAATTTTTTTGCTCCTTTTTTTTTTTTTAAATATTTTGCTAAGATTCCAAGACAAAAGTTGATTTTAAATTTGGGGGGAAAATCTACTCAAGGGGATTCTGTTCTAATAATGGCAGGGGCCTAGTATTTAAGGCGACGGTTTTGACATCATTTTTAGTTTCAAAGTTGTATTTTACACTCGATGTTACACACAGACTAAGACTAAGAGAAACTGTCTCTCATACTTTAGACTAGAACCAATTAAACTAATTAAGGCCTCTTTTAACATTGATTACTTTTTCGTTGATTATTTCTGAGTTCATTCTTAACACAGTATCTTCTAATCATGAACTGTTTGATTTACTAGCTATTTTTACTCACAGGTAGGGCTTTCTCTATAAGCCATCCGCACCATCGTCCATGGAGCAGTCTGGAAGGTGTGTTTTTTTTTAAAATGTAAAGGTTTACTGGTATTAGACATTTTGAATATCAATTATGATTAAATTAATTCTCTCTCTTCAATCGTTTAAGTTTTTTTTTATTTTGAGAATTATGGCGTCCTCCATTATATAGGTATATTAATGATCTCTCAGAGACCGGGGCACATAAAACAGGGCCGGCGTGTGTACGAAATGTGTCAGAACCTGGATAGTGTATTATTTTATTGAACACATTTATTTAAAATTTGAAAACAATCTTACAACACGAGCCCATTAATTTTTTCGCAATCCCAGACTCTAAAGATAACGAGAACCTGTATCATGTAAAAATACTCTGACAATAATGAATAGAAAAAGATTCTTAGTTACAACATCATTTTATGATAATGACTTTCTTCCTCTATTACACCAATCATATTTCAGCGGGTTAGCCGCTCCTGCTTATATTTTTAGTTCTATTTTTTATATATTTTCTGGCGCATTCAACACAACAAAATCCATTTAAATATTTTTTTAAACGCCATTCTTGACTTTTATCTACATGTATAGTAAACTATTCCTTTGACTATTATATACATTTATTACTAATACACATTTGTGTCTATATAATAGTTTAAATAAGCTTTAAAAAGCTAAACTGAATTGACTACAAACTCCTTATTTATAATGTTTTGCAGAAGAAACCAAGGAAAGAGGAATGGAACAACCTAAAAGATTTTGGCAACTTACAAAGAGACTTGAGACTCTCAGGAGTTTAAATTTGTGCTCAGCAGACATTGAACCAAAAAAGAACAAGGCGCGAAACATATATGAAATGAAGAAATGTCTGTCAGATTTGACGTGTCTGCTAACAGATGACGTGCCAGGCGGTGGAATTTTAAACTATAGAAGCGGAAGAGTGGCTGACGTCATCCAATATAAAGAGAAAGACATGAAAAAGTGCGCATGCGCAGCTTGCTCTCTGTCTGAATGTCCCAAAGACAAATGGTGGAATGTAAGAGTTCACACGTGCTCCTCAAGAAATCATAACCCCGGAAACGTTAAACTGACCCTTTTCTACGATCACGTGGACAGCCACGTGACCACATTACAGAACGGCTCCACCCTTTTCGAGAACAGAAAGCGGGATATCAGCTGGATCGATTTCCCCACTTGCGACCAGCAGTTGGCCACTCTGCTGGGAAAGATGGTTGACTCTTTTAACGCTCTGTCTGGGGAACTGACGATGAAGTACAGAGACAGGGAAGGTGGGAATAATCTAGTCATCATTGTGTCTCACCCCTTTGGCTTGCCGAAATTTGTCTCCATTGGACGACTCATTGAAGAATCTCACGGTCAAGAGAAAAATCCGAAACGATATAAATACACCAACCCGACATTTCCTGGTACTGATGGGGCCCATGTGTTTGTCCTTGGTCAATGAGTTCAATGAAATGTTGGACTTGTAAAGGTTTCGAAAGAAAATCAAATCTTTACAAGTAAATAATGTAACATGTTTTTTTCTGCTTCACTTATTATTACCAATCTACACCACAAGGCTGCTAGATCCATTATATTTATACTTGTAGAAATTTTACATGATAAAATATTTTACCCTTAGTTACCTTTATATTAATTTGGATAATTGTCTAAACATTTTTGATTAACAGTTATGGCGGAACTCAGTGTTTACTACACATAAAACTAGGTTTCATCCAACACTAATGTCCACAACTAATTATGTTCACACATTGTTAATGTCAGTGTCGATTATTTTGAGTATAATACACTGATAAATAATACATTTTATAAAATGAACGAATATTCCTTTAAAACTAATTTGTATATATATAATTTTTTTGTAAATATTTGAATGTATATTTACTTCAAATATTTAACCTTCAACACAATGTTGTTGTTGAATTTTTTTATGTACATTTTTGTTCCAGGTGCAACATTTAAAAGCAAAGATGTGAGTTCTTTTGAACAGCATCGGGTTAATCGGTTAATTATAGCTCAGAGCTAATTTTAAGCTATTAAGCGTTTTTTTTTTTTTTTGTTTAAACTTTCATGCTATTTATTCTTTTCTTTGTTTGACTATTGATGATAATAATAAATATTATAAATCAATATGTATATTAATAATACAAACTCCATAATAAAAAACTATAAAAAGATATTTTATTTTTATTTTTAAATGTGTGTGTGTGAGTGTGTGAGTGTGTGTGTGTGAGTGTGTGTGTGTGAGTGAGTGTGTGTGTGTGTTTGTATATTAGAGCTGCAGATTAATTGCTAGATCCTATTTTAAAATTATGGAAATGTCAATATTTAACCCAAAACCTAATGCGTTAATTTGACCTAAAATCGGTTTCTTCAGAGTTACAATAAAAAAATACTTTTATGTAGCAGAAATTATGTAAGACAAACAACCAATGAAGAAATCGCAGATAAAGAAATTCTCATTTTTGTCATAAAATTAAATCAATTGGATAATCTTGAAAAGGTAAAATTCTTAGACATATTGCTGAATGCTGATATCAGCTGTAAGCAATATCAAGAACGCACTTGTTACGGGACCATACGTGACCATTATATTAGGGTATAAGGAACATGACATATATAATTTTTTTTTTCAGAATTTTTTTTTTCAGGATTAGGGTTAGGGATAGGGTTAGGGTTAGGGATATGGTTAGGGATAGGTATAGGGTTAGGGATAGGGTTAGGGTTATGGTTAGGGTGTGGAGCAATATTATCGACGGCTGGTACCCGAAGTAAAAAAAATACGGAGACCATACGTATGGTCCCGTAACAAGTGCCTATTAAGAACCCACCAGTAAATTATACATGACGTCATTTGATGAAATATAGCAAGGTCGGTAACTTTTTGGTGACAGTGAGAATCACACCCCTGTTTTTAAGAAGTTCAAATACTGTAAAACCCTCATTCTAGTCAATTCAACAAAATATAGGGAACGTAATGAAACAAATGTTGGATGGTAGCTCACAAAATTCAAGGAATAGCCGCAAGTGACTATAACGATATAATGACAAACTTGACTGAATTTTAATGAAATAATTTGTGCTGATTAGACTTGCACTAATGCCAGTTAAAAATTTCAATTCAGCAATAGTACTGATACACACACACACACACACACACATACAAACACATACACATAATCACACAAACACACACACACAAACACATACACTCTCACACACACTATATACTGTAAAGTCTCTTTATGTGTAAGAATCTGAATCGAATCGGCAATGTTTCAAAATTTTGGAATCGTATCATCAATAATCGTAACCGAGCTCTTCAATTGATTTTGGCTAAATGGAATTAGTGTATACGTCATTTGTTCATCAGTAATTAGATTTTAATTTTACTACACGAAAACTATTAGTGAAGTGAATGACAAGTCCATTGTATACACATTAGCCCCCACACAAACACTCAATTCACCTGCTCTGGAACCGGACCTTCTGTCATTAGACAGGACTTGCGGCCAGGATCGGACATAGGCTGATTTCACCAATTTCTCCGAATGGGGCTCCGTACCTGGCAGAGTCCCCGATATTGACATTTATTACAATGGTAATAGTTGTAAAAAAAAATTAGAAGAGGGGGCCTCGCAAGCATCCGTTAAATTGGGCCCCGCAATTCGCAAGGCCGGCCCTGTTTTCGGCTCTCGATTCAAAAATTATTTGCCCACCACTGAAATAGACTTTATCTCACATGGTCAAGTTGCTAATACTGAGTCGGCGACCCAAGCCAGACAAAAATATATCTACACTCTATTTTAAATCTGGTCAAAGAGAGATAACCGCTAAATTTAAATAAAGCCGTTTTTGTTTTCACGGCTGTCTTCTTAATCTCATACCCAAATGCTTTTAAATAATACATTTACCACTCGTACTGGTTGACCTTTTGCAGACGGGGGATAAGATAAAGGAAGTGACGTCAATGTCTATTTGAGGGCAGCTAGGGGAAATGCGCAGCAATCAGACAGACGCGAATCTAAGGGAAGTTATCCGTCTATGGGGCAACAGAATTATAATATATTATTAAAAAAATGTGTACACCAGATAAAATAAAAATTATAATAAATAACTTATAAAACAAACAATGTAAAAAAAAAAGAAATTATAAATATCAATTAATTAAACAATCAACAAACAACATGTCATTATCGTTTTAGTTATTTTTATCGCTGATGTGACAAAACAAATTCAAGGTGTGTAGACTTAATGGAAACTTCACACAATATCACTAGATTAATTAATTATTGTACATTTACAAGTGCTCAGTATCCATGACGTTTGTCTCAATCTCAAATTGATTTATTATTAAACGTTGTCGCGTTAATACATTGTTGATGAACTTCCTTTGAATTTAACTGTGGACTAGTTGAGAAACTGAAATCGTCATACTATTGTATGACCCCCACTATATATATGATATAATTTATTTATTTATTATGTTTATGTTGTTGGTTATCTATATTCTATCTATCTATCTGATTATCTTTTTTATCTTTCCACCCTTCAATCTACCCAGTGGTCAATTAATCAATCATTATCGATTTATTCTATCGAACTATATCAACGTATTCATCTATTTATCTTTCATTTTGTTTTTTCATCTATCCATCGATCATTCATTCAATCAATCTGTATCTGTCTATCTACAGATCTATCTATCTATATGTCTAAATCAACTGTATCTATCTATCCTACAAATCTAGCTATCTATATGTATATATATCAATCTGTATCTATCTATCTATATATATATATATATCTATCAATCTATCTATCTACAAATCTATCTATCTATATGTCTGTATCAACTGCATCTATCAATCTGTGTCAGTCTTCCACAATGCATTCATACATGTGACGCCAGGAAACGCATGAAGTCCACTAAGTCACGTGACGACCACCTCCACAGCCACCACCAGCTGCTGCTGATGACGAAACAACTGACCACCACCGTCACGTGATAATTGACCCTTTCACCGCCAGACGTGGCAGCTGGGGAAGCAAAACATTACAACATGAGTCCTGGTGTATCAAACTATGGGATTACGACATGAGTCCTGGTGTATCAAACTATGGGATTACGACATGAGTCCTGGTGTATCAAACTATGGGATTACGACATGAGTCCTGGTGTATCAAACTATGGGATTACGACATGAGTCCTGGTGTATCAAACTATGGGATTACGACATGAGTCCTGGTGTATCAAACTATGGGATTACGACATGAGTCCTGGTGTATCAAACTATGGGATTACGACATGAGTCCTGGTGTAGCAAACTATGGGATTACGACATGAGTCCTGGTGTATCAAACTATGGGATTACGACATGAGTCCTGGTGTAGCAAACTGTGGGATTACGACATGAGTCCTGGTGTATCAAACTATGGGATTACGACATGAGTCCTGGTGTATCAAACTATGGGATTACGACATGAGTCCTGGTGTAGCAAACTATGGGATTACGACATGAGTTCTGGTGTATCAAACTATGAGATTACGGCATGAGTCCTGGTGTAGCAAACTGTGGGATTGCGCGAGGGTGGGGGAGGGGGAACATAGTGGCCCGGGGGGTGGGTGGGTGTAAGTATCAGATAAGTGTTAAAAAGTCTAGTTTTGTTATAACCGGTTGGCAAGAGTATAACACCTATAGCTCCCTACCTCTCCCTCAGTCGCAAGTCTCTGCCTAACTAGATGTATATAATAACACAACAAGCACAACGCGAGGCCATGTGTGTGTAAGTAACACATTTCTTACAGAGAGTCTAGCTTTTGTTAACCGGAAAGTGTTAAACGGAAGATTGGTAAAAATAAACACTCAAGAAATAAGTTCATGTACAGCCGCGGTTCTTAACGTTTTTATTTTTTGGCGACTGTACTCCAAACGGGTGTGATAGTTTGTTAGCGTGTACCCCCTCACAAAGTAAATTTGCGAATAATTGTACCCCATGACCTAACTCGTACACTTCAGAGAACCTTTACCACAGGGTGTTAACCGCGGATATGTATTGTGTTAGAGAGTAGTGACGTCAAACACGTGAATGGACATGCTGAAGCATAGAGTCGTAGCCTTATGCTATATTTAGTATCAAATCGATTATATTGTGAGAGCCATCGGACAGTCGCCCAAATCAACACCCCCCCCCGCCCCCGCTACTTCTTCACTCATCGGCACTCAATTAGGTCAATCAATCGATAGTTCAATCGTTCCGTTTGATTACCTTACCGCTGGTCTGACGGATGTACATTGTGAAGCTGACATTGCCCTCGATCATTCCAAAGTAGTGAGCGCGGCAAAAATAGACTTTGCCTTCGTCTGTCGCGGCCATCTTGAAGCGGAGCAGCGTGGAGTGGCTGTAGCTGGCGCAGCCGTTACTGCCGCCGATGCTGACGGGCGCTGACGTGGTAACGTCTTTCCCCTGGGGGAGCGCCTGCTCCTGGGGGGAATTTTCGCTCATAAAAGTCCAGGCCAGGCGGAGTTCTCTTACACCCTGAGTGGGGTGGGGACATATTAAAATACGTATCACAGACATGTTACAAGCATGATGCAAACATTTGGATACAAACATGTGGGTACAAACACTAGGACACAAACACTAGGACACAAACACTAGGATACAAAGACTAGGATTCAAAGACTGGGATACAAACACTTGGATGCAAACACTTGGATACAAAGACTAGCATACAAAGACTAGGATTCAAAGACTGGGATACAAACACTTGGATGCAAACACTTGGATTAGGATACAAACACTTGATTACAAACACTTGGATTATTATACAAACAATATGATACAAACACTATGATGCGAACACTATGATACAAACACTTGAATACAAACACGAGGATACAAACACTTGAATACAAACACGAGGATACAAACACTTGAATACAAACACGAGGATACAAACACTTGAATACAAACACGAGGATACAAACACTAGGTTACAAACACTAGGATACAAACACTATGATATAAACTAGTGGATATAAACCCTTGGATACAAACACTTGAATTAATACACAAAAACTAGGATACAAACACTAGGATAAAAACACTTTGATACAAACACTTGGATACAAACACAACGATACAAACACTAGGATAAAAACACTTGGATACAAACACTTGATCAATATATTACGACAACATTTTTTTAATCAACTTCTCACTTTTGCAGCACATCGCATCTGAATGTTGTCACCAATTTTGTTGGCTGATGACGCAGGTTCAGGCGAGACACCTTTCGGGGTGATGCTTATCGGACTGAGCTCAAATAAGGCTATTTATAGAATGAAAGTAACATCACGTGACTTAGTTTTTTTTTTTTAAAAAAGGATATACAATATGTTTATATATGTTACGATCAATATCTGTAATCTCTATGACACGATACTTTCACCCATTGTCACTTAGGCACTGACCAGCCAATGATCACTTTGACCGGTCAAGCTTGCCTATGTCAGACTTTGACCGGTCAAGCTTGCCTATGTCGGCAATCGGCTGCCTATATCAGACTTTGACCGTAACATATTCCCTCTCTCTCTCTCTCTCTCTCTCTCTCTCTCTCTCTCTCTCTGATTAGATAGACAGACAGACAGACAGACAGACAGACAGACAGACAGATAGATAGATAGATAGATAGATAGATAGATAGATAGATAGATAGATAGATAGATAGATAGATAGATAGATAGATAGATAGATAGATAGATAGATAGATAGATAGATAGATAGATAGATAGATAGATAGATAGATAGATAGATAGATAGAAAGATAGATAGATAGATAGATAGATAGATAGATAGATAGATAGATAGATAGATAGATAGATAGATAGATAGATAGATAGATAGATAGATAGATAGATAGATAGATGCATACATATTTATGAGAATCAGAAAGTAACGGACGGAATACAGGCATTGTTTCATCTGTGGCTAACAATTTGGTGAATTCTCCACATCATCTGCTCTGACGGGCCACATGGGGGTGTAAAGGGAACCCTTTGCTTTTCACTCAAAGATAGACATTTGCATTTTTATCAATAAAAGGTATATTCTGCAACGGCGAGGCAGCTCTTGCCAATTCTACAGAGTATCATCCCATGACATTTCTACAGAGTATCATCTCATGACATTTCTACAGAGTATCATCTCATGACATTTCTACAGAGTATCATCCCATGACATTTCTATGACATATCATCTCATGACATTCTACGACGTATCATCTCATGACATATGTATGACATTTCATCTCATGACATTTCTAGTGCCTAGCATCTCATGACATCGCGCAGGTACTCACGTTGCACTGACAAGTTGTACGGCTCCGAGAAGGTGGCGAAGATCTCGGACGGAGCGAAGTAGTAGCACCTGTACATGCCGGAGTCGGAGCAGTCTGCTCCCTGGATGGTGATCATCACCTTCATACTGTTCTTGTTTTGCCACCCTTCGCCACCTGTGAAGTTAACTAACCACCTCTCACCTGGTGGAAGTACCTGGTGTGGATAAAAACAGAACACAGACAAATAGGTAAGCGCACGGACATACATAGTACACACATATATACACAGTACCTACATATATACATAGTACATACAGATATACACAGTACACACAGATATACACAGTACACACAGATTAAACATAGTACACACAGATAAACATAGTACATACAGATATACACAGTACACACAGATAAACATAGTACACACAGATATACACAGTACATACAGATATACACAGTACACACATATATACACAGTACACACAGATAAACATAGTACGCACAGATATACACAGTACATACAGATATACACAGTACACACAGATATACATAGTACACACAGATATACATAGTACACACAGACATACATAGTACACACAGACATACATAGTACACACAGACATACACAGTACACACAGATATACATAGTACACACAGATATACACAGTACATACATATATGCATAGTACACTCAGATATACACAGTACACACAGATTAAACATAGTACACACAGATATACACAATACATAAAGATATACATAGTACACACAGATATACACAGTACACACAGACATACATAGTACACACAGAGTGACAGACACACATAGTACACACATAAATACATACGTTTGAATGTTCACACAATTTGTATCTATATATATATATGGTAAAATATAAATAAACAAATATTTTTAAAAACGCACTGGCTCCACGACCGTCATATGACGGACGATGTATTTTTTTTTACCGCTTCCGTCAACAGAATGAACTCTTATGATGTAAAGTTATAAATGCAGTTTATATCATGATATTATTACTTACACAATGATGGTGCTCAAAATCGGCGATCGTTTTAACACAATTAAAGAGTAAACAGAATGAATGAGAACTCTTATTTACTGCAGACGTTGATGACGTCATTTACTGTTAAAAATCGGAGATATTTTTTTTTTCGGGGACCATAAATAGATATTGCTGCACACCCTAACCCTATCCCTAACCCTATCCCTAACCCTAACCCTATCCCTAACCCTATCCCTAACCCTAATCCTGAAAAAAAAATCTGGAAAAAAAATTTATGATTTATTAAAAAATGACCATCAATAGATATTGCTCCACACCCTAACCCTATCCCTAACCCCCTATCCCTAACCCTGATCCTGAAAAATAAAATCTGAACAAAAAAATGTATGTCTCTATCATGAATCGAACCCGCACACAGCTAGCCAAACTGGGTCTCAGCCAAGCGTACAACCTACATCACTAGCGCGCCGCACAAACTAACCTCTTATTTTAATGTATAATTGCTCGGCTATGCAATTGTTGACGGAAGCGGTAAAAAAAAAATACATCGTCCGTCATATGACGATCGTGGAGCCAGTGCGTTTTAAAAAAAACGTATAAAAAAATCCGATTTTTCTAAAAAAAAAAAAGTATGTAATGCCGACGTCATCCTGTATTGGTTGATATGACGTCACACATGACGAGAGACTCCTCCCCTTCCCGCCTTCGAGCCAATAGCATGTACAATACTTGTTTGTGGAAGATTCTAGGCTAAAAATATCATTGCGAGGTTCTGTCTGAGTGCGTAAAAATAAAATCGAAACCGCTGTCACGGTTGATCATTGCTAGGCTCTGTCGGGGGTGCTTAAAGAATGAAGGGTTAATTACAGCGCGATGGATCGAAATCTCAACCAATAGTCATCGATTTTAAACTGCTATACTCACAAACAACCGCTATGTATATTGACTTGAAACATTCACTTGCAAACATTGCATCAATAAAATCAAGCATTCAGATTAAAACTATGTCTCTCTCTCTCTCTCTCTCTCTCTCTCTCTCTTTCTCTCTCTCTCTCTCTCTCTCTCTCTCTCTCTCTCTCTCTCTCTCTCTCTCTCTTTCTCTCTCTCAACATTTACCTACAACATTTACCTACAACATTTAATTACAACATTTACCTACAACATTTACTTACAACATTTACTTACAACATTTACCTACAACATTTACATACAACATTTACCTACAACATTTACCTACACCATGTACCTACAACATTTACTCACAACGAACTTCCTGTGTTCAGGAGCGTAATACGGCTGGTAAGCGGCCATCAGTGTGTAGTTTCTGTCGGTGGTCAGTTTTCTCTGGACCGCGAGTACCATTAGGTACGGCTTGACCGTTATCTCACTGTCCTTGAACTTGGCGATGTCACATTCGACCACAGCGGTAAGCTGGCCATTGTATCGTTTGAGCTTAACGATGTCGTTTTCACCTGGGCAACAAGGATTCGAATAATTCCTTCTCATTTCACTAATCATGATATCGAATACATTGTTCACATCTAACGAATCGGGGTATCGAACACCTAATCCATACCTCATACACCATTGTATCGAATGCCTCAATCCTATCTCAAGAATCATGGTATCGAACACCTCTTTCATATGTCAAGAATCGTGGCATATTCCGCTAATTGCGATATCGAATACCTCATTCATAATACATAAAATAACATTATCGAATACCTCATGTGTGTCTCATGAATCAAGGTAGCGAACACCTCCTTGTTGGGTAACTGGTGGTCGAGCGGTGTAAAGCACGCGCCTGTGGTCCTGGAAGTTTCGGGTTTAATCCCTTGCTGAAAGACCCATGACTTTTTCAGGTCCGGATGAAAGTTACCCCTCCCCCCCTTCCCAATCGTAAAATGAGTGACTAACATTGGTGACGCGTGGACTATGTGCACGTGGTTACAGTGAGGTCCGATGGTCGTTCGGTAAAGCGCATGAATGTCGACCAGGAGGTTCCCGGGTTCGATCTCCGGTGAGGACCAATGGATATTTCAGGTCTTGGGTAAAAACCAAGCCATATCTCCCGTGGCGCCTCCAAGACCATTGCACTTTTAGGCTATGATGGGGGGGACGAATGAAGGACGCTGTTAAAAAAATAACCGTCCCATTAGTGGTTCAAAGGATCTAAGTCCTTACAGAGACTTTCACACCGGCAGAAACTGGTGAACCATGACTCCATCTGACCCCGTTTTTGCCTGTACAGACTTTACAAAGAAATAATCTTATTATATTTTTTTACCTTTCCCACAGGGGTTGAAGTTGTAGGGGTCCGAGTAGGTGGAGTACGGGGTGCCAGGGGGGTGTATGTAGCACCTGTAAAGCCCTGTGTCGGTGCAGTCCAGATAGTTGATGACAATCACCACCTTCATGGTCTTCTTGTTGTTAAAACCTTCGCCACCAGTGAACGTCACGTCCCAGCTTTCACCGGGTGGCATTTGCTATTTTTAAACACAAGAAAATAGAAGACATTTTATATACGTGTGCAGCCCTATGTACCAATTGTTACAAATATACGTTGTTTAGCTAATATACGTGTGTAGCCCAATGTACCTATTGTTACAAATATACGTTGTTTAGCTAATATACGTGTGCAGCCCAATGTAAAATATTGATTTTTCTATTGTTACAAATATACGTTGTTTAGCTAATATACGTGTGTAGCACAATGTACCTATTGTTACAAATATACGTTGTTTAGCTGATATACGTGTGCAGCCCAATGTAAAATATTGATTTTTCTATTGTTACAAATATACGTTGTTTAGCTAATATACGTGTGCAGCACAATGTAAAATATTGATTTTTCTATTGTTACAAATATACGTTGTTTAGCTAATATACGTGTGCAGCCCAATGTAAAATATTGATTTTTCTATTGTTACAAATATACGTTGTTTAGCTAATATACGTGTGCAGCCCAATGTAAAATATTGATTTTTCTATTGTTACAAATATACATTGTTTAGCTAATATACGTGTGCAGCCCAATGTACCTATTGTTACAAATATACGTTGTTTAGCTTATATACGTGTGCAGCCCAATGTACCTATTGTTACAAACATACAATGTTTAGCTAATATACGTGTGCAGCCCAATGTAAAATATTGATTTTTCTATTGTTACAAATATACGTTGTTTAGCTAATATACGTGTGCAGCCCAATGTAAAATATTGATTTTTCTATTGTTACAAATATACGTTGTTTAGCTAATATACGTGTGCAGCCCAATGTACCTATTGTTACAAATATACGTTGTTTAGCTTATATACGTGTACAGCCCAATGTAGCTGTTGTTACAAATATACGTTGTTTAGCTAATATACCTGTGTAGCCCTATGTACATATTGTTACAAATATACGTTGTTTAGCTAATATACGTGTGGATCCCAATGTACCTATTGTTACAAATATACGTTGTTTAGCTTATATACGTGTGCAGACCAATGTAAAATATTGATTTTTTTTCTATTGTTACAAATATACGTTGTTTATCTAATATACGTGTGTAGCCCAATGTAAAATATTGATGTTCTATTGTTACAAACATACGTTTTTTTTTTAAGTTTCTGGATATAAAGATCTGTAACTGTGGACATGAAAACCTGGCGAACTGCAGTGGCTGCTACTGATAAGAGAATATTCTTAAATATTAACTCCTATTAAATCTGATATGTTTAAGACGTTATTGTATTTTTGAAAAATGCAGGAAAGAAAGAAAGGAAGTTATTGTTTTAATTTAATTGTATAGCGCTAAGTATTTAAAAAATTATGATGCGCCAAAACAATTTCTCCCCCCCCCCCCCACAACCTCTACCTACCGCATATTACTGAATCTCACGTGAGGATGAGAGAGGGGGGGGTGACGCCATTTTACACAACCACCCCCCAGGGGATGTTGGCGAAGCTGTCAATTTATTCTTCTTTTTTTAATTGTTGCGGTAACATAGCAGTCCTGACTATTTTTTATATTTTAAAGATCTTTTAAAACTTGCTTTTTTTTTTGGCTTCGGTCCTGTGTTGTTGATTTCCGGGTGCGGGGGTGGGGGAGAGGGGGTGGGGGTAGGCGTTGCTCACCACAAACTTCCTGTGCTCAGGAGCGAAGTATGGCTGGTAGGCGGCCATCACTGTGTAGTCGCGATCTGATCGAAGTTTTCTCTGAACTCCAAGCACCATGACGTATGGTTTCTCTGTGATTGTAGTTGATTTGAACTTACTGATGTCGCATTCTACTATTGCGATGGACAGCTCGTTGTATTGAATCTGGGTCACTATTTGATCACGAAGTGTCACTGTAATAGTAAAGACAGACTTAAAAAAAAAAAATCTTTTGTTATGGATATCCAATGCATTTGCAGTCACTTACATAGAAATGGTAACAACAGGAATAGTACGATTTCTTTCCTTTTCAGACATTAGTCTTTTTTCTGATGTTTTAGAATAATCTAATTATAGATTTTCCACCAATATGTTCAAAATATTATATCAGGATATAAATTAATCTAATATCTCAATTATCCATCTGTCTATCTATCTATCTATCTATCTATCTATCTATCTATCTATCTATCTATCTATCTAATCTATCTATCTATCTATCTATCTATCTTTCTATCTATCTATCTATCTATCTTTCTATCTATCTATCTATCTATCTATCTATCTATCTATCTATCTATCTATCTATCTATCTATCTATCTATCTATCTATCTATCTATCTATCTATCTATCTATCTATCTATCTATCTATCTATCTATCTATCTATCTATCTATCTATCTATCTATCTATCTATCTATCTATCTGTTTATCTATCTATCTATTTATCTATCTATCTATATCTATATATATATCAATCTATCTATCTGTATATATATATATATATATATATATATATATATATATATATCGATTGATCTATCTGTCTGTATATCTATCTATCTATTTATTTATCGATAAATCTTTATCTGTAGGAATTAGCTATACCCAACTATCTATTTATCTATCTGTCTGTCTAACTATCTATCGATCGATCTATTGATAAAGGTCATCAAATATATTGTTCAATCGTTATGGGTTTTAAACATGTACGTGTTTTATTACTTTGTATGTTTGAGTATTTGAATCTTTACTTACCTTGACAGTTAATTTCAACTGATAACGTTGTCAACATTAAATATAAGACTAGGATCATCATCACAGTTTTTATATTGGTCGATGCATAACTTTAGCCAATGAATTAAGAAACCAATGAGATTTATTTAAACACTGGTAAGCCACAATGTCTGTTTACGTTTCATGTTATAAAGTTTCTAACAAGTTCTTTAAACCAAAATGATCTAAATGTGTTTCATTGTTTTTGTTTGTTGTTTTAATTTGCGCTGGAAAAAGTTGCGAAATTTTTTCATGCGCAAATTATCGTAATTCAAATTTCACGTTGTTGGTGCAAATATAATGAAGCCTAACAATCAAGATAATACTTTGTTTGATGATTTTTCTTTTCCCTGTAAACTTGTTTAGAGTTGCGGGCCTTGGACCATTATTACAGTGCTCAAACGCTAGCATCGACTACAATGCTTTTTTACGAGCAGCTAACGGGCTGGACAGCTCTGACCTAAGCCAACTGTAGACATTATTTATCTCGACCGCACCCTCCCACCCACCCACACCCACCAGCCCCGTAGCGCGAAAATTCTACAGCAGGGGTCAGGCATTCTACAGCAGGGGGCCAGCCATTCTTAAGCTGGGGGCCAGACATTCTAAAACAGGGGGCCAGGCATTCTACAGCTGGGGGACAGGCATTCTACAGCTGGGGGCCAGGCATTCTACAGCTGGGGGCCAGGCATTCTACAGCAGAAGCCAGGCATTCTACAGCAGGGGGGCCAGGCATTCTACAGAAGGGGGCCAGGCATTCTACAGCTGGGGGCCAGGCATTCTACAGCTGGGGGCCAGGCATTCTACAGCTGAGGGCCAGGCAGTCTACAGCTGGGGGCCAGGCATTCTACAGCAGGGGGACAGGCATTATACAGCTGGGGGTCAGGCATTCTACAGCAGGGGGCCAGGCATTATACAGCTGGGGGTCAGGCATTCTACAGCAGGGGGCCAGGCATTCTACATCAGGGGGCCAGGCATTCTACAGCTGGGGGCCAGGCATTCTACAGCTGAGGGCCAGGCATTCTACAGCTGGGGGCCAGGCATTCTACAGCAGGGGGCCAGGCATTCTACAGCTGGGGGCCAGGCATTCTACAGCAGGGGGCCAGGCATTCTACAGCTGAGGGCCAGGCAGTCTACAGCTGGGGGCCAGGCATTCTACAGCTGGGGGCCAGGCATTCTACAGCAGGGGGCATTCTACAGCAGGGGGCCAGGCATTCTACAGCTGGGGGCCAGGCATTCTACAGCAGGGGGCCAGGCATTCTACAGCTGGGGGCCAGGCATTCTACAGCTGGGGCCTGACCCATAGCCAGAAGGGAGCAGGAAATAAATTTTACTAATTAGAGCAAACAAGCAGAGGGGGGGGTCAGACAAAACGCAAGGGGAAGCATGGCCCCCAGCCCCCCCCGCACGTTACGGACCTGCCACCCACCCCCACCCCGATTAACCATCTGTTGAATCGTGGTATCGCATAACCCATTTTCATCTGCTGAAGCGTGGTATCGCATAGCCGATTTCCATCTGTTGAAGCGTGGTATTGCATAGCCGATTTCCATCTGTTGAAGCGTGGTATCGCATAACCCATTTTCATCTGTTGAATCATGGTATCGAGTACATCACCCCTCATCATAAGTTTAAATGTATCAAAACAGTTTATCAATTCGCCCATCCCAGCTGCAAAATGAAAATCCCATCAATCAATTAAAAAAAACCCATCAGCTATTTAATGTCCAGCAATCAGGTCATTATTGGATTGTAAAAATTTCAAGCTTCAATCATTTCTAAAGCAGGGGATAGAAAAAATTTATTTTTAATTTTTAGCTCTGAACATGGTTGAAGACAAATCAGTTATCATAGCTTATCAACATTGCTGATGGCTAATAAGTTATCAATATTGCTGATGGCTAATAAGTTATCAATATTGCTGATGGCTAATAAGTTATCAATATTGCTGATGGCTAATAAAGTTATCAATATTGCTGATGGCTAATAAGTTATAAGAGATGTTATCACACTTCGTTGGCTTCGCTTGTTTTCTAAATGTTTAAATCATTCGGAAAATGTTTACAATCGTTGATGAATTTGTTAATGTCATAGCTGGACTTGAAACTTATGTATGGGTGGAATTTAGTGGATTTAAGCCCATGACATAGCTGGACTTGAAACTTATGTATGGATGGAATTTAGTGGATTTAAGCCCATGACATAGCTGGACTTGAAACTTATGTATGGATGGAATTTAGTGGATTTAAGCCCATGACATAGCTGGACTTGAAACTTATGTATGGATGGAATTTATTGAATTGAAGCCCATGACATAGCTGGACTTGAAACTTATGTATGGATGGAATTTAGTGGATTTAAGCCCATGACATAGCTGGACTTGAAACTTATGTATGGATGGAATTTAGTGGATTTAAGCCCATGACATAGCTGGGCTTGAAACTTATGTATGGATGGAATTTAGTGGATTGAAGCCCATGAGTTTAAGTTAAGACTTGAAACCACCGTACTGTACATAACTGCAGCAGATATTACAATTTAAAAGATTCCATTAAATTGTAATGATTAAGTAGTTCGCCACTGTATGTGTGTGATGTGAAACGTTTCAAGTTCAAATCCTTGGGTCAAACTCGTGTTGTACATTCTCCATGTCCACTGCAGATGTACACAAAGGTGCGACACAAACTGACCCGGAAGTATTTATAGGGTCTGGATATAGACGTCTGATACGACGAGTAGGATACATTAGCTGACCTAGTTTAGAGTTGCTAGGAAACATAACGGGGTCAAAGTATTAGCCTCGTTGTGACGATGAACAACAATATGGCGATGGAAAAACTTTTGTGACTTTCAACTCCAGATTTGGGTCTTGGAGTGGTAGGGAGAGCTGTTGAACGAGCTGTTGAAAGAGTTGTTGATAAAGCTGTTGATAGAGCTGTTGATAGAGCTGTTGATAGAGCTGTTGAAAAATAGATTGGTACTAATTAATCCATCTATCTTTCTATCCATCTATCTAGCTATCTTTCTGTCTGTAAATCTTTCTATTTGTCTATCTGTCTGTCTTCCTATTTATCTGTCTATCTATATATCTCTATGTCTGTCTATCTGTCTATCTGTAAATCGATAACAATATATATATATATATATATATATATATATATATATATATATATATATATATATATAAAGTTTGTAAATAAACGGTTAACATATTAAAATATTCTGACATTCATGACATTTGTTTATCTGTCTGTCTGCATGTTTGTCTATCTGTCTGTCTGTATGGTTGTCTTTCTTTTTTCATGATTTTATGAACTAATCAAACACAATCAGATAACGTTGTTGAATACAGGACGCATTGTTCTAAAACATCTAGTAGTCGAATACTTCATTCAGAGGTATCACCGTATTGAATACTTGTGCAGACAGCACACACACACACAGACACACACACACACATATATATAGTATCGATTCTCAACGCAGTCAACATGCGAATATTCGTATATATAAATATATATAAATAGAGCAATTCCATGATTATTGTAGTGTGACCTCTCACCTTTGTCACAGACGGTGAGGTTGTACGGGTCCGAATAGCTGACGTCGATGGTGCCAGGAGTTTGAGCGTAGCACCTGTACAGCCCCGAGTCGCTGCAGGTGACATTGCTCATGGTGATCACCACCTTGATGGTGTTCTTGTTGTTCGCACCGTCGCCACCGGTGAATTTCGCATCCCATTTTACACCTGGCGGAAAAAAACTGTTGAACGAAAGTGAAATGATCAGCTAACTGCCTAACAGCCTCTTTTGAAAAAAAGTCTTGTGGTTGTGTGTGTGACCCCATTTGACCTCCACAATCCCTTCATCGCCTTGATCGCATCCTAATTAAAGGCACATTCGCTCCGTCTACACCAGGGGTGGGCAAAACTTTCAAGTAATGGGCAGCATGAGATATGGTAATTTGACCGGCGGACCGGACCAGAGGGCACACGGGTGGCGTGTTGACAAGAAGTAGTTTAAAGGTAAACGACATTTCATGACAGTCATAGGGCACTGCTTCACTCTGAAACTAGGGGCGGGCAGGATGAAACAGTCATGAGGGCCTAATTGGGGCGTGGCTGGTCAGCAAAGGGAAATTAAAATACCGCCCTACTGAGAGACTGATAAATTAATCGATAACACTATCTATGAGCCCCCTTCTTTCAATAGTAATGTATCTACAGATTGGTGTTATCAGGGCCCCTACTATCTATGGGTCCCCTTTTTGCAGTAGTAATGTATCTACAGATTGGTGCTATCAGGGCCCCTACTATCTATGGGCCCCCTTCTTGCAGTAGTAATGTATCTACAGATTGGTGTTATCTATGGGCCCCCTTCTTTCAATAGTAATGTATCTACAGATTGGTGTTATCAGGGCACCTACTATCTATAGGCCCCCTTCTTTCAATAGTAATGTATATACAGATTGGTTTTATCTGGGCCCCGAGAGATGATTTTAGCCTAGCTCCCCCCCCGTCCCCCCCCGCCCCCAAAATCCCTGAAAAGTATTATTGTATCACGTCGGATGATTATATTTCAAAGCATGTTCGTATTCTAGGGCATTTTTATATAATTAGTTCGGTTTTTGAATGTTTGACTTTTAATGCATTCGAATAAAGGGGAATGGAATGTTTAGAAACGTGGCTTGGTAATAGATTCACTCTGCAGTCAGGCAACTTTTAAACAAACTATTGGCTCTTTTTAAAACACAAATCAAATGTCGCTGCGTGCCCTTGCATAACCTTCACCCGTAACCCCTAGAGGTACACATTCCGTCGGTTGAGAGCCGCGAAAGTAGAGAAGACAGAGCATAGGATGATCTACATACGAGCAGGTTCCTGTGCTCCGGAGCGTAGAAAGGCTGGTAAGCGGCCAACACAGTGTAGTTGCCGTCCGAGGAAAGTTTTCTATGCACCCCGAGTGTGGACACGTAGGGCCTATCTGTGATGTTCCTCTGGCCGAACTTTTTGATGTCACATTGCACTGTTGCGGTGGAGAAACCTTTGTCTCGCACCAGCTTCACGATTTCCTCTTGGTCTGTTGCTATAACGGCAGAGAGAGACTTAAATTTCTTTCTTTTTATAGACTACGAGGTAATTTTTGTTATGTATAAAGGGATTTAACATTTCACTCCTATATAGTTCTCTTGTGTAACGTGCTTTCATGTGCGTTACCCTATTTGTATAGACATGCGAGGATTTCAATCTGTGTTTACATTGTCAATGGACTGGTCATTTCAATCTGTCTGTGTTTACATTGTCAAAGGACTGTTCATTTCAATCTGTCTGTGTTTATATTGTCAATGGACTGGTCATTTCAATCTGTCTGTATTTACATTGTCAATGGACTGGTCATTTCAATCTGTCTGTGTTTACATTGTCAATGGACTGGTCATTTCAATCTGTCTGTGTTTACATTGTCAATGGACTGGTCATTTCAATCTGTCTGTGTTTACAAATAATTGTCAATGGACTGGTCATTTCAATCTGTCTGTGTTTACACGGACTGGTCATTTCAGGTCAGACCTGTCAACTAGCGTGGAGAGGAAAAGGTGAACGGTGTGAGGGGTGGGGGGATCGCTTGTACGGTGAATGCAGGGCCGTCAACCAGAAATAGCTAAATGTAGATTGGATTTTTTTTAAATGTATAAATAGTTCACACGTTTAGCTGAGCCTTGTAAATAATCTTGCTAATCTATTTGGGCCGCATTTAAAATATACCTCAATAGGCCTGAAAATCAACGGCCCCTGTTACATCAAACTGGGAGGGCTCTCTGTGACGTATTAATGATAACTCAATTTACACTTTCAAATAAAACGCTAAGAAATATAAAAGACTCTTTGAATCTGTCAGAGCCACGCCCATTTGATGTGAACTGGTGAAGACATTTCACTGGTGAGACCTTTTTCAATTATATTCTTCTTCAAATTGGTAATTTATTTATTTATTTTTTTGTTTTGGTGAAAAGTTTACATTAGCTTTAATCTGACCCTCCCTCCCCCCTCTCCCCTGGGGGTTATTCCACACATCTACATATATGTCTCTGTACTAGCCAGATCGTAAGACATGAGACTAAACACATCTACATATATGTCTCTGTACTAGCCAGATCGTACGACATGGGACTAAACACATCTACATATATGTCTCTGTACTAGCCAGATCGTAAGACATGGGACTAAACACATCTACATATATGTCTCTGTACTAGCCAGATCGTAAGACATGAGACTAAACACATCTACATATATGTCTCTGTACTAGCCAGATCGTAAGACATGAGACTAAACTCATCTACATATATGTCTCTGTACTAGCCAGATCGTAAGACATGAGACTAAACACATCTACATATATGTCTCTGTACTAGCCAGATCGTACGACATGGGACTAAACACATCTACATATATGTCTCTGTACTAGCCAGATCGTACGACATGGGACTAAACACATCTACATATATGTCTCTGTACTAGCCAGATCGTAAGACATGGGACTAAACACATCTACATATATGTCTCTGTACTAGCCAGATCGTAAGACATGAGACTAAACACATCTACATATATGTCTCTGTACTAGCCAGATCGTAAGACATGAGACTAAACTCATCTACATATATGTCTCTGTACTAGCCAGATCGTAAGACATGGGACTAAACACATCTACATATATGTCTCTGTACTAGCCAGATCGTAAGACATGGGACTAAACACATCTACATATATGTCTCTGTACTAGCCAGATCGTAAGACATGGGACTAAACACATCTACATATATGTCTCTGTACTAGCCAGATCGTAAGACATGGGACTAAACACATCTACATATATGTCTCTGTACTAGCCAGATCGTACGACATGGGACTAAACAAATCTACATATATGTCTCTGTACTAGCCAGATCGTAAGATATGGGACTAAACACATCTACATATATGTCTCTGTACTAGCCAGATCGTAAGACATGGGACTAAACACATCTACATATATGTCTCTGTACTAGCCAGATCGTAAGACATGGGACTAAACACATCTACATATATGTCTCTGTACTAGCCAGATCGTAAGACATGGGACTAAACACATCTACATATATGTCTCTGTACTAGCCAGATCGTAAGACATGGGACTAAACACATCTACATATATGTCTCTGTACTAGCCAGATCGTAAGACATGGGACTAAACACATCTACATATATGTCTCTGTACTAGCCAGATCGTAAGACATGGGACTAAACACATCTACATATATGTCTCTGTACTAGCCAGATCGTAAGACATGGGACCAAACACATCTACATATATGTCTCTGTACTAGCCAGATCGTAAGACATGGGACCAAACACATCTACATATATGTCTCTGTACTAGCCAGATCGTACGACATGGGACTAAACACATCTACATATATGTCTCTGTACTAGCCAGATCGTACGACATGGGACCAAACACATCTACATATATGTCTCTGTACTAGCCAGATCGTAAGACATGGGACTAAACACATCTACATATATGTCTCTGTACTAGCCAGATCGTAAGACATGGGACTAAACACATCTACATATATGTCTCTGTACTAGCCAGATCGTAAGACATGGGACTAAACACATCTACATATATGTCTCTGTACTAGCCAGATCGTAAGACATGGGACTAAACACATCTACATATATGTCTCTGTACTAGCCAGATCGTAAGACATGGGACTAAACACATCTACATATATGTCTCTGTACTAGCCAGATCGTACGACATGGGACTAAACACATCTACATATATGTCTCTGTACTAGCCAGATCGTAAGACATGGGACTAAACACATCTACATATATGTCTCTGTACTAGCCAGATCGTAAGACATGAGACTAAACACATCTACATATATGTCTCTGTACTAGCCAGATCGTAAGACATGGGACTAAACACATCTACATATATGTCTCTGTACTAGCCAGATCGTAAGACATGGGACTAAACACATCTACATATATGTCTCTGTACTAGCCAGATCGTAAGACATGGGACTAAACACATCTACATATATGTCTCTGTACTAGCCAGATCGTAAGACATGGGACTAAACACATCTACATATATGTCTCTGTACTAGCCAGATCGTAAGACATGAGACTAAACACATCTACATATATGTCTCTGTACTAGCCAGATCGTAAGACATGAGACTAAACACATCTACATATATGTCTCTGTACTAGCCAGATCGTAAGACATGGGACTAAACACATCTACATATATGTCTCTGTACTAGCCAGATCGTAAGACATGAGACTAAACACATCTACATATATGTCTCTGTACTAGCCAGATCGTAAGACATGAGACTAAACACATCTACATATATGTCTCTGTACTAGCCAGATCGTAAGACATGGGACTAAACACATCTACATATATGTCTCTGTACTAGCCAGATCGTAAGACATGAGACTAAACACATCTACATATATGTCTCTGTACTAGCCAGATCGTACGACATGGGACTAAACACATCTACATATATGTCTCTGTACTAGCCAGATCGTACGACATGGGACTAAACACATCTACATATATGTCTCTGTACTAGCCAGATCGTACGACATGGGACTAAACACATCTACATATATGTCTCTGTACTAGCCAGATCGTAAGACATGAGACTAAACACATCTACATATATGTCTCTGTACTAGCCAGATCGTAAGACATGAGACTAAACACATCTACATATATGTCTCTGTACTAGCCAGATCGTAAGACATGAGACTAAACACATCTACATATATGTCTCTGTACTAGCCAGATCGTAAGACATGAGACTAAACACATCTACATATATGTCTCTGTACTAGCCAGATCGTAAGACATGAGACTAAACACATCTACATATATGTCTCTGTACTAGCCAGATCGTAAGACATGAGACTAAACACATCTACATATATGTCTCTGTACTAGCCAGATCGTAAGACATGAGACTAAACACATCTACATATATGTCTCTGTACTAGCCAGATCGTAAGACATGAGACTAAACACATCTACATATATGTCTCTGTACTAGCCAGATCGTAAGACATGTGACTAAACACATCTACATATATGTCTCTGTACTAGCCAGATCGTACGACATGGGACTAAACACATCTACATATATGTCTCTGTACTAGCCAGATCAGCTTTGACATGGGACTAAACACATCTACATATATGTCTCTGTACTAGCCAGATCGTGACATGGGACTAAACACATCTACATATATGTCTCTGTACTAGCCAGATCGTAAGACATGGGACTAAACACATCTACATATATGTCTCTGTACTAGCCAGATCGTAAGACATGGGACTAAACACATCTACATATATGTCTCTGTACTAGCCAGATCGTAAGACATGAGACTAAACACATCTACATATATGTCTCTGTACTAGCCAGATCGTAAGACATGGGACTAAACACATCTACATATATGTCTCTGTACTAGCCAGATCGTACGACATGGGACTAAACACATCTACATATATGTCTCTGTACTAGCCAGATCGTAAGACATGAGACTAAACACATCTACATATATGTCTCTGTACTAGCCAGATCGTAAGACATGAGACTAAACACATCTACATATATGTCTCTGTACTAGCCAGATCGTAAGACATGAGACTAAACACATCTACATATATGTCTCTGTACTAGCCAGATCGTACGACATGGGACTAAACACATCTACATATATGTCTCTGTACTAGCCAGATCGTACGACATGGGACTAAACACATCTACATATATGTCTCTGTACTAGCCAGATCGTAAGACATGGGACTAAACACATCTACATATATGTCTCTGTACTAGCCAGATCGTAAGACATGGGACTAAACACATCTACATATATGTCTCTGTACTAGCCAGATCGTAAGACATGGGACTAAACACATCTACATATATGTCTCTGTACTAGCCAGATCGTAAGACATGGGACTAAACACATCTACATATATGTCTCTGTACTAGCCAGATCGTAAGACATAGGACTAAACACATCTACATATATGTCTCTGTACTAGCCAGATCGTAAGACATGGGACTAAACACATCTACATATATGTCTCTGTACTAGCCAGATCGTAAGACATGGGACTAAACACATCTACATATATGTCTCTGTACTAGCCAGATCGTACAGACATGGGACTAAACACATCTACATATATGTCTCTGTACTAGCCAGATCGTAAGACATGGGACTAAACACATCTACATATATGTCTCTGTACTAGCCAGATCGTAAGACATGGGACTAAACACATCTACATATATGTCTCTGTACTAGCCAGATCGTAAGACATGGGACTAAACACATCTACATATATGTCTCTGTACTAGCCAGATCGTAAGACATGGGACTAAACACATCTACATATATGTCTCTGTACTAGCCAGATCGTAAGACATGGGACCAAACACATCTACATATATGTCTCTGTACTAGCCAGATCGTACGACATGGGACTAAACACATCTACATATATGTCTCTGTACTAGCCAGATCGTACGACATGGGACTAAACACATCTACATATATGTCTCTGTACTAGCCAGATCGTACGACATGGGACTAAACACATCTACATATATGTCTCTGTACTAGCCAGATCGTACGACATGGGACTAAACACATGTACATATATGTCTCTGTACTAGCCAGATCGTACGACATGGGACTAAACACATGTACATATATGTCTCTGTACTAGCCAGATCGTAAGATATGGGACTAAACACATCTACATATATGTCTCTGTACTAGCCAGATCGTAAGACATGGGACCAAACACATCTACATATATGTCTCTGTACTAGCCAGATCGTAAGACATGGGACCAAACACATCTACATATATGTCTCTGTACTAGCCAGATCGTAAGACATGGGACCAAACACATCTACATATATGTCTCTGTACTAGCCAGATCGTACGACATGGGACCAAACACATCTACATATATGTCTCTGTACTAGCCAGATCGTACGACATGGGACTAAACACATCTACATATATGTCTCTGTACTAGCCAGATCGTACGACATGGGACTAAACACATGTACATATATGTCTCTGTACTAGCCAGATCGTAAGATATGGGACTAAACACATCTACATATATGTCTCTGTACTAGCCAGATCGTAAGACATGGGACTAAACACATCTACATATATGTCTCTGTACTAGCCAGATCGTAAGACATGGGACTAAACACATCTACATATATGTCTCTGTACTAGCCAGATCGTACGACATGGGACTAAACACATCTACATATATGTCTCTGTACTAGCCAGATCGTACGACATGGGACTAAACACATCTACATATATGTCTCTGTACTAGCCAGATCGTAAGACATGGGACTAAACACATCTACATATATGTCTCTGTACTAGCCAGATCGTAAGACATGGGACTAAACACATCTACATATATGTCTCTGTACTAGCCAGATCGTAAGACATGGGACTAAACTCATCTACATATATGTCTCTGTACTAGCCAGATCGTAAGACATGGGACTAAACACATCTTAACCAAGATAGTCTGGTAGTGTAGACCACGCAACTGTAGACCTTTGGGATGGGGAAGGGCTCGGGTTCGATCTCCGGTGAGAGTCAATACAATTTCGCAGTACGAAGAAGTCCAGTTAGTGATTATAGACCAAAGACAGTGTTCCTCAAACCTTCGACACCTGTGTACCCCTGTTTTGTTGTATTCTCGTAATACATAGTACAACTGGTATTAATACAAAACTTGGCTTTTATTGTTACTGTCATTTTCCCCTCATTTCATTGTTTTTATTTGGCTGTGCATTTCCCCCGATGTAGCGTGCATCCCCGCCAAACTCTTCGCGTAAACCCTTAGGGTACGCGTAAGACACTTTGGTAAAGACTGATCTAAGATATAAAAGTGTCATTCTTACATGGACTTCACACACATCTTACATGGACTTCACACACATCTTACATGGACTTCACACACATCTTACATGGACTTTTTCACACACATCTTACATGGACTTTTTCACACACATCTTACATGGACTTTTTCACACACATCTTACACGGACTTCACACACATCTTACACGGACTTCACACACATCTTACACGGACTTCACACACATTATCTTCCCCACTTACCAGTTTTAATTTCTCCACTAAAAATCATGTGAGAAAGTAAATAAATCTACATCCACATGAACCGATTTGTATAAATATTTTTTTGTTCGTGTGTGTGTTGACAAGTATATCTTACCTTGAAACGTAATTTGAACTATACAGGACGTGAATATTGAGTAAATGACTAGATACAACATTGGTATTTTGAGTCAGATGTTTGCCTGGTACTTACTTGACTGACCTTTTAGTACTGATTGAAATAAAACGCAGTTGGTTCAGACAATGGTTTGAATTGTGAAGCTAATAAAAAAAAGCGCGAAATTATGGTGCGCAAAATGAATACAATTTTCACGTCTGTTCTTTCAATTGATTTAACTCACTGTCTGTCTGTTCTTTCAATTCATTCAACTCACTGTCTATCTGCCTATCTGTTATTTTAATTCACTCAACTCACTGTCTGTCTGCCTGTCTGTTCTTTCAATTCACTCGACTCACTGTCTGTCTGCCTGTCTGTTCTTTCAATTCACTCGACTCACTGTCTGTCTGCCTGTCTGTTCTTTCAATTCACTCGACTCACTGTCTGTCTGCCTGTCTGTTCTTTCAATTCACTCGACTCACTGTCTGTCTGCCTGTCTGTTCTTTCAATTCACTCGACTCACTGTCTGTCTGCCTGTCTGTTCTTTCAATTCACTCGACTCACTGTCTGTCTGCCTGTCTGTTCTTTCAATTCACTCGACTCACTGTCTGTCTGCCTGTCTGTTCTTTCAATTCACTCGACTCACTGTCTGTCTGCCTGTCTGTTCTTTCAATTCACTCGATTCACTGCCTGTCTGTTCTTTCAATTCGCTCGACTCACTGTCTGTCTGTTCTTTCAATTCACTCGACTCACTGCCTGTCTGTTCTTTCAATTCACTCGATTCACTGTCTGTCTGTTCTTTCAATTCACTCGACTCACTGTCTGTCTGCCTGTCTGTTCTTTCAATTCACTCGACTCACTGTCTGTCTGTTCTTTCAATTCACTCGACTCACTGTCTGTCTGTTCTTTCAATTCACTCGACTCACTGTCTGTCTGTTCTTTCAATTCACTCGACTCACTGTCTGTCTGTTCTGAGATTTTGATTCTCCGTTCATCGATCCAATGTAAATCGATCCTTATAGATTTATTTTCAACATTTATATAGGTCAATGTGGCGCGAGACATGACCCAATTATTCCTGCTTTCTCTTTTTGTCAATCAATTCGTAGTTTCGTATTAGGTATCGATACCTCTTACGTTTAAAACATCGCTCTCATTCCCCAGTCATGGTATCGATACCTCTTACGTTTAAAACATCGCTATCTTTTCGAAGTCATGGTATCGATACCTCTTACATTTAAAACATGGCTCTCATTCCCCAGTCATGGTATCGATACCTCTTACATTTAAAACATGGCTCTCATTCCCCAGGCATGGTATCGATACAAAATTAGACAAATTAAATGCAGAAATAAATTGCTCAGAATTCCATAACCTCGTTTTATTTGTTCATAAAGTAAAATTATGTCTAAATATTTACATAAAAACTGCTTTTCGTTACTTGTAGAAATGCAAATGATCGTTCTATCAAATACTTTTCATTTTGACTTTATTTATGTTTTATACAATACACACAACTTTTAAAACTAAACGTAAAATAGAATTTTACTCAACATAAGTTTGTTTCGAAAATGTAATAGGTAAAGTAATATGAATACATAAACACAATTTTAGAAAAATATTTATTAGTCGTGTTTTTTGCCATACAATATAAAATAAGATTCTGGTTAGATGCAGGCTGCCGGTATAGCTGTGATAGATGCAGGCTACCGGTATTGCTGTGATAGATGCAGGCTACCGGTATAGCTGTGATAGATGCAGGCTGCCGGTATAGCTGTGATAATGCAGGCTACCGGTATAGCTGTGATAGATGCAGGCTACCGGTATAACTGTGATAGATGCAAGCTACCGGTATTGCTGTGATAGATGCAAGCTACCGGTATAGCTGTGATAGATGCAGGCTACCGGTATAGCTGTGATAGATGCAGGCTACCGGTATAGCTGTGATAGATGCAGGCTACCGGTATAACTGTGATAGATGCAGGCTACCGGTATAACTGTGATAGATGCAGGCTACCGGTATAACTGTGATAGATGCAGGCTACCGGTATAGCTGTGATAGATGCAGGCTGCCGGTATAACTGTGATAGATGCAGGCTACCGGTATAGCTGTGATAGATGCAGGCTACTGGTATAACTGTGATAGATGCAGGCTACCGGTATAGCTGTGTTATAGACAATAGGATCAATAGTACATAGAGAGATGACTCAATTTGATTTCGTTGCGTTCTTTCACCTGTAGCAGCTGTTTCAAGAGAGGGGATTCATTAAAGATTGTATTTTCACTAAATGAAACGTTTTGAGACATATGAGTAAGAAAATGTCAAAGAAAATGTCATAGGTAAGGTCGAAGAAAATGTCCAAGACAATGTCGCAGGTAATGTATAAGCGAGTGTCTAAGGTAATGTACAAGACATTGTCTAAGATAATGTGTACGGTAATATTTTACAGGGACCGTGCTGTGATATATATTCAGTGAGAGGATATCAGGTGAATATTAGATATCCGACCAATATTAGATACCCTGTCAATATTAGATATTCGGTCAATATTCTATATCTGGTCAATATTAGATATCCAGCCAATATTTAAAATCCTGTCAATATTAGATATCCGGTCAATATTAGATATCCGGTCAATATAAGATATCCGGTCAATATTAGATATCAGGTCAATGTTAGAAAACCGGTCAATATTAGATATCTGGTCAATATGACATATCTGATCAATATTAGATATCCAGGCAATACTATATATCCAGTCTATATCCATATCTAACAGACTTCCTTTCATCAATTACACTACTGGACTGGAAATTGACCTCAACTGACCTTTTATCATATACTTAAACTGTCACCAATTTCTGTACACCTGCGGCTAACTATCTTTTTGTTTCGTGAAATTTATATTTACACTTTTAAAAGTGATTTCCACCAATAGATAAATAAAAAAAATCAACTTACTTGCGTACCGGAAATGAACTGAAACAAAAAAAAAGGAAGAAATTAATCCGGTTCAAAGGTCAACAATCAGTGGTTGTCATTCAAATAAACCACATGTCATGTTAGATAAATATAGTGTGACTGAACATGTCAAGTTAACGTGTACAGTGATAGCAGGCCCGTAGCGTGCGGGGGGGGCATGTGGGCCGGGCCCCCCTGCGTTATGTCTGCCCCCCTGCTTATTTGTTATACTTAGTAAAATGTATTACCTGCCCTCCTTCTATTCCCTGGCCCAATGGTCGGCAAAGTGCGGCTCTGGAGCCGCATATGGCTCCTTGGCTCCTTAAGTGCGGCTCTGGCATTTAGTTTTATTTAGTATACAACTTATTTAGTGTACTACTTATTTAGTGTAATAAAAGTTTACTAAACAAGCAGATTTGGCTCCCAATTTTTTTTTAAATTGTTGTAATGTTCATATTTGGCTCTTTGGCTGATAAGTTTGCCGACAACTGTCCTGGCCCCTACTGTAGAATGCCTGGCCCCTGCTGTAGAATGCCTGGCCCCTGCTGTAGAATGCCTGGCCCCTGCTGTAGAATGCCTGTCCCCTGCTGTAGAATTTTCACGCTACGGGGCAGAGTGATAGAGAGAGTCAAGTTACAGAATACACTGATGATGGTGAACCAGTGAGATTCCCTCTACTATAGACCATTGTGGCCATGACAGCACCGGTTAAATAAGGATGTAGTGAGAAATCACTGCAAAAGAAACAACTTTTTTCCAGTTTTTTTTCGTAGTTTTCATATAACTCTGGTGGCCTTAATGTGGCTCTTTGGGCCACACGTGGCTCTTTGTTGAGCTTGCGCGGCTCTGAGTCAGTTTTGTTACCTGAATATTATTTCATTCCTAGATTTTGTTAATACAACAATGTTTCCCCCTTCTTAAAAAAAATTTTTTGGTACTCTATAGAAATACAGGAATGCGGCTCTTAGTCGACTCTCGTTGGCTCTTATTTACGTCATGCTTGGCGCATTCACATAATACAGTAAAAGGTAAACAATGCACTCTTTAACATACCACATTAAATATTTGGCAGTTTAAACGTTTTTTTAATCTTTCAAGGTATTTGACAGGCGCCATGTGGCTCTTTGTTGAGCTGTTTGCGGCTCCCGTTGAGCCAATTATTTAGAATTATTTAACTACTTTCGCTCACAAAATTGATTGTGTGAAAATTTACTTGCGCGAGGCTTTTCAAAGAATTTTTTTGTTAACATATTAAAAAAAAACCGGGATGCGCCTCTGAATGACGTCATTAGAATCCGCCCACTCTAATATTAGACTATTCAGCTGTGACGTCATTTCGTCACGTCATGCCCGGCTAGTTGATGTTTTGTTTGTTTGTTGTTTTTTTTTCATAATCATTCATTGCCGTAACTCGCTTTGTCAACGTTGCAGTATCGATACTCACACGCTTTGTAAGTAAAGTTCAGTATCGTGTTCACGATCCCACTTTTGCGAATCACGCAGAAGTATACCTGCCCGTCGGTGGCGTTCTCCGTCTTGAACGTCAGCTGGGACCTGTGGGTGAAAGTGCTGCAGCCGTGGCGGTCCACCTGTCGCGCCGGAACTGACGTTCTGATAAAACCCATGGTCGGGTGGTCTACCTCCCGTTCTGTTGCGTTGTCCATCATACGCCAGGTCAGTATGACCTCTATAGGGCCCTGTATATAAAAAAAATAACAGTGGCCCCCACAGACGCCACAACTTGCGTAAACAAAGAGTTTGTTTTTGTTTCTGTTCTAAATGAAAAAAAAAAAAGAATATGGAATGGGCAGTGGCGTAGTGAGGAGGAGGGGGCAAGGGTGGCATCATGCCCCGGGCGCTACTCACAAAGGGGCACCAAATGGTATATATTACATATAATATTATATGGTTTTCGAATGGGTGGGGGGGCGCTAAAAAGGTATTGTGACCCACGCGCGAGTTAAGCTCGCTACGCCACTGGTAAAGGGTTTACTCAAAAAAATTTTCTTTAATGTAAATGAAAGCTTCGCGATCCTTCTGTTATGTTTAATAGTTCAGAGCCGTCATCTGAGGTCATAGGTAAACTTAGCGGCTGACTGGTGCACCCCCTGCCGAGAGAGGTGGATGGGTGGGTGGTGGAGGGAGGTGGAATGTCTGGACATTAATTTTCCATTAAACCTAAAATGACTATTTATAGTTGCTTGGGAAAGGGGGGGTGGGGTTAATGGGGGGTTGAAAGGGGTTTCAACTGTCACACATTAATGAGGGAGCCTAAGGTTTGCAGGTGACGGCCTTGGTGGGTTTTAACATAAGGTCTCAAAGTGTCAATTTGTCTAGGTCTGCAATATGTTTCATTTCTTCTTTATATTGTCTTTATATAAATAACTAAAGAGAGAGAAAGAGAGAGAGAGAGAGAGAGAGAGAGAGGGCGAGTGTGTGTTTGAGAGAGATAGATAGACAGAGAGAAAGAAAGATAAAAAGATGGACAGACGTATGGAAAGATAGGGAGGTAGGTAGGTAGATAGATAGATAGATAGATGAATAGATAGATAGACAGATAGATTGATATATTGATATATAGATAGATAGATAGATAGATAGATAGATAGATAGACAGACAGACAGACAGACAGATAGATAGATAGATAGATAGATAGATAGATAGATAGATAGATAGATAGATAGATAGATAGATAGATAGATAGATAGATAGATAGATAGATTGTTGGATGGATGGATGGATGGATAGATAGATAGATAGATAGATAGATAGATAGATAGATAGATAGATTGTTGGATGGATGGATGGATGGATGGATGGATAGATAGATAGATAGATAGATTAGATAGATAGATAGATAGATAGATAGATAGATAGATAGATAGATAGATAGATAGATAGATAGATAGATAGATAGATAGATAGACAGACAGACAGACAGATAGATAGATAGATAGATAGATAGATAGATAGATAGATAGATAGATAGATAGATAGATAGATAGATAGATAAGATAGACAGACAGACAGACAGACAGACAGACAGACAGACAGACAGACAGACAGATAGATAGATAGATAGATAGATAGATAGATAGATAGATAGATAGATAGATAGATAGATAGATAGATAGATAGATAGATAGATTGTTGGATGGATGGATGGATGGATGGATGGATGGATAGATAGATAGATAGATAGATTAGATAGATAGATAGATAGACAGACAGACAGATAGATAGATAGATAGATAGATAGATAGATAGATAGATAGATAGATAGATAGATAGATAGATAGATAGATAGATAGATAGATAGATAGATAGATAGATAGATAGATAGATAGATAGATAGATAGATAGATAGACGTTGCCGCAGACACAGTATTTGAGGACTTACCGTAACCAGACAAGTCAATGTCACAGACTCTATCCCCGGCCGGTACTCATATGCGTTGTATATTATTTCTAGGTATGAATTTTTGACTGGGGCTGTGGGATGGATCAAATCGCACACAAATCAATAGACCTGCATATAAACTACCACAGTTACTTACCAGTACAATGAGTGGGATTCCTCAAGGTGTAAAAGTACAATTAGGGGGATTCTCCAAGGTGTAAAAGTACAATTAGGGGGATTCCCCAAGGTGTAAAAGTACAATGAGTGGGATTCCTCAAGGTGTAAAAGTACAATTAGGGGGATTCCCCAAGGTGTAAAAGTACAATTAGGGGGATTCCTCAAGGTGTAAAAGTACAATTAGGGGGATTCCCCAAGGTGTAAAAGTACAATGAGTGGGATTCCTCAAGGTGTAAAAGTACAATTAGGGGGATTCCCCAAGGTGTAAAAGTACAATTAGGGGGATTCTCCAAGGTGTAAAAGTACAATTAGGGGGATTCCCCAAGGTGTAAAAGTACAATGAGTGGGATTCCTCAAGGTGTAAAAGTACAATTAGGGGGATTCCCCAAGGTGTAAAAGTACAATTAGGGGGATTCCTCAAGGTGTAAAAGTACAATTAGGGGGATTCCCCAAGTTCCCATTATCAAAAAGCGCAGCAGAGATCGTCGTTAACAAATAAGGGTAGCGCTGAATATGTTTAGACAAATTTAGAGCTCTCTTGTACCCCTCTCCGATTGTTTAAGTCATTTACGACAAGGGTAACCTCCCCTCTCCCCTCTCCTCCGGGACAAGTGTTCCGATTGGCCCTTCATTCATGTCTGGCAAAAGTAGAGTCTCGAAAAGTAGATTTCTTATTAGAGGTAAAGGAGGGGGGTGGGGCTTGGCAGCTGCCTTATTGACCCCTAAACTAGTGTTGTTTTCGTCGACGAAAACTAAAACTAAAACCTTCGTTAACGAAAATGTTGACTTTTCGTCAACGAGAACTAAAACTAAAACTAAAATTAGCAGCAAGACTAAAACGAGACGAAAACTAAATCTCGTAGACAAAAGACTGAATAAAAACTGAAACTAAAACTCCCCAACGAAATAAAAACTAAAATCCCCATATATCGTCTTTTCCGGTATAATGTTGACACATGAAAGAAAGAACAACAAAAGATAAAAAAAAAAGAAAAATGACAGCCGACGATATAAATTTTGCTTTGAAAGTTTGAAATTGCCATGCGGTTAGATCAAAGAGTGTCGTTTTACAAAATACAGTCGATTCTGCTTAATTGGGTCTTGTTTACCCTACCCTCCACTACTGCACTTACCCCCTCCCCCCACCACTTACCCCCCCCCCCCCAAAAAAAATACACACGTCATTTGTGCCTTTTTCTTTCTTTAAATAATAGTATAGCCAGAATGTACGTGCTCTTTTATTATGAACGCGTTTTTTTTTTTATTTTCCCTCCTCGCCCATCCCAATTTCATTTTTGACACTTAGCAGCCTCTCTCTCCCCCCCACAAAGATGACGTTACTTTATTGCTTCCCAACCACCTTACCCCCTCTGTCCCAAACGATGGTACGTGCCGAACTATATTGCACGCGTCTACAGAATGACGTTAACTAATGGTATTCAAGGTCATAAATTAGAATTAAGAAATGACAATCCTATTGTTTCAAGGTCATATTGCTGTGATTTATGTAAACTTGAGTGACTCTGTGTCTACTATTATTATGCTTCAATCT
>JAGDYQ010000244.1:348882-383882 GCA_021962125.1 Bulinus truncatus
ATGTTGAAACTGTCCTCTGAGTCCAGCTCGGCAATGTCGATGATTGGAGACGGTCCTGCTGATAGAATAGGCTGGACTTAATGTTACATGGTTTGTCTGTCTGTCTGTCTGTCTCATATGTCTGTCTGTCTCCTCTCTCTCTCTGTGTCTGTCTCCTGTGTCTGTCTCTTCTGTCTGTCTGTATATCTTCTGTCTGTCTGTATATTTTCTGTCTGTCTGTATATCTTCTGGATGTCTGTATATCTTCTGTATGTCTGTATATCTTCTGTATATCTTCTGTATGTCTATATCTTCTGGATGTCTTCTGTATATCTTCTGGATGTCTGTATATCTTCTGTATTTCTGTATATCTTCTGTATGTCTGTATATCTTCTGTATGTCTGTATATCTTCTATCTGTTTATCCTTTGTATGTTTATATATCTTCTATCTGTTTATGCTCTGTCTGTTTATATCCTGTCTATATTCTGTATGTTTATCTGCTATCTATATATCTGCAGTCTGTCTTTCCTCAGTCTTCTATCTTCTGTGTATCTTCTGCCTTCTGTCTGTTTGCATCCATCTGTCCGTTCACCCATATGTCTGTCTATCTGTCCTTCTAGTCTATGATTCTATCCATGTATCAAAATACCTGCTGTGTTAATCTTTTTATCAACCTATCTGGCTAACTGTATATATCTCTACATATCTTCCTACATCTTCCATCTATAACTATCTATTTACCTTTCTCTTAATCTATCTATCTATCTATACATTATTGTATGTATCTATAAGTCTATCTATCTATACATTATTGTATGTATCTATAAGTCTATCTATCTATACATTATGGTATGTATCTATAAGTCTATCTATCTATACATTATTGTATGTATCTATAAGTCTATTTATCTGTACATTATTGTATGTATCTATAAGTCTATTTATCTGTACATTATTGTATGTATCTATAAGTCTATCTATCTATACATTATTGTATGTATCTATAAGTCTATCTATCTATACATTATTGTATGTATCTATAAGTCTATCTATCTATACATTATTGTATGTATCTATAAGTCTATCTATCTATACATTATTGTATGTATCTATAAGTCTATCTATCTATACATTATTGTATGTATCTATAAGTCTATCTATCTGTACATTATTGTACGTATCTATAAATCTATCTATCTGTACATTATTGTACGTATCTATAAGTCTATCTATCTATACATTATTGTATGTATCTATAAGTCTATCTATCTATACATTATTGTATGTATCTATACGTCTATCTATCTATACGTTATTGTATGTATCTATAAATCTATCTGTCTCTATATTCGTCTTTTTGGTCTAACATTGTCATTTCGTTTCTCATCGATTGTAAAAAGATGTATAATACAGAAAGGAATGAAGTTGAATTATGTTTAAAACTAAAATGAAACACGAAGAACTCACCAGTAACAAACACAACCAGTAACGCTGAAATTAATTCAAGGATCATTTTATGGAGTTCAATTTCAAACTATTATAAATCTACTGACTTGTATGGAGTTCAATTTCAAACTATTATAAATCTATTGACTTGTATGGAGTTCAATTTCAAACTATTATAAATATATTGACTTGAATTCTGATTTATTTAAGAACAAAATGTTTATTTACATTCTTCGGGTTACTTTGTGTGTGGCTCAATTTTTTTTGATTTTGGCACAACGGAAGTAAACAACTTCATGTGTGTGTGTGTGTGTGTGTGTGTGTGTGTGTGCCACAATATAAACATTTGTGGTGTGTAATAGGTTCAACCAATTATCTCTTATATCGGTGAGTTTAATAAAAGAAACCAATTCATATTTCAATAGATGATGCGCAACTAGAGATATTTGACATTAATGTCAATGTTATTTGGTGTACGTAACAAAGGACATCTGAATAAATTATTAGAACATGTTCAATGAATCTATTTATAAAATGTCCAGATTTAAAAGAAAATAATAATAAAGTGAAAATCAGATGAAAGTACGTGGGTTGGTTCTTTTTCTTAAGCTACAAAGTGCTTACAACTTTGTTTCATTAAACAGTCACAATTTTAAAATTTTAATCTTGCGAATCGTCTGCAAATTCACGTTATTGAAACTTTTGAAATGAAAGAGTTCTAGCAAAATAAAAATAGATATAAATAACTTTTGAAAGCGCAATATTTGCACTTGATTAGGTAATAGACTAAACAACATAATTGGTGAAATATTTTTTTTTTATTTTAACTTTTGCACGCACAGTGAAATTACAATGAAATGTTTAGTTAACATACTTGCACTCAAATAGTCTATTGGTGGTAAATTTGTAGTATTTTTTTTAATGAACTAATTTTTTTTTTACCATTTAATATCAGACTAATGGAATCAACTGTGTGGGTTAGGGGGTTTCCCCTTGTTGAACACGCTGCCTGATGCATTGTTGACCATTGAATGAACATACTATCGTGGTAGTAGTATTGTTAGTGCACACGTCACGCATCAGTGGACACAACTCCTGTTTACTATGTGGGCTAGGTGTTTCCCCTTCCTGAAACCACTGGACTAAGCTTTGTTTACATTTTTAACATGTAGTAAGTCAACAGTATTTTTATTGATTTTTTTCTCCAATGTTAGTACATACGTCACGCATCAGTGGACACAACTCCTGTTTACTGTGTGGGCTAGGTGGTTCCCCTTCTGAAAATCGCTGAAGAATGCATTGTTGACATGTGAATGAATGTACTACAGTAGTAGTATTATTGTTAGTACACACGTCACGCATCAGTGGACACAACTCCTGTTTACTGTGTGGGCTAGGTGGTTCCCCTTCTGAAAATCGCTGACGAATGCATTGTTGACATGTGAATAATGTACTACCGTAGTAGTATTATTGTTAGTACACAAGTCACGCATCAGTGGACACAACTCCTGTTTACTTGTGAGCTAGGTGCTTCCCCAACTGAAACCACTGGACTAAGCTTTGTTTACATTTTCTAACATGTAGTAAGCCAACAGTATTTTTATTGATTTTTTTTCTCCAATGTTAGTGGTACACAAGTCACGCATCAGTGGACACGACTCCTGTTTACTGTGTGGGCTAGGTGGTTCCCCTTCTTGAAACAGCTGACCAATGCATTGTTGACATATGAATGAACATGCTATCGTAGTAGTATTATTGGTAGTACATGCATACTGGACACAACTCCTGTTTACTATGTGGGCTAGGTAATTTCCCCTTCTTGAAACAGCTGACCAAAACATTGTTGACAATACAGTGAACGTATTGTCGTAAAGATATTTGTTCTCTTCAGTGATAGAAATTGATTCTTGACAATGTAGTATTTGATTTGCACACCAAACTGTGCGTTTCTTTGGTCACAAAAAAATTTCGCACCGTGCAAACCCAGAATTCCTTTTTTTCTAATCGTTTGACTAGTGAGCCCATCTAAACAAGTCATCAACTAAACATGGACATTTTTTAAAAGTCATCAACTAAACATGGACATTTTTTAAAGTCATCAACTAAACATTGACATTTTTAAAATTCTATTTTCAACCTAATTTCTTTCCTTTTTTTTTTTATCAAAAGTTTTACAACAGCTGTACTGGAACACTGTTTTAATCACAGGATATCAAAACATTGCGTATGATGCTCTTCTCTTTGATTCTGGCGTTTGTCTCCATCAACGTAAGGACGGAAGGTATGTCCTTATACTGTGCCAGAGAGTTTGTCCATTTGCAGAAGAGTGGGCGGGAGGACGGGTGGGCGTGCGGTGTAGAGCACTGGACTGTCGACCGGATGGTCCCGGGTTCGAATCTCAGTAGGAACCTTGGGATTATTCCAGGTTCTGGTGAAAGTCACCAAGTCCACCCAGCTTTAGATGGGTACCTGACTTTAAGTTGGGGGGAGTAAAGGCGGCTGGGCGCTGTGCTTACCACACAACCCCTTCATATGCCGAGGTTTCTGAAACAGATTCTACACTTCAACTGCCCCGATGAGCCCTTTGGGGGGTGGGGCTTAAGGGAACTTTACTTTCACATGAGTGGACCCGTTCTATACATAGGCAAACTAGGTGGAGGCCTACGACTGCCATCCCATAATTTCTATTCAGTCCAGCATAGTTAAAGGCAATCTAAATACTTGCCATGGGCCCCGAAATAATTTCACCTGTCAAGGCTTTCTTGACACCTTGTTAAGATTTCTATTTATAGATATCCCAACAAGAGCCCCCCCCTTCTATAACAATAATTAACATTAAATCTGATACTACCGGGGCCCAAATATCTCTCGATGGGGGCCCACGCTTTTATTATTAGTAATAATAATTTATGTGCATTTTTGTAAGATATAATGTTTTTCAATTACTTTTTAGTGCATTAAGGCAACCGAAATATCTCTAGAAAGTTTCCAGTTAAGCCTAAAAATAAAAAAGACTCTGTGTTAGGAAACAAGCAATTCTGGACACAGGACGTGTTAGTGCATTTTCATGTTATGTATCAGTACGTTTGTTATCTTTCAGTAAATATTTGTAAATTTTGGAAATGTTTATAGATTCAATTGTGTAATGCATATATCTGAAAAAAGATATTAAAAGGACGTTTCTTTTTTATATATTATGAGTTTTATAAAAAGTACGGGAAGTAAGTCATGTTGAATAACTGTTACAAAAATAAATAATGATTACGCCCCTTTGATTAGCTTTTATTATTTATATTTAAAATATAAGCAAAACGGTACATAACAAACTCTTATAATTTGGCCCTGAGAGGTCAAATCGCGAAATGGACTTTTGATGTACACTTGGCAGGCCAAGACCTACACAATGATATATACATCATGGGTCTAGGACTTATGGTTGCTGAGATATAGGGCGGTCCATTATTAATATAGCTTATATAGTAAAAAACGGTACTTTATAAGGCCCCTTTTACGGCCCTGAGAGGTCAGATCGCGAAATGGAAAAAAGCTATTTCTTGGCAGGCCAAGACCTGCAAAATGATATATACATCATGGGTCTAGGACTTATGGTTGTTGAGATCTAGGGTGATGACAGACAGACAGACAGACAGACAGACAGACAAAACGGGGACAATAGAGCATTTTTTTTTTTCGAAAATGCTCTAAAAACTGTGTGTGTGTATCTATATATAAACTGAACACATGTTTTGTAACCATGACAACCAGGCGCTGACGTCATAGGGAGGCTGAAAAAAACCTTCAACGGGTACAACCTGGTGCTGGAGTGCGATACCTCCAACTTCCACTCCCACCTGGTGCCACAGACTAGGGCCCTGTCCAAGATCGGCCTGGAAGTGATGAGCAGTGACGAGACGAGTTTCCGGACAATAGCGAGCTACGCCCCGTTCGCCAGAGACGTGTCGGATAGAACATTCTCTGTGAGTGCCCGCTGTGTTATGGGGGGACTATTTATATATGTGTCTGTGTGTCTCTCTTTCTATCTCCCTCTTTCTCTCTCTCTCTCCTTCTCTTTCTTTCTATCTCCCTCTTTCTCTCTCGCTCTCTCTTTCTCTCTCTCAGTCTTTCTTTTCTGTCTCCCGCTTTCTCTCTCTCCGTCTCGCTCTTTCGCTCTCTCTGTCTCTCTCTATCTTTCTCTCTCTCTCTCTCTCTCTATTTTTCTCTCTTTTTTTACTCTCTATATCGCTCTCTTTCTCCCTCTCTCTCTCTATAAGTCTTTCTTTTCTGTCTCCCTCTTTCGCTCTCTCCGTCTCCCTCTTTCTCTCTCTCTCTCTCTAACGCTCTCTTTCTCCCTCTCTCTTTCTCTATAAGTCTTTCTTTTCTGTCTCCCTCTTTCGCTCTCTCCGTCTCGCTCTTTCGCTCTCTCTGTCTCTCTCTATCTTTCTCTCTCTCTCTCTCTATTTTTCTCTCTTTTTTTTACTCTCTATATCGCTCTCTTTCTCCCTCTCTCTCTCTATAAGTCTCCTTTTCTGTCTCCCTCTTTCGCTCTCTCCGTCTTTCTCTTTCTCTCTCTCTCTCTCTCTCTCTCTTATCTTTATCAGTATCAGTATCAACATCATTATAAGCTTATAATAATCATTACATCTTCAAGTCAACGTTTACATCTTCATGTCAATGTTTACATCTTCAAGTCAATGTTTACATCTTCATGTCAATGTTTACATCTTTAAGTCAATATGTACATCTTCAAGTCAATGTTTACATGTTTTCATTGTGTGTCTCTCATCATTTTCTAAATTTCCTGTTTATTATTTGTGAATCAGGAGCTGCCAGAAGACAAGAATTGGGAAGTCACGTTCCAGGGCGAGGCCAGACCGGACAACAGGGACCTGCTGAAGGTCATCGTGACCATCGTGAACGTGGAGTGCGTCGACTCTGCCCTGTACAGGTGCTTCCTGCTAGCCCCGGGCACATCTCAGCTTACGTACTCTGACCCATACAACTTTACCTTCAGAGGTAACTAAACGCGCGAGTCTGGTGTGTATTCATGAAGTCACACAGGTGAAAGGTCATTGAGGAATCAGAAAAGAGCAGCTGAAAGGGGGACATTAGTGGGGGGGGGGGAAACCCGAGCACTTGTAAGGGGCCCAAGCTATTTTTAGAGGGCCTTCCGCCGATTTCGAAATTTATTTACAAATACATTTCGAAAGAAGTAACCAGAGGGCCCTTCGTTGCCAAAGTTTGTCAGGGGCCCTCGTTGTCATAGTCGGTTACGGGCCCTCGTTGTCATAGTCGGTGACGGGCCCTCGTTGTCATAGTCGGTGACGGGCCCTCGTTGTCATACTTGGTGATGAGCCATCGTTGTCTTAGTCAGTTATGGGCCCACGTTGTCATAGTCGGTGACGGGCCCTCGATGTCATAGTCGGTCAGGAGACCTCGATGTCATAGTCGGTCAGGGGCCCTCGATGTCGTAGTCGGTCAGGAGCCCTCGATGTCATAGTCGGTCAGGGGTCCTCGATGTCATAGTCGGTCAGGGGCTCTCGATGTCAATGTCGGTTAGGGGCCCTCGATGTCATAGTCGGTCAGGGGCCCTCGATGTCATAGTCGGTCAGGGGCCCTCGATGTCAATGTCGGTCAGGGGCCCTCGATGTCATAGTCGGTCAGGGGCCCTCGATGTCAATGTCGGTTAGGGGCTCTCGATGTCATAGTCGGTCAGGGGCCCTCAATGTCATAGTCGGTCAGGGGCTCTCGATGTCAATGTCTGTCAGGGGCCCTCGTTGTCATAAACGGTCAGGAGCCCTCGATGTCATAGTCGGTCAGGGGCCCTCGATGTCATAGTCGGTAAGGGGCCCTCGATGTCATAGTCGGTCAGGGGCCCTCGTTGCCATAGTCGGTCAGGAGCCCTCGTTGTCATAGTCGGTCAGGGGCCCTCGATGTCATAGTCGGTCAGGGGCCCTCGATGTCATAGTCGGTCAGGGGCCTCGATGTCAATGTCGGTCAGGGGCCCTCGATGTCAATGTCGGTTAGGGGCGCCATTACAATAGTTTGTTTGGGGGGGCGCCAAATTTTTTTTTTCACAGTCCTGGATCAGATGAGCTCAGAGATCGTTATTTTCTATTCGCCCGGCTATGTAGTGAAATAGGGAGTCAGTCTGGATCATGGGGGTAGGCTGGGGTAGGGGGGGGGGGGCGGAAACAGTTTGCTTTTGTTTTAAAAAAAAAAGCTGGGCGGGCATTTGGAACGTCGATCTTATCTGAGCCAAGAATCGAAACTCACCGTGTATTGAACTCGTGAGCTTCATTTAGTAGTCCAGCGCTCTACCAATTTATACTTTTCAGGTTTATAATTTTTTTTTAACATTTACATACATATTACCATATCTATCTATCTATCTATCTATCTATCTATCTATCTATCTATCTATCTATCTATCTATCTATCTATCTATCTATCTATCTATCTATCTATCTATCTATCTATCTATCTATCTATTTATGTGTTTATTTATCTTTCTATTTATCTATCTATCTATCTATATATCTATCTATCTATCTTTCTATTTATTTATCTATCTATCTATCTATATATATATATATATATATTTTTCAATCTATTTATCTGTCTATTTATCTCATATATATCTATCTCTTCCTCTCTCTCTCTCTCTCACTCTCTCTCTCTTTCTCACTCTCTATCTCTCTCACTCTCTCTCTCTCTCTCTCTCTCTCTCTCTCTCTCTCTCACTATATATATATATGTATACAACCAAAGAAATGCCATCTACCAGCTAACCTACTAACGCCCAACATATATGATCCTCTCTTCCCGCTTCCCCCCCTCCCCACCAGTCGCTATCTCAGAAGCCAGTATACGGATGACGCCGTTCAACTCCTACAATGGACCGTTTACTTCTAAGAATTCCATCGGTGACAGTATCAGTCTGAACTGTATAACTAATGTAAGCCATAGAGAGAGAGACAGAGACAGAGAGAGCGAATGAGACAGAGAGAGACAGAGAGATAAAGAGAGTGAGTGAGAGAGAAAAGATGTGGATTATTTAATTTATATTAACACATTTCTCCTGTCAGGACCGTTCTAGCTGCCTCTCGCCCCCCGACACCCCCCCCTAACTTCAAGGCATTTAGGCCAAAGGTCACAAAATGTACCTTTGCGTTGGGGCCCCCCAAATGTGTTTGTACCCAGAGCCTTTGAAAAATGTAAGAACGGCCCCAGTGAGTAATCAGCCGATGGAGGCACCACGGGAGATATAGCAAGAACTTTAACCGTGACCTGAACAAATCCATCGGTCTTCACCGGAGATTGAACGAGGGACCCTCAGGTCGACAGTCGAGCGCTTTAACGCACGACCATCATCCGTTCCCACTGACATTCACATGTAGCGCACGACCTTTGATAAATTAGAGTGGAACGTGACCGCTGATGTGATTGAGCAATCTTTCTGACCACTGACCACTGACCGCTGAACACTAACTGCTGACCACTGATCGCTGATCGCTGATCACTGACCACTGAACGCTGAACACTAACTGCTGACCACTGATCGCTGATCTCTGACCACTGACCACTGAACACTAACTGCTGACCACTGTTCGCTGATCTCTGACCACTGACCGCTGAACACTAACTGCTGACCACTGATCGCTGATCACTGACCACTGACCGCTGAACACTAACTGCTGACCACTGACCTCTGACCGCTGAACACTAACTGCTGACCACTGATCGCTGACCACTGACCGCTGAACACTAACTGCTGACCACTGACCTCTGACCGCTGAACACTAACTGCTGACCACTGTTCGCTGATCTCTGACCACTGACCGCTGAACACTAACTGCTGACCACTGATCGCTGATCACTGACCACTGACCGCTGAACACTAACTGCTGACCACTGACCTCTGACCGCTGAACACTAGCTGCTGACCACTGATTCCTAACCACTGACCGCTTTATCAACAGGGACCTAAAGAAGTTCAGCTGATCTGGTTGTACAAGGACTACGGATCCAACGATGTCCGAGTCTACGGTGAAATGGCGAACGTTTTTGGGTTCGAACCCTTGCGTATCGCCGAGGACCCGGGCTGCGAAGCCTTTGTGCACAGGTCTTCGCTGAGGTTCAAGCTGTCGGCCAAGGACGACAAGCGAACTTTCTACTGCGCGGCGTACGACCTTGGGATCTACGCGAAGCGAGCCAACTTCACAATCTACGTCATTATTGGTGGTGAGATAGATTAAATTAGAATAGATATATTAGATTAGATTAGATAGATAAATAGATAGATAGATAGATAGATTAGAATAGATAGATTAGATTAGATTAGATAGATAGATAGATAGATAGATAGATAGATAGATAGATAGATAGATAGATAGATAGATAGATAGATAGATAGATAGATAGATAGATAGATAGATAGAAAAATATAAAGACAGATAGACAGGCAGACAGATAGATAGATAGATTAAATTAGAATAGATATATTAGATTAGATTAGATTAGATATATATATATATATATATATATATATATATATATATATATATATATAGATAGATAGATAGATAGATAGATAGATAGATAGATTAGATAGATTAGATTAGATTAGATTAAATTAGATTAAATTAAATTAGATAGAAAATTAGATAGAAAATTAGATAGATTAGATAGATTAGATAGATTAGATAGATTAGATAGATTAGATAGATTAGATAGATTAGATAGATTAGATAGATTAGATAGATTAGATAGATATTAGATATTAGATTAGATTAGATTAGATTTGATCTGATTAGATTACATTAGATTAGACTGACAGACAAACAGACAGACAGTAGCCCGGCATTTGTCATAGATCACTGACCTGTATCCTGTTTAGACTTGAACACATTTCTGTAAATTTAATAGAAAGCAAACGATCACAAACCTGATTGCACCATCAATATGGACGTACGGGTTCAATACATTGGTTTCAACAGATAATAAGATAGCCGTTCTCAATTGAAAGTTTAGTTGGTCAAGACCTCATCCTTATTAATAGTAATTTCATTGGAGGAGGTGTGTATATTTTAAAGTGTAACACGTCAATACTGACAAATGTTCCATGTTCATGTGTGATGCGAAAACGAGCGCGTGATAACATGTGCAGATAGGCAATGATCTTGATATCAATGAAATAAAGACATGGTGTCTAAATTGTGAATATGACGTATTTGATATGGTTTTAGTTTAAAATTTACTAGTATATGAATAAAAAATTAACTCCCTAGGAACTATTTTTAGCCATTACAAATTGTGTAGCATTGCCTAATCTATGTGTTAGTCTGAGCGCTCTGAGCACCCTGAGCACTCTGTCAGATATTTCTGTCTGAAGGGCGCTCATTCAGCGATCTAAATTTGGTACAATATGTTCTAGGAAGTACAATGTCACAATATGTTCTAGGAAGTACAATGTCACAATATGTTCTAGGAAGTACAATGTCACAATATGTTCTAGGAAGTACAATGTCACAATATGTTCTAGGAAGTACAATGTCACAATATGTTCTAGGAAGTACAATGTCACAATATGTTCTAGGAAGTACAATGTTAACTGTTTATTGTGCACTTGGCGAGACTGAAATGATGTAGCAAAACAATTCATTTAGATCACACTTGGACAATTTATTTCTTAATTTTATTTCAGTTTTTTAAACTAATATACATTTTGAAATCTACCAACATAATGTCATATACACATAAAATAGACATTTGACTATCCGACCAATAGGCCGATGATATATTTATATATATATATATATATGTATATATATATATATATATATATATATATATATATATATATATATATACAGAAAGAGAGAAAGACAGAGAAAGAGAGAGAGAGACTTAAATAAGGAGAAACAGAGAGAGGGAATGGGAATATGTAGGAGCTTATGGGAATATGTAGGAGCTTATGGGAATATTAGGAGTTTATGGGAATATGTAGGAGCTTATGGGAATATGTAGGAGCTTATGGGAATATGTGGTAGCTAATGGGAATATCTGGGAGCTTATGGGAATATGTATGAACTTATGGGAATATGTGGGAGGTTATGGGAATATGTAGGAGATTATGGGACATTGTAGGAGCTTATTGGAATATAAGAAGCTTATGGGAATATATAGCAGCTTATGGTAATATGTAGGAGATTATGGTAATATGTTTGAGCTTATGGGAATAAGTGGGAGCTGATGGGAATATGTGCCAATTGATTATACTCTTGTTTAGTATTTGGTGAATGGGACTATAGGCTTTGTGTTTATTTTCAACCACGTAAGGTCAAATTTTTACGCGTCAGTAAATTCTACTCCTGTTTTTCAATATTTGAAACGGACTTAAATTTTCGTTTTAATTTTCTGCTATGCAATGATCAACCGCCATGCATAAGTAGATTCAACTCTATGTAAATAATCGAAAAAGAGAGATAAGAAAAGATAGAGAGAAAGAGAGAGAGAGAATGGAAATATATGGGAACTTATAGGAATATTCGGAAGCTTATGGGAACATGCGGGAGTTTCTGGGACTTTGTGGGAGCTTATGGGTACATGTGGGAGCTTATGTGAATATGCGGGAGCTTATGAGAATATTTGGGAAATTATGGGAATATGTCGAGCTTATGGAAATATGTTGGGGGTTACGGGAATATTTGGGAGCATATGGAATATGTCGGAGCTTATGGGAATACGTAGGAGCCTATGGGAATTTAAGGAGCTTATTGGAATATTAGGAGCTTATGGAATATGTGGGAGCTTATGAGAATATTAGGAGCTTATGTGAATATGTAGGAGCTTATGGCAATATTTGAAAGCTTATGGGAATATATAGGAGCTTATGGGAATATAAGGAGCTTATGGGAATATGTGGAAGCTTATGGGAATATGAAGGAGCTTATGGGAATATGTAGGTGCTTATGGGAATATGTAGGAGCGTATGGGAATATCTGGGTGCTTATGGGAATATCTGGGATTTTATGGGAATATGTAGGGGCTTATGGGAATATTTATGAGCTTATGGGAATATTAGGTGCTTATGGGAATATGTAGGAGATTATGGGAATATTAAGGGCTTATGGGAATATGTGGGAGCTTATCAGAATATGTAGGAGCTTATGTGAATAAGTAGGAGGTTATGCGGATATAAGAAGCTTATGGGAATATGTAGGAGCTTATGGAATAATGTAGGAGTTAATGGGAATATTTAGGAGCTTATGGGAATATTAGGAGATTATGGGAACATGCGGGAGCTTATGGGAATTAGCGGGAGCTAATGGGTACATGTGGGAGCTTATGGGAATATTTGGAAAATTATGGGCATATGTAGGAGTTTATGGGAATATTTTGGAGCATATGGAATATGTCGGAGCCTATGGGAATTTAAGGAGCTTATTGGAATATTAGGAGCTTATGGAATATGTAGGAGCTTATGGGAATATGTGGGAGCTTATGGGAATATTTGGGAGCTTATGGGAATATGAAGGAGCTTATGGGAATATGTAGGGGCTTATGGGAATATGTAGGAGCTCATGGGAATATTATGTGCTTATGGGAATATGTAGGAGCTTATGGGAATATTTGGGAGCTTATGGGATAATGTAGGAGCTAATGGGATTATTTAGGAGCTTATGGGAATATTTGGAGATTATGGGAATATGTGGGAGGATATGTGAATATATGGGAGCATATGGTAATTTGCGGGAGCTTATGGGAATATGCGGGAGCTTATTGGAATATGTGAAATATAAATAAATAAATAAATAAATATATATATATATATATATATATATATATATATATATATATATATACCTACATACATAGTAAATAACTGTCTTTCACGTACAAATTTATTACAGAAACTTTATATAATATAGATAGATAGATAGATAGATAGATAGATAGATAGATAGATAGATAGATAGATAGATAGATAGATAGATAGATAGATAGATAGATAGATAGATAGATAGATAGATAGATAGATAGATAGATAGATAGATAGATAGATAGATAGATAGATAGATAGATAGATAGATAGATAGATAGATAGATAGATAGATAGATAGATAGATAGATAGATAGATAGATAGATAGATAGATAGATAGATAGATAGATAGATAGATAGATAGATAGATAGATAGATAGATAGATAGATAGATAGATAGATAGATAGATAGATAGATAGATAGATAGATAGATAGATAGATAGATAGATAGATAGATAGATAGATAGATAGATAGATAGATAGAATTCATTTAATTGTTGACGACAGTTATTGTTTACTTTGCGACTAGCATCAACATCTGGCGAAGAAAGTCCCCAACAACTTGTGAATAACGTCATCGTGACTCTGTTGGTACTTAGCGCCTACTGTCTAGGCCTCGTTGTTTGATTGGCTGGCCACAGAGAGTGAGTGAGTCATCCGGTTACGTCTTCTCGTCCAATCACCAACGGTCGGACATAGGACGGGGCCCCGTGGCTCCGCAGATGATTTTGGGCCCCTTTAAACAAAATACAGGAAATATAACGTAAGTGTTGAAAAAAAGGCTCTAGGTGTGCCCCATCATGTCGGGGCTCAAGGGGGCCCCCACCTATAAATCCGACTCAGGTGATACGTTCAACGTATTTTATACTTTATTATACTATACTATACTATAACATACCAAATCATATCATATCATATCATACCATACCATACTATACAATACCATATCATACCATATCATACTATACCATGTCATACTTTACTGTACTATACAATATTATACGACTATAATATATCAAACTATTATAATGTTATACTGTTATTTAATGTCATTTAAAATGTTGTTCTGATGTTCTGTAATGATAAATATTGTGCCCAATGACTATATTATACTAAACTACGGTATACTGCATTGCTAAGTTTGTTTTTTTTTATTCTTTATTACATTTTAATTTCCAAGGAGCAACCAATGTAAACAAAGACATTCACGAGGCAAATTCAATTTCTGAACATCTCAACATCTTCTAAACAATTAGATCGCTATTCAAGATTCAAGATTCAAGATTTATAAATCAAATCATTGCCTGGGCATCACTAGCACAGACTAGATCTATAAACAAAACAAACAAAATAAAAATAACAATAAAGCTAATGTTTTATTGATTCGTTAAAAACGTGTAGTTTGATTCCATGTTTTTTAACATGTTTAATACCTTCGACTGTGTTAATGGAGAGCAATGACGTCATTAAGCTCTTTAGAGCCCCGGGATAATGTGGATTTCGGGGGTTGGGGGTGGGGGCCCGCCAAAATACATTTGGAAAGGGGGGGCCCCCTAGGTTAAGGGGAATTTGGGGGAAGGGTCATATGCAAAGGTTATATGGTGACTCTTGGCTAATATGTTGTTTATGTGGACGTTGGGCCACCATCTTTTTTTTTTAAATCGGCCCCTGCTGACAGCCCACAGCTGTGAAAGGACCAGAGAAACACAGTGACCATTACACTGAAGAAAATGAAATGACCGGTTTCCATGAGCCCAACCAACCACCCCCCTTCTCACACCAACCCCTTTCCTCCAAGATCGTCCATAAGTAACAATAATACTTAGCTAATACTGTTCTGAAAGCACCAAGTCTTGCGTTAATACTGTTCTGAAAGCACCAAGTCTTGTGTTTATGTGCAATTTAAGGTAGCACTAATAAAAGGTTAGCATCCATTTCCTAGCCCGTGCACCTATTCGCTTTGACTTTCAGTGCATTTGTAGCGTTTGAAAATATTTTCAAAATAGTTTCTTATGTTTACTTATGAAAATGCTTGGAGAAGATTATCTTATTTCTGATTGGAGTAGATTATCTTATTTTTACTTGGAGTAGATTATCTTATTTCTGATTGGAGTAGATTATCTTATTTCTACTTGGAGTAGATTATCTTATTTCTGCTTGGAGTAGATTATCTTATTTCTACTTGGAGTAGATTATCTTATTTCTACTTGGAGTAGATTATCTTATTTCTGCTTGGAGTAGATTATCTTATTTCTACTTGGAGTAGATTATCTTATTTCTGATTGGAGTAGATTATCTTATTTCTACTTGGAGTAGATTATCTTATTTCTGCTTGGAGTAGATTATCTTATTTCTACTTGGAGTAGATTATCTTATTTCTGCTTGGAGTAGATTATCTTATTTCTGATTGGAGTAGATTATCTTATTTCTGATTGGAGTAGATTATCTTATTTCTGATTGGAGTAGATTATCTTATTTCTACTTGGAGTAGATTATCTTATTTCTACTTGGAGTAGATTATCTTATTTCTGCTTGGAGTAGATTATCTTATTTCTACTTGGAGTAGATTATCTTATTTCTGCTTGGAGTAGATTATCTTATTTCTGATTGGAGTAGATTATCTTATTTCTACTTGGAGTAGATTATCTTATTTCTGTTTGGAGTAGATTATCTTATTTCTGCTTGGAGTAGATTATCTTATTTCTGTCTAGCTGTCTAAGCCAGGGGTCGGCAACCTTTTCAGACGGATAAGCCAAAAGTTATAGTTTACAATTTTCTAAGTTTTTAAAGCGCCACTAAAAGTATTATTTCAATATTATGGTATTTGTTTAAGATTTGATTAGGATTAAGTATATAAAATAATGTAATTTTTATTATTTGCGCATGGAACTGGAATGCCACAATTTGACATCGAAAGAGCCGCAAATTGACATCGAAAAAGCCGCATGCGGCTCGCGAGCCGTAGGTTGCCGACCCCTGGTCTAAGCTATACATTTCGACAAAATAAAAAATCAAACATGACTATTTTTTTACAATCGTCAAAAATGAAAGTAATAGTTTTTCAAAATACCACTAGAATCGAAGTAATTTTATTCCAGATAATCCTAAATACATGATTTAAAAACCAATTTAATACCGTTATAATATAGAGCCTAATAGTAAAACCAATTTAATACCGTTATAATATAGAGCCTAATAGTAAAACCAATTTAATACCGTTATAATATAGAGCCTAATAGTAAAACCAATTTAATACCGTTATAATATAGAGTCTAATAGTAAAACCAATTTAATACCGTTATAATATAAGAGTCTAATAATAAAAATAATGGGGAATTAATATAAACTATAAATTTAAAAGGTTAACATAATGAACAAATGATGAAGCGTAATATTTCTAGCCCAATGTATATAAATATAGGCCAGCGAATTGTGTACCAATAGACACTCTGAATACAAAAGTGTACCTATAGACTCTCTGAAAATAAAAATCTTGTTCTCAATCACTGTTATATTAAATATATTCCGCGGCCTTAATTTCTTAGGCCTTCAAGGCCGCAGCTGCCCAGGCCCTGCACTGTCAGGTCGGCCCACTCCTTGCACTTGGCTATCTCAAAGTAGCAGTAGCTGCCGTAGGTTATATTGTTGGAGCCACAGACCGGCTTGTAATCCCCGCGGCAGTGCTTGTGGCAGGTTTCTTTGAAGATGTTCACACTGGAAGCTGGGAACACAATGAACCATACATTGGCGTGATAGACGAATACATATTTAAGTGGAAAAAAAACAGGAGCTAACATTTAGAGGTCACAGCTAAACACGGCACACACCCATTCTAAATGTAGCTAAAATGGCTAAAATAAAATTAAAAAATAAATTGTCCAAGTGTGATCAAAATGAATTGTTTTGCTAGATCATTTCAGTCTCGCCAAGCCCACAATAAACATTTTGTGACATTGGACATCCTAGAACATATTGTACCAATTTTAGATCGCCAGACAGAAATATCTGACAGAATGCTCAGACCAACACATAGATTAGGCCATTCTACACAATTTGTAATGGCTAAAAATAGTTCCAAGGGAGTTAATTTTTATTCATATAATAGTAAATTGTAAACTAAAACCATTTCAAATACGTCATATTCACAATTTAAACACCATGCATTTATTTCATTGATATCATGATCATTAGCTATCTGCACATGTTCACATACGTCCGATCGGTAACTATTCATTTACATAAAACATTTGTCAGTAATGACGTGTTACACTCTAATATATACTAGCTTCCTCCAAAGAAATTACTATTTCATATAAGGTTGAGGCCTTGACTAACGAAACTGTCAGTTGAGAGCGGCTATCTTAAAGAAACTGTCAGTTGAGAGCAGCTATCTTATAATTTGTTGTATCCAATGTATTGAACCCGTCCGTCCATATTGATGGTACAGTCAGGTTTGTGATCGTCTGCTTACTATTAAATTTTAAATGTGTTCAAGTCTAAACAGGAGACAGGTCAGTGATCTATGACAAATGCCGGGCTACTGTCTGTCTGTCTAATCTAATGTAATCCATCCATCCATGTATCTATCTATCTATTTATCAATCTAATCTAATATGATATATCTAATCTAATTTAATCTGTCTGTCTGCCTGCCTGTCTATCTGTCTATCTATCTATCAATCAATCAATCAATATATATATATATATATATATATATATATATATATATATATATATATACTAGTTGCAAGTACCCAGCTTTGCCCGGGTTTAAAATAAGGTTTTCTGTTTACCTTCTGTTTTCTCCCTACCCCCTCTTTCCCTTCCTCTCTCTCTCTCCCTCCCTCCCCCTCTCTCCCTTTCCCTCCCTCCCTCTCCCTCCCTCTCTCCCATCTCTCTCCCATCTCCCTCTCTCCCCTCTCCCCCTCCTTCTCTCCCAACGTCCATCCTCCCTCTCTCCTTCCCTCCCCTCTCAACCTCCCTAACCCCTAATATATATATATATATATATTTATTATTATGGCTTCACAATTCTTCTAAAATCCTTCTTCATTCCTTTATCTTCCTCAAACTGTACAAATCAGGGAGCATGAAAAAACAACAATTCTTTGCATCACAAAGGCACAATACAGCACCAGCGCGCAAGTTCTATTCGAATCGGGAAATGACGTCACAGAGGAATTTTATTTATGGCGCCGTCGAGATTACTTTAATATAGTAAAATACTAAAATAAAAAAAAATTAATTACAATTAAACTACCCATCGAGATGAAACGAAACCTGTCCTATAACCTTCCCCATGTAATTATGTGTATGTGTAACAAATTTCACGTTATCTGTTTTTCTGGATCTTGAGTTATAAGGGAACAGACAGACAGACAGACAGACATACAAAAAATGCGTCTTATAAGTATAGATATATATATATATATATTAACTCACAGCAATGTAATTGGTTAGTACATATCGGATGATGTGATAGATTTATTTGAATGCAGGTCAGATAGATTTGAGACAGTTTTCCTTAAAATGAAGACGATTTTTTTTAATTAGAGTCTATACAGTGCATATACACCCACTACTTATACACTCACTACATATACACTCACTACATATACACTCACTACATATACACTCACTACATATACACTCACTACATATACACTCACTACATATACACTCACTACATATCCCTATGAACTATACGGTGCATATACACTCACTACATATACACTCACTACATATACACTCACTATATATCCCTATGAACTATACGGTGCATATACACTCTCTACATATACACTCACTACATATACACCCACTACATATACACTCACTACATATACACTCACTACATATACACTCACTACATATACACTCACTACATATCCCTATGAACTATACGGTGCATATACACTCACTACATATACACTCACTACATATACACTCACTACATATCCCTATGAACTATACGGTGCATATACACTCACTACATATACATTCACTACATATACACTCACTACATATACACTCACTACATATACACTCACTACATATACACTCACTACATATCCCTATGAACTATACGGTGCATATACACTCACTACATATACACTCACTACATATCCCTATGAACTATGCGGTGCATATACACTCACTACATATACACTCACTACATATACACTCACTACATATACAATCACTATATATACACTCACTACATACACACTCACTACATATACACTCACTACATATACACTCACTACATATACACTCACTGCATATACACTCACTACATATACACTCACTACATATACACTCACTACATATACACTCACTACATATACACTCACTACATATCCCTCTCCTTTCCACGGAGGCAGTTTTGTTCATCCTGCAGTTCCACACCTGCATGAAGCATGAGTTGTGAAAAGTAATGTCCACCGAGCTGCATATAGGACTGTAGGCGTGAGTACAACGCAGGCTACACTTATCCCTCGGGAAGTAATGACCCAACGGTCCGGCTGGAATAGAACGACGGGCTAGGTTTAATGAACCGTGAAGCTTTTACACATCACCACACACACACACACTTACACACACACACACAGGGGCGCCGAGAGCCAACAAGGGCCCAAAGGGCAGGACATCATTGCGGGCCCCCTTAATAAACAATTAGTCGTGAAAAAATGTACATGGTCGGGGTGGCCGGGCCCCCTTACAGATGCGGGCCCCCTGGCAATGACCCCCCTGTCCCATCTCTCGGCATGCCTGCACACACACACACACACACACACTGAGTGCTATTTCAAAATTCAAAGGGGACTGGATGGTCATATGTCCTGTTACGTCACTGTTCTGTTTCTAGGCCTGTAGTAATAGTATTATTGACATTATTTTGTAAAATGTGTTATTTTTTAAATTATGGATATTTAGTTAAAATAATGAGACATAAATAACATGAATTAATAATATTAAATTAATTTCAGTGTTTTCTAGATTCCAGGCCTAATTAAAAAAAAAAGAAAAATAGATTATATACAAATTGATAGCAGGTATAGTTAATATAATTAGATAGATAATTAATAGATAGATTGATGAGTGATAGAGATACGTAGATTTATGTACGATAAATATAAACAAAAAATGCAAATCATTTGTTTTTGTAACATTTCTCAATTTATCATCCAACTTACCCAAAATTACATGTACAACAAATACCATACGCAGAATCTGATGCAGTATAATCGACATTTTATGAAATCACCATACAAACAAATAACACCGATGTAATGTTGGTTTTACACATGAACAGTATGGATAGACAAATTTGTACTCATGTGTGTGACAGTATGAATAGACAAAGGTGTGTGGGGGGGGGGGAAGGGGGGTAGGTGGTAGCAGTTGTTGACTGACGTGCGTCTCAGCTGTTTGTTTTGTTTTAATGACACTTCAATTATTGCTCTCTAATTGGTTTAGTGCAGTAGTTCTCATAGTGTTGTGACCCACAATTTTAATAATAACTTCATCTAGAATCTATAGTTTATATTAGGTTTTCTCTTTAGTATTATTTTTTTTTTTTCTTTACAGTTGGGTCGCGGAAACCAAATGGGTTTCTGGGTAGGTCGCGGAAACCAAACGGATTTCTGAATAAGTCGCGGAAACCAAACGGATTTCTGAATAAGTCGCGGAAACCAAATGGGTTTCTGGGTAGGTCGCGGAAACCAAACGGGTTTCTGAATAGGTCGCGGAAACCAAACGGGTTTCTGGGTAGGTCGCGGAAACCAAATGGGTTTCTGGGTAGGTCGCGGAAACCAAACGGGTTTCTGAATAGGTCGCGGAAACCAAATGGGTTCCTGGGTAGGTCGCGGAAACCGAACGGGTTTCTGATAAGGTCGCGAAAGCCAACGAGATTCTGAATCTGATTGGGTCGAGGATTGAAAAAGTTTTACAACCACTGCTGCAGTATGATTTTTTTTTCTGAGTAAATGAAATGTCACTGAGTTCATTTACAGAGATACACAGCTGTCAATCTTCTGTACTAAACAAATAGGTCACACACCCACACATCGTGACGTGGAACACTCAAGGTCAAAGTGACAATTTCAACGTGGCCTAACACTTCGAGCTGTCAACGGAGAAGGAGTATTAGGGGGCCCCGGCATTAGTGTGTGTGTGTTTGTGTGTGCAGGGCCGGCCTTCAGAATTGCGGGGCCCAATTTAACGGATGCTTCCGAGGCCCTCTTCTAATTTCTTATCACAATAACAGCTATTTCTGCTAATTAAATTTAAATTGCGGGGCCCCCTGCCAGTTTGGAGCAATCGGTGTGTTTGTAAGTTGTAAACTATAATCTATATAAATAATAACGATTCGGGCTCTGCGTTAAATCGAGAGTATAGAATTAATACAACAGTATTCCAGTTTAAAATACAATCATGGAAAAAAATCGGATCTGCCCGAAAACCAAAAAAAAAATAACCTAGCCTACCGATCAAGCCTAAGGGGATATAACTCTATGCAAAGGTTTTGCAGGGTACAGCTAGTTGAAATCATATATATATAGACTAGATCGCTTATGCTTATTTAACAGAGACCGAAAAAGTGTTTTATGTGCGGACCCTAACTTCAAAAAGAGAAGAGTAGATTTCTTTATTTTTTTTTTTTGCTATTTGTTTATGCAATCTATGCGTACTTCCGTACTACGTCAGCATAGTTGCAAAGAATTTGTAAAAATAAATAGGTTATACTCATTGTATTCGGGGACCGACCATATAACACGTTTACATAGCCCGTAAGCGATCTAGTCTTATATATCTATGGTTGAAATGAATAGCTGTTTCCACTCAGATGCGCACCGCGACTAATGCTTTTAGCATCGACACTAATGCACACGGTGATTGAACCCGGAAACAAAAAAAAAAACAAAAAAAAAATGTAAAAAAAAAAACATGTTCTTCTTTTGAAAATTAGAAAATCAGATGAAGATTGCAGATTTATTAAGTAGAACTAATATTTTTGTTTATTTTTTATTTTAAATTAAGGACAAGTCAAATGCCCAAGCAAATCACTCATCGCTTTAGAAAAGCTGCTACACAAAAAGTAGTCCGTTGTCTGTTGCTCCTGTTTGCTCTACAATCAAGCTTGCATAACTGTAAGTTATAATCTTCACCAAGGGGGGACAATCAAGTGACAGCCAACGTTGGATGTTTCGGTTTAAATCTCATGATATACTCAACATGTTTTCAGATGAAGTGACCGGTGCTGAGGTCAGCTTGAGCCAGATAGTGGCTGTCCAGGACCATCCTTACTACGCCATCTGTCGGATCACGTACGTAAAGGTCAAAGAGGTCACATAAAGTGCCCACTGGGAAGGTGGTGAAGCTTAACTGGGCCGATCTTATGTAATTTCAGGGCTCCCCTTAGACAAAGGTACATTTGAAGCCCAATTCAAAAAAGCACCATTAAGTGTCATAACAATAGGGCCCACTCCTGATAGTTTTACGACTGGTGAGCCCCCCCCCCCTGTAAGCCCCCCCCCCTCCCTGGTTCCAGAACTGGTAATTTCAAATAGAAACACGTTAACCTAGCCTTTTTTAATGGGTTACGGCCGAGTGAAAATTATCGAAAAAGGCCCCTCTCTTTAATCGTGTATGGGCCCCCAACTAGCCGAATAGTTTGTCTATCTGTGAGGATCTGCTTCAGGTGACACGTCTCTCCACACACCCGTCTCGCGTCCATCAGGCTCAATGTTGAGACTATTTCGCGTTGTGTACCTGTTCATCACATGACTGCTCCTACCTTTGGGTGGAACAAGGGATGGAGGCAGGGGGGAGGAGGCTAGACGAAGGTACAAGTACCACCCTTTAGAATTGTAAATATGTATACGTGGATATTTCTTATGTTTTGTATGTCGTTGTTTGATGGTTTGCTTTCGTAGGGGAGTGGAGAGGGTGATGGGGCAAGATGATGGTACATTAGGGTACAGCTGGCCAGATGATGGTACATTAGGATACAGCTGGCCAGATGATGGTACATAAGGATACAGCTGGCAAGATGATGGTACATTAGGGTACAGCTGGCCAGATGATGGTACATTAGGGTACAGCTGGCCAGATGATGGTACATTAGGGTACAGCTGCTTAATTCGTTCGTCATCTACCGTCCACAACAGGATCTGCGTGTACATTTGCCTCTGTTCGAATCTAAATCTATTTCATTGTCTTTACATCTTCTGTCTATCCACTTAAAGCATCTCGCTGATAAATAAAGAATAAAACGTAATTATAATTAGACATGTTGCGCCATATTGGCTGTAAGTTAAGTATGTACTTTAACACAGACATTTCTACGGTTGTCTGTCTAAACCTGAACAATTATGATTCTCTGCACAACAGATTGACAGAGAAGGATCTGGAAGGGGATGAGAAGAATGTTGTGTTCTCTTTCTCAGATAAAAAGACAGAGACGTGAGTAGAATGTGATTGTGTTCAGTGTCGGGTTGGGGGGTGGGGTGTGGGGTTGGGGTGGGGTACATGCAGTGTTTGGCTGTAACCTCTAATATTTTAATACTAGCTGTACTCTGCAAAACCTTTGCATGGAGTTATATCCCCTTAGGCTTGATCGGTAGGCTGGATTATTTTTTAGTTTCGGGCCGATCTGATTTTTTTCATGATTGTATTTTAAACTGGAATACTGTTGTATTTAGTCTTTACTTTTGACTTAACGCAGAACCCAAATCGCTTTTGTATATATATATATATATATATTATAGAAATCATATGCACTGTATTGTACTGACAGTATAATACTGTGTTGTACTGACAGTGTAATATTGCGTCAGTTATTACTGTGTCAGTGTAATACTGCGTCAGTTATTACTGTGTCAGTGTAATACTGCGTCAGTTGTTACTGCGAATTGATATTTTGGTTTTTTTTCTCCTGGGTCATGACCACCTCTAGGTGTGTCCTGGATAAAACTGACTACAGGTACTGCTCGCGACAGTACTCTTACCCGCCGACCGATGTTCGTTGTGGCTGCAGTAAGAAGGTACAACAGGAGACCACTCTGAAGCAGGACAATGAGACCATTGTGGACATCAAGACGACGTTCACTTTGTTCTATTACTACGTCAAGATGACCAAAGACCTAATAGTTAAGTACAAGATGACCTATACAATATCTATACATAATAGTTGGACCACTGATCATAAGCGCAACGAAACTACAAGATATCCATATGACACTAATGACCTAATTAAATTTACAGCACTGCGGCGCATAAAATGTTTATCATATCGATCTCGTTTACTAATAATCTCATTGCATGTTATCGCAATGTAGTTTTATATCTTCCGTAGCCTTTAGTGTATTGAACACATATCACAAAGGGTATAATGACAACAAAATCATTTTGCAGATACACAATCACTCTTTTAATTAGTACCAGCACAATTTTTATATGATAAACACTGCACTCCAATAACTGACTGACCGCGTCTACTTTAGTAACTGGGCCAAAGAACGAACTCACCATACAAGGGTCATCGTCTAACTAACTGTTTTTCACTGTCCAGCTACACACACACACACACACACACACAGGGCACACAACTCAGTCTCCCTTTACACACTCATGCTCTCCCCTGCTCATACATACCATACCGTCATTCAAACCCACAGCGCACACAGTCACCCTGTGACACATGTACTGTAGTCTTTTAATTTGGGGAATGTAAAGGCGGCTGGGCGTTGTGCTAACCACACACAGTCCCTTTATATGCCGAGGTTATAGAAACAGATGAATTCAACACTTCATCTGCCCCCTATGATCCCTTTGAGGCTTAAGGGAACTTTACTCACTGTGGTCTATCATGTCTATATCTCGTATTTAGGTCGACCGTCGAAACTTATGATTCTGTAATGAGAATATGGAACACTACACACAAAAAAATTTTTTTATAGACACCTGACCAAAGACCTTATATTTTTGTTTTCAAAATGGACTCATCACTAATGTCTCCGACCGCGTTTGTTTTTTAAGTAAGTAAGCCAAACAATCACAAAAAAAAAAATATGTGAATCTTTGATTCGCGCAGGCACTTTTTTTTTACAATCGTTGTGTGTCTCTCCCCTCTTCCCCTACCCACCGGGGGAAGGCAATATCCCACACGCCCCACCCATCAAGCTAAAGACGACGGCCCTGGTAACAGATTTGTTTGACTTTCTTTACATTTCAGGGTACCGAGATCACGTGCCGATTTGAAGGAAAGTCCGAGACGAAGTTGATCAACGTTATATGTGAGTCAACGAAACGGTTGTTGGTACTGTCCCCGGGGGGGGGTCTTATAGATCAGTGCTTCTCAAAGTGGTGGGCCCCCTAGAGGGCCGTGGACTGTCCGGAGGGGCCCGTGGAATTTCGAAAAATGTGACACATAAAATATAATTAACCTAATGTATTATATGTAAATACTATTAATATATGTTTAAAATAAAATTTAGTTTATTTGATATGTTCCACCCTTTTTCTCTTTCATTGTTAACATTAGAAAAAGCATGTATTGACTAGTACAAGTTTGCATATAGAAGTTTAAAATTATGAATTTAAGCAAACTTAACCAAAAAATAGGGGGGCCGCGACATATTGAATGGCGTTCCAAGGGGATCGTGACTTCAAAAAGTTTGAGAAGCACTGTTCTAGATCTATTGCAGAGGTTCTTAGCCTAGTATGCTTCGCGACGCAACTTTGATAACTTCCTTGGTTTCGCGACATGCAATAAAAACATTTTAAGTTTTCTCGACGCAAAGAGATACTGCGATAAAAAGCCTAAAATTTGTTGGATTTAAAGACCTCACCCTTTTGTACTAATCTGCAGCTCAGCTTTCATTCATCTGTCATCCATCTGTCATCCATCTGTCATCCATCTGTCATTCATCTGTCATCCATCTGTCATTTATCTGTAATTCATTTGTCACCAATCTTTCATTATCTGGCATCCATCTGTAATTCATCTGTCGTTCATATGTCATCCACCTATCATTCATATGTCACCCATCTGTCATTCATCTGTCGTTTATCTGTCATTCATCTGTCATACATCTGTCACTCATCTGTCATTCATCTGTCATCCATTTGTCACCATTCTGTCACCCACCTATCATCCATTTGTCATCTACCTGTCATCCATCTATCATCCATTTGTCATCTACCTGTCACTAATCTGTCATCCATCTGTCATTCATCTACTACATTTTAAAATTATTTTTCTTTGTTCTGGACGACAGCGTTCACCACCCGACCCCCGCCCATCAACTACGGCTGCAATAAGAAGGACGTGACCTTTGACTGGGACATTGATAGGAAGTTTGAAGACTTTAGAGTGAGTGGCATGTCACGTGACCTCTTCTCTAATCTGATTCACACGAAAGAAAGATAACTCTGGTTTTACAGAGAGCCGTCAATAAAAACTACTGTCAAACTAGATGGCTCTCTGGGACCACCCACCCAAAAATGAAGGGGCATGGAGGGAGGTAGGGGACGTTTTGGTCACAACCCATTAAAAATGGCGATTTTTACTTAATAATCCTTTAATAATTTTTTTGTTCGTGTTAAATTATTTATTTTTTCTGAACCGTCTTGCTTCTACATAGTGTCGGCTTGTTCTAAATAAAAAGACATATCGATTTTAGAAATTCTGCCAAGAGTTCGTCACTGACAGTTTTGCATATATGTATATTAGCATACTACACTGGCCACTGGACACTGTACACAAGTCACAGGACACTGAACACTGGACACTGGGCATTGGACATAGGACATTTGACACTGGACACTAGACAATGGACACTGGACACTGGACACAAGACACTAGACACTGGACATTGGACACTAGACACTGGACACTAGACACTGGACACTGAACACTGAACACTGGACATTGAACATTGAACACTGGACACTAGATACTAGATACTAGACACTGGACACTGGACACTGGAACTAGACACTGAACACTGGACACTAGACACTGGACATTGGACACTAGACACCGGACACTGGACACTGATCACTGTGCATTGAACATTGAACACTGGACACTAGATACTAGACACTGAACACTGGAACTAGACACTGAACACTAGACACTAGACACTGGACACCTTACATTGAAAAATGGACAAATATCATTATTCTTTCAGGATACTATTTACATTGAGAAACAGGTGTGGACAGCTGTCTTTACTAAAAGAGATAATGTTCAGAACATTCATCAGAAACTCAGAACATACATTGACCATCAGCCGGTAAGTTCTTGATGTTCTCGTCCACGGTCTATTTCACTTGTTTATCATGAACATATTGTATAAATTACTTCTTTTTTCCCCACATGATTTTCTTTAAATGTAATGTAAGCCTCATCATCATCATCATTTTCTTCACCAACATCATCATCATCACTATCATCATCACCATCATCATTATCACCATCAACATTATCATCATCATTATCACCATCATCATTATCATCATCACCAACATCATTATCATCATCACCAACATCATTATCATCATCACCAACATCATTATCATCATCACCAACATCATTATCATCATCACCAACATCATTAACATCATCATCATCACCATCATCATCATCATCACCATTATCATCATCGTCTAACAAGCGGACAGACGCTCATACAGGCAGACGACCGGATGGATAGATAGATAGATAGATAGATAGATAGATAGATAGATAGATAGATAGATAGATAGATAGATAGATAGATAGATAGATAGATAGATAGATAGATAGATAGATAGATAGATAGATAGATAGATAGATAGATAGATAGATAGATAGATAGATAGATAGATAGATAGATAGATAGATAGATAGATAGATAGATAGATAGATAGATAGATAGATAGATAGATAGATAGATAGATAGATAGATAGATAGATAGATAGATAGATAGATAGATAGATTAGATATAGTTGGTTGATTGAGTCACATATTGATTGACTTTTGGGTTGATAAATATTGAAAAAGACAAGTAGATTAATTCTTTGATGAATTACTGAAATACTGAGACAGATATAAAGTAAATAAGGGAAGACACACAGACATACAGACAGAACAGACAGAACGTGTGGATATCAGCATAGGCAAAATAGTAACGGCTGAGTTACAGACCTTGCGTGGCCATTCCAAAATATTTAGTTTTTAACTTAAAAAACAAATAACTGAATGAGCCCCTACGACGTCAATGTATCGTTGATTTAGTTCTGGAAAGATTTATTCAATTAATGGGGAGAGGGTGGGGGGATGGCCCATTCAGAGTTGCGTTTGACAGAATGTATTGATGGCAGTAAAGATTGGACCGGTTGATAGAGAACAACAAATAGGTCAGTAGGCGGTATATGTTAGTTATTAGACGTCATAATAGACGATCTACCTTAGCACCCGGGATAGCTGCGTCTTAGAATGGTGGTAGATGTATTAAAAGTTTGAGATCAATGAAGCCAATGCATGGTGTCTACATTTTAAATATGACATGTTGTAAATGTATTTTAGCTTGTAATTTGCAATTATGTATGAATTAACTCCCTTGAAAATTTTTTTTTTTTTTTTACTATATTGTTCGCTTAGAGAGGCTGAAGGTATTAAGAAGGATCAATATATACGCTAAATACATACAGAGGAAGAAATGCTCCATCCATCTGTCCATCCACCCATTGGCACCCACTCCTCCATCCATCCATCCGTCCATCCATTCCTCCAACAACAAGACCAGCACACTGTGAGCCGTGATAATTATCTGTCTCTCTCATTCCAGGAGAGTGGGAAAGAAAACTTCACGCGGGCGAGAGTATTTAAAAATAGCACTCTGGCCAAACTGACCATCTATAAGCTTGTCCGAGAGGACAACGGGACCATCACCCTCCAGTTGTATTTTAAAAGTAATGGGTCGGACATTATGGGCGGCAGTAAAGCGTAAGTCTTTACTAGTTTCTATGTAGTGGTTACTTTGTTTCTACGTAGTGGTTACTTTGTTTCTATGTAGTGGTTACTTTGTTTCTACGTAGTGGTTACTTTGTTTCTACGTAGTGGTTACTTTGTTTCTACGTAGTGGTTACTTTGTTTCTACGTAGTGGTTACTTTGTTTCTATGTAGTGGTTACTTTGTTTCTAAGTAGTGGTTACTTTGTTTCTATGTAGTGATTACTTTGTTTCTATGTAGTGGTTACTTTGCTTCTATGTAGTGGTTACTTTGTTTCTATGTAGTGGTTACTTTGTTTCTATGTAGTGGTTACTTTGTTTCTATGGAGTGGTTACTTTGTTTCTATGTAGTGGTTACTTAGTTTCTATGGAGTGGTTACTTTGTTTCTATGTAGTGGTTACTTTGTTTCTACGTAGTGGTTACTTTGCTTCTATGTAGTGGTTACTTTGTTTCTATGTAGTGGTTACTTTGTTTCTATGTAGTGGTTACTTTGCTTCTATGTAGTGGTTACTTTGTTTCTATGTAGTGGTTACTTTGTTTCTATGTAGTGGTTACTTTGTTTCTATGGAGTGGTTACTTTGTTTCTACGTAGTGGTTACTTTGTTTCTATGTAGTGATTACTTTGTTTCTATGTAGTGGTTACTTTGCTTCTATGTAGTGGTTACTTTGTTTCTATGTAGTGGTTACTTTGTTTCTATGTAGTGGTTACTTTGCTTCTATGTAGTGGTTACTTTGTTTCTATGTAGTGGTTACTTAGTTTCTATGGAGTGGTTACTTTGTTTCTATGTAGTGGTTACTTTGTTAAATATTATCCTAAATATCCTATTAAATATGACGTCCATAGGGACTCCAACAGATATGATTTCCATAGGCCCCAAAATATATATGCATTATGCATAGGGCCCACAAATATATCAAGTATTAATCTAGGGCCCACAAATATCTAAAGTATTCATCTAGGGCCCACAAATATCTAAAGTATTCATCTAGGGCCACAAATATCTAAAGTATTCATCTAGGGCCACAAATATCTAAAGTATTCATCTAGGGCCCACAAATATCTAAATTATTAATCTAGGGCCCACAAATATCTAAAGTATTCATCTAGGGCCATAAATATCTAAAGTATTCATCTAGGGCCCACAAATATCTAAAGTATTCATCTAGGGCCCACAAATATCTAAAGTATTTATCTAGGGCCCACAAATATCTAAAGTATTCATCTAGGGCACACAAATTTCTAAATTATTAATCTATGGCCCACAAATATCTAAATTATTCATCTAGGGCCCACAAATATCTAAATTATTCATCTAGGGCCCACAAATATCTAAAGTAGAATGCCTAGTGACCTGTTTGCCTGTAACAATATTTAAACACGTATTATCTATTTAAAATGACAATAATAATAAGTTTTGATGTTTTCCTCTGTTCTTTCAGACAAAGTGTCGCGCTGGTAAGCTGTCTTGTTAACTTTCCGATAGATTTACTACTCACTTCGCTTGTAATTTTCTCTTGTTCAGTTTCCTCATAACTTTTTGCACTTAATAACAACGTCTGTACATTTTGTTGTAGTAAATATATTGATATAAAAAAAATTGGTAATTTCCGCTGCACGCATAAATCTGAAGTCCCGGTTGATAGAAGAAAAAATTGGGCCCCCCCTTAAGAAAGAGTGATAAAGGGGCTAAAAGAGATATCTGGGGGTTCTATATATATTAAGGACCCTATGCACGCGCTCGACATTTAATCCACGGCCTCGATCTTAACCGATCTAGTTTAGTCTCTTATTATTTTTTTTTAACTAATTAAAAAAAAAATTAATTCAACTAACCAAGGGAAGTAGCCGTGTTTATCATATATGACGAACGACACTTATAAATGAGTTACTTCCCTTCCAATACTAAAACTTACAAATATGATGACATTCTGACATTAAATTCCTGGAAATAGGGAACGGAAAGGTGCCAGTTGATCTGACATCAGGTCGAATTTCATGGCACCATAACTTGTGCCATTTAAACATGATGAGATTAAAATTTATTGCAAAATTGAAAAAAATATATATTTCAGAAAACAGTTATATGTCTACAAATATTTTTTTGTGTTGACAATGATAAATTTATTTCTTGTGTGTGTGTGTGTGTGTGTGTGTGTGTGTGTGTGTATGTGTGTGTGTGTGTCCACTATTGCAGAGTGAGCCGGGACTGAATAATCCAAGTAAGTCATTATTTGTTAATACCTGAATTAAAATTTATTTAAAATTTGTGTTCACACACACACGCACGCACACACCAATGCTTCATTTCTAGCTTCTTTTTACGAATACTGTTTTTTACGATTACTATTTTTTTTGCGATTACTGTTTTTTACTATTACTATTTTTTGCGATTACTGTTTTTACGATTACTGTTTTTTTTGCGATTACTGTTTTTACGATTACTGTTTTTTCCGGTTAATTAATTTTGGTTAAGGTTACAGACAGAGTACAGGGGGGAAGACTGACGGAGACGAAAAAATAGAGAGAGAGAGAGAGACAGACAGACAGACAGAGAGAGGCAAACAGAGAGAGAGAGAGAGAGAATGGGAGAACGACAGAGAAATAGGGAGAGAGACATGCAGAGATAAAGAGACAGAACAGAGACAGACAATGAAGCAGAGAGGGGGTGAGACAGAGAGAGTGAGACAGAAGGTACGAGAGAGACAGACAGACAGAGAGACAGAGAGTGAGACAGACAGAAAGTGAGTCAGAAAGAGACAGAGAGAGACACACAGAACAGCCTGAGAATCTGACAGATATTCTCACTGAAATAGATTTTTTTTCGTTTTCACTTCTGCTCTACTCGCAGACTCCCGGACTGTCCAGACGACCATCAAGAAAGGACTTCTGTTTATAGAAGGTCTGCTGCAGGAGGCCGAGGTCAACGTGACACGGGTCACCACCTCGGGCGCACCACTCTTTTTCACCACGGCGCCTCCAACTACTCCGACGACGACAACCACCACTCCTACCACAACCACAACCACCACTCCTACCACAACCACAACAACTACCACAACAACAACCACCACGACAACATCTACCACCACCACCACCACAACAACCACCACGACTACAACCACCACCACCACCACCACCACAACGCCGATGCCCGCAGAGCACAACATGACCCTGCCGCAGCCGATCCTGTCCGGTCAGACGGTCCTGTACATGACCAGTAAGCCACACCGTTAGTTGCCTTATGTTTTGATTATGCCATCTGCAACAAGGGGAGATAGATGCATTAATAACAAAAAGGCCTGTTGACTAGGATTATCTCCCCATGTGAAATGATCAAGATGTTTACATATCACTGGATGATGGGTTTTTTTTAATGGGTTTTTTTTTTGTGTGCTGTGTTTTTTTTTATTTATTTATTTCACAATAGAAAGACCATTGCTTAATACACGTTATAAGTCTGCCATAATGCTTTGCTTAATACACGGCATAAGTCTGACATAATGCTTTGCTTAATACACGGCATAAGTCTGCCATAATGCTTGCTTAATACACGGCATAAGTCTGCCATAATGCTTGTTTAATACACGGTTATACGTCTGCCATAATGCTTTGCTTAATACACGGTTATACGTCTGCCATAATGCTTAAAATGTCTGTGATTTACGTCATCAAAATATAGCTTTTTTTTGTAAGAGATTATCGTTTATCAACTACGCATTTCGTTTGAGAGTAAGTGCAATTTGCGTTTACAATTAACGTCATTAAATAGCACGATTTCTGAATAGTTTATTATGATTTGAAATTCCGTAAGAGAGAGAGAGAGAGAAAAACAAACCGATGGACAGACATATATTTACAGATAAAGGGGTAGGTAGATATGTAGGTCAGCACCTGGATATGAATGTAGGTGAATAGAGAGATATTAGATCAACTCATCAAAACAGGAAAATAAATTATCAGAGTTTTACAGATAAAAGATAGATGAGTTAATTAATGATAGATACGTTTATTGATTGATTGGTGGTGGGTGTAAAGCTATATAGATTAATTGCATAGATGATACTGATACAAAATAGATAGAAACATTGATAGACAGATGGGTGAATGGATAGATAGATTGTCGGATTGATGAATGAATGAATGGATTGGTGGGTAGTCATCAGGCCCGTAGCGAGCAGTGAGGGTGCCGGACCCCCCACCACCCCTTCGTTTTGTCTGTCCCCCCCCCTCTGCTTGTTTGCTCTACTTAGTAACATTTATTTCCTAGCCCACCCCCTGCTATTGGCCTGGCTTCTGCTGTAGAATTTTACACGCATGATAGTCATTCTAGTCTTTCCACTTCCCGCCCGCCCCTCCCCCCAACCTCTTGCCCCACAGAGACCCCAGTGGAGACCCTGAACTTTCAAATGGTGACCAACGTGGCAGTGACCGGAGAGAAGATCATCCAGTGTTTCATGAGGAACTGCAAGGCCAGCACCCAGGACAAGAAGAACGTTAAAGGATGTTACGGTGACCCGAAAGTGGACTTTAAAATCTGGGTAAATAAGGTTGACTTTAAAATCTGGGTAGATAAAGTTGACTTTAAAATCTGGGTAGATAAAGTTGACTTTAAAATCTGGGTAGATAAATTGACTTTAAAATCTGGGTAGATAAACTGACTTTAAAATCTGGGTAAATAAAGTTGACTTTAAAATCTGGGTAGATAAATTGACTTTAAAATCTGGGTAGATAAAGTTGACTTTAAAATCTGGGTAGATAAATTGACTTTAAAATCCTGGATAGATAAAGTTGACTTTAAAATCTGGGCTGAAAAAGTGGACTTTAAAATCTGGGTAGATAAAGTTGACTTTAAAATCTTACATTAAATAAGTAAACAAAATCGAACTCAAAAAATTGTTTTGATATGAAAACATTGGTTTGAAAAAAATCAGGGTTAGCAGATTTAACAGTAAAAAATTTTGATAAATGAAATTGACTTTCAAAGCCTGTTAGTCTCAGACTCATTTTGTTTAAAATTGTTTTTTAAACTTCAGATCAACAAGAAGGAGGCTGCCTGCTCCAACGGAGCTCTTAGGGTCTCCCTGAAACTGAACAACTCCATCACCTTGCATGATGACGACAACATATCCTGTGGGTGAGTAGACTCTGTCTGCCCCCCCCTCTTCCGGTAAATTGGCACGGGGGAAGGGGAAGGGGTGGGGGGGGTAGGTAGGGAGCAAAATCACCTCATGTGTCTCATGCATCACCTCATGTGTCTCATGCATCACCTCATGTGTCTCATGCATCACCTCATGTGTCTCATGCATCACCTCATGTGTCTCATGCATCACCTCATGTGTCTCATGCATCACCTCATGTGTCTCATGCATCACCTCATGTGTCTCATGCATCACCTCATGTGTCTCATGCATCACCTCATGTATTTCATGCATCACCTCATGTGTCTCATGCATCACCTCATGTATTTCATGCATCACCTCATGTGTCTCATGCATCACCTCATGTATTTCATGCATCACCTCATGTATTTCATGCATCACCTCATGTGTCTCATGCATCACCTCATGTGTCTCATGCATCACCTCATGTATTTCATGCATCACCTCATGTGTCTCATGCATCACCTCATGTATTTCATGCATCACCTCATGTGTCTCATGCATCACCTCATGTATTTCATGCATCACCTCATGTGTCTCATGCATCACCTCATGTGTCTCATGCATCACCTCATGTATTTCATGC
>JAGDYQ010000244.1:388882-390293 GCA_021962125.1 Bulinus truncatus
CCGACCTTACGAATTGCGGGGGCCCAATTTAACGGATGCTTGGGGGGCCCAATTTAACGGATGTTTTCGGGGCCCAATTTAACGGGTGCGTGCGGGGCCCAATTTAACGGTAGCTTGCGGGGCCCAATTTAACGGATGCTTGCGGGGCCCAATTTAATGGATGCTTGCGGGGCCCAATTTAACGGATGCTTGCGGGGCCCAATTTAACGGATGCTTGCGAGGCCGCTCTTCTAATTTTTTTTTTACAAAAACTACTATTAGAATTAATAAGCTAAATGTAAATTGCGGGGGCCCTGCCGCTTTCGGGGCCCCTATTTGGAGCAATTAATCAAATCAGCTTAAGGCCGGCACTGGGTATCAATTACAGTTTTGGCACACGCACAAGTTTTAGCGGGGGGAGGGGGGGGCTCATACAAAAAATTATTTCACTATTTTAAATTAATAGTCGTGGGGGGCCCTACCCTTCTGTGGGTCACGTACCAAAAACATAAGGGAGCCCCAGGCTGTAGAGTGACTACGGTACACTGGTATTTCAAATCTTCGCGGGTCCCCTTAAGCTCATGGTCACTAGTAGGGAGCGACCGATATGCCTTTTTACCGATTGTCCGATACCGATATTTTCCCCCAGCATTTTTACCGATACCGATACCGATACCGATATTTTATTTTTAGGGGCTGTCCATTATTTATGTCAACGAATTTTTGGCGATTTTTACCTCCCCCCTCCCTTGTCAACAATTTGTCAAACTTTCCGAGACCCCCTATAAAATTACGTCAACATTTGATTACCCCCCCCTAAAAGGTGGCTTCCAAAATGTTTATGTGGCAAAATTAGTAGGAATATAGTTAGTTTAATTAAAATACTGAATGGTAAGCGAGTGTGTAAAACAGAACTACAAACGCTGCTTAATTTTCCTATTTATTAAGTAATTATATTAAATTTGAAAAAGTAACATTATTGACGTTAACTTTTCTTGACCTCCCTCCCCTCCCCCTTGTCAACAATTGTCAAAAATTTTCTGACCCCCCTCCCCCCTATTTTGTTGACGTAATTAATGGACAGCCCCTTAAGCAACAACAATGCCAATTGCCAAACACGTGTTTCTCTCGTGCTAATACAGCTAATGACGTATGCCAACCCATGCTTACCCCTTCCCTGTCATATTTCGTGACGCTTCGCCCACACATAAGTCTTGTTTCCCCCCCCCCCAACTTCCCATCCCAACAAAAAATACGCACAGATGTTCACTAATTGTATCATTCAAGGTCATACATTAGAATTAAGAAATGCCAATCCTATTGTTTCAAGGTCGTATCTCTGATGTATACGTGACTGTTTCTGTGACCACAACATAATGGATAGGGCCAGTGGGTAATAACATACATACTTGAATAATCCCGAAAATAATAA
>JAGDYQ010000244.1:393293-420793 GCA_021962125.1 Bulinus truncatus
CTACTCACTGGGGCCTTTCTTACATTTTTCAAAGGCTCTGGGTACAAACACATTTGGGGGGGGGGTCCCAACGCAAAGTTACACTTTGTGACCTTTGACCTAAATGCCGTGAAGTTGGGGGGGTGTCGGGGGCGAGAGGCAGCTAGAACGGTCCTGACAGGAGAAATGTGTTAATATAAATTAAATAATCCACATCTTTTCTCTCTCTCTCTCTCTCTCACTCACTCTCTGTCTCTCTCTGTCTCTCTCTGTCTCATTCGCTCTCTCTCTGTCTCTGTCTCTCTCTCTCTCTCTATGGCTTACATTAGTTATACAGTTCAGACTGATACTGTCACCGATGGAGTTTTTAGAAGTAAACGGTCCATTGTAGGAGTTGAATGGCGTCATCCGTATACTGGCTTCTGAGATAGCGACTGGTGGGGGGGGGGGAGGGGGAAGAGAGGATGATATATGTTGGGCGTTAGTAGGTTAGTTGGTAGATGGCATTTCTTTTGTTGAGAGAGAGAGAGAGAGAGAGTAAGAGATAGATATATAAGAGATAAATAGAATGAAATTTTTTTTAGATAGATAGATGGATAAATAAATAGATAAATAGATAGATAAATAGATAGGTAAATAGATAAATACATAGATAGATAGATAAATAAATAGATAAATAGATAGATAGATAGGTAAATAGATAAATACATAGATAGATAGATAAATAAATAGATAGATAGATAGATAGATAGATAGATAGATAGATAGATAGATAGATAGATAGATAGATAGATAGATAGATAGATAGATAGATAGATAGATAGATAGATAGATAGATAGATAGATAGATAGATAGATAGATAGATAGATAGATAGATAGATAGATAGATAGATAGATAGATAGATAGATAGATAGATAGATAGATAGATAGATAGATAGATAGATAGATAGATAGATAGATAGATAGATAGATAGATAGATAGATAGATAGATAGATAGATAGATAGATAGACAGATAGATATGGTAATAAATATGTAAATGTTAAAAAAAAATTATAAATCTGAAAAGTATAAAATGGTAGAGCGCTGGACTCCTAAATGAAGCTCATGAGTTCAAAACACGGTGATTGCTGGTTTTGGCGCAGGTAAGATCTACATTCGAAATGCCCGCTCAGCTTTTTTTTAAAACAAAATAGCAAACTATGACAACGAGGGCCCATGACGAACTATGACAACGAGGGCCCATAACCAACTATGACAACGAGAGCCCATAACAAACTATGACAACGACGGTTCATGACCGACTATGACAACGAGGGCCCATGACCAACTATGACAACGAGGGCCCATGACCGACTATGACACCGAGGGCCCCTAACAAACTTTGGCAACGAAAGGCCCTCTGGTCGTTTCTTTCATATTGTATTTATAAATACATTTCGAAATCGCCGGCAGGCCCTCCAAAAATACTTGGGCCCCTGACAAATGTTCGGGTCCCCCCCCCTTGCCAATCTACTCCTTTCAACTGCCTTTTTCTGATTCCTCAATGATCTTTAACCTGTGTGTCATCATGAATACACACCAGACTCGCGCGTGTGGTTACCTCTGAAGGTAAAGTTGTACGGGTCAGAGTACGTAAGCTGAGAGGTGTCATCATGAATACACACCAGACTCGCGCGTGTGGTTACCTCTGAAGGTAAAGTTGTATGGGTCAGAGTACGTAAGCTGAGAGGTGTCATCATGAATACACACCAGACTCGCGCGTGTGGTTACCTCTGAAGGTAAAGTTGTATGGGTCAGAGTACGTAAGCTGAGAGGTGCCTGGGGTTAGCAGGAAGCACCTGTACAGGGCAGAGTCGATGCACTCCACGTTCACGATGGTCACGATGACCTTCAGCAGGTCCCTGTTGTCCGGTCTGGCCTCGCCCTGGAACGTGACTTCCCAATTCTTGTCTTCTGGCAGCTCCTGGGTTCACCAATAATAAAAAGGCAATTTAGAAAATGTGGAAAACGTGTGTGTGTGGGGGTGGGTGGGGGTGTGGGTGTAAAATTATGGGGAAAACAGAATATCTTGTTTATCTAGAGTTAAAACAGAATTAGTCAAACACACACACAACAACAACAACAACAAAATGTCAACAATGATGAGGTCAATGATGGTAGTAAAGCTGATCATGACTAAACTGTTGTAAACGTTGACTTGAAGATGTAAACATTGACTTGAAGATGTAAACATTGACTTGAAGATGTAAACATTGACTTGAAGATGTAAACATTGACTTGAAGATGTAAACATTGACTTGAAGATGTAAACTTTGACTTGAAGATGTAAACATTGACTTGAAGATGTAAACGTTGACTTGAAGATGTTAACGTTGACATGAAGATGTAATGATTATTATAAGCTGATAATGATGTTGATACTGATACTGATAAAGATAAGAGAGAGAGAGAGAGAGAGAGAGAGAGAAAGAGGGAGACGGAGAGAGCGAAAGAGGGAGACAGAAAAGAAAGAGTGAGAGAGAGAGAAAGAAAGAGAGAGAGAGAAAGAGAGCGATAGGGAGAGTAAAAAAAGAGACAAATAGAGAGAGGGAGGGGTTCCCAAGGCAATCCAACAGTCGACAGAGCCCAAAGCGCTGCCCATGGGTGCACGAAAGAGCTCATTCGTGGCAGCGCGTGCCAAAATCTGAAAGACTTATAGAGAAAGAGAGAGAGGGAGAAAGAGAGCGATAGAGAGAGAGAGAGAACGAGAGAGAGAGAGAGAAAGAGGGAGACGGAGAGAGCGAAAGAGGGAGACAGAAAAGAAAGACTTATAGAGAAAGTGAGAGAGGGAGAAAGAGAGCGATACAGAGCGTAAAAAAAGAGAGAAAAATAGAGAGAGAAAAAGATAGAGAGAGAGAGAGAGAGAGAGACAGACAGAGAGAGCGAAAGAGCGTGACGGAGAGAGAGAAACAGGGAGACAGAAAAGAAAGACTGAGAGAGAGAAAGAGAGAGAGAGAGAGAAAGAGGGAGATAGAAAGAGAGACACACAGACACATATATAAATACTCCCCCCCCATAACACAGCGGGCACTCACAGAGAATGTTCTATCCGACACGTCTCTGGCGAAAGGGGCGTAGCTCGCTATTGTCCGGAAACTCGTCTCGTCCCTGCTCAACACCTCCAGGCCGATCTTGGACAGGGCCCTGGTCTGTGGCACCAGGTGGGAGTGGAAGTTGGAGGTATCGCACTCCAGCACCAGGTTGTACCCGTTGGAGGTTTTTTTCAGCCTCCCTATGACGTCAGCGCCTGGTTGTCATGGTTACAAAACATGTGTTCAGTTTATATATAGATACACACACACAGTTTTTTTCCTAACACAGAGTCTTTTTTATTTTTAGGCTTAACTGGAAACTTTCTAGAGATATTTCGGTGGCTTTAATGCACTAAAAAGTAATTGAAAAACATTATATATTACAAAAATGCACATAAATTATCATTACTAATAATGAAAGCGTGGGCCCCCATCGAGAGATATTTGGGCCCCGGTAGTATCAGATTTAATGTTAATTAGTGTTATAGGAGGAGGGGCTCTTGTTGGGATATCTATAAATAGAAATCTTAACAAGGTGTCAAGAAAGCCTTGACAGGTGAAATGCACAATTTCATATTATTTCGGGCCCATGGCAAGTATTTAGATTGCCATTAACTATGCTGCACTGAATAGAAATTATGGGATAGCAGTCGTAGGCCTCCACCTAGTTTGCCTATGTATAGAACTGGTCCACTCATGTGAAAGTAAAGTTTCCTTAAGCCCCCAAACGGGCTCATCGGGCCAGTTGAAGGGTAGAATCTGTTTTCAGAAACCTCGGCATATGAAGGGATTGTGTGGTTAGCACAGCGCCCCGCCGCCTTTACTCCCCCAACTTAATGTCAGGTGACCCATTAAAAGCTGGGTGGACTTGGTGACATTCACCAGGACCTGGAATAATCCCAAGGTTCCTACTGAGATTCGAACCCGGGACCATCCGGTCGACAGTCGAGCGCTCTACACCCGTCCTCCTGTCCACTCTTCTACAAATGGACAAACTCTCTGGCATAGTATATAAGGACTTACCTTCCGTCCTCACGTTGATGAAGACAAACGCCAGAATCAAAGACAAGAGCATCATACGCAATGTTTTGATATCCTTTGATTAAAACAGTGTTCCAGTTCAGCTTTTGTAAAACTTTTGATATAAAAAAGGAAAGAAATTAGATTGAAAATAGAATTAAAAAAATGTCCATGTTTAGTTGATGACTTTTAAAAATGTCCATGTTTAGTTGATGACTTTTAAAAAAATGTCCATGTTTAGTTGATGGCTTGTTTAGATGGGCTCACTAGTCAAACGATTAGAAAAAAAGGAATTCTGGGTTTGCACGGTGCGAAATGTTTTTGTGACCAAAGAAACACACAGTTTGGTGTGCAAATCAAATACTATATTGTCAAGAATTAATTTCTATCACTGAAGAGAAAAAATATCACTACGTCAATACGTTCTTTGTATTGTCAACAATGTTTTGGTCAGCTGTTTCAAGAAGGGGAACCACCTAGCCCACATAGTAAACAGGAGTTGTGTCCACTGATGCGTGACTTGTGTACTACTAACATTGGAGAAAAAAAATCAATAAAAATACTGTTGGCTTACTACATGTTAGAAAATGTAAACAAAGCTTTGTCCAGTGGTTTCAGTTGGGGAAACGCCTAGCTCACAAGTAAACAGGAGTTGTGTCCACTGATGCGTGACTTGTGTACTAACAATAATACTACTACGGTAGTACATTCATTCACATGTAAACAATGCATTCGTCAGCGATTTTTTTTTAAGAAGGGGAACCACCTAGCCCACAAGTAAACAGGAGTTGTGTCCACTGATGCGTGACGTATGTACTAACATTGGAGAAAAAAATCAATAAAAATACTGTTGGCTTACTACATGTTAAAAAATGTAAACAAAGCTTTGTCCAGTGGTTTCAGGAAGGGGAACCACCTAGCCCACATAGTAAACAGGAGTTGTGTCCACTGATGCGTGACGTGTTTACTAACAATACTACTACTACGAAAGTATGTTCATTCAATGGTCAACAATGCATCAGCCAGAGGTCTCAACAAGGGGAAATTAGTAAAGAGCAGTTGATTCCATTAGTCTAATATAAAATGGTAAAAAAAATGTTTAGTTCATTAAAAAAAAATACTACAAATTTACCACCAATAGACTATTTGAGTGCAAGTATGTGAACAAAACATTTCAGTGTAGTTTCACTGTGCGAGCAACAGCAAAAGTCAAAATAAAAAAAAAAATATTTCACCAATTATGTTGTTTAGTCTATTTCCTAATCAAGTGCAAATATTGCGCTTTCAAAAGTTATTTATATCTATTTTTATTTTGCTAGAACTCTTTCATGTCAAAAGTTTCAATAACGTGAATTTGCAGACGATTAGCAAGATTAAAATTTTAAAATTGTGTCTTTTTAATGAAACAAAGTTGTATGCAGTTTGTAGCTTAAGAAAAAGAGCAAACCCACGTACTTTCATCTGATTTTCACTTTTTTTTATTATTTTTTAAAAAATCTGGACATTTTATAAATAGATTCATTGAACATGATTTAATAATTTATTCAGATGTCCTTTGTTACGTACACCAAATAACATTGACATTGGTGTCAAATATCTCTAGTTGCGCATCATCTATTGAAATATGAATTGGAATCTTGTATTAAACTCACCGATATAAGAGATCATTGGTTGAACCTATTACACACCACAGATGTTTATATTGTGGCACACACACACACATGAAGTTGTTTACTTCCGTTGTGCCAAAAACAAGAAAAATTGAACCACACACAAAGTAAACCGAAGAATGTAAATAAACATTTTGTTCTTAAATAAATCAGAATTCAAGTCAATAGATTTATAATAGTTTGAAATTGAACTCCATTCAAGTGAATAGATTTATAATAGTTTGAAATTGAGCTCCATACAAGTCAATAGATTTATGTTTGTTTGAAATTAAACTCCATAAAATGATTATCGAATTAATTTCAGCGTTACTGGTTGTGTTTGTTACAGGTGAGTTATTGGTGTTTCATTTTAGTTTTAAACAAACTTCAACTTCATTCCTTTCTGTATTATACATCTTTTTTACAATCGATGAGAAACGAAATGACAATGTTAGACCAAAACCACGAATATACGGACAGACAGACTTACAGATACATAAAATATGTATAGATAGATCGATAGATTAAGAGAAAGGTAAAAAGATATAGGGTGATATGTAAAGATAGATAGTTAGATAGGTTGATAAATAGATTAACAAAGCAGGTATTTTGATACATGTATATATATATATATATATATATATATATATATATATATATATATATAGTCCTATCCCTTATGATTACGCTTTGTTTACGAATTGTGTTATTGCCTTATTTGGTATTGTTCCATCCCTTGCTACCACGCATTGTTTAGTTACAGTGTTATTTCCTTATTTGGTAATGTTAAGTGCTTGTAAGGTCAAGCATGTTTGATGAGGTGGTGTCATCACCCACGCACTGGGTTTGGCGCGAATCGCCCACACATTGACCTCTGTGGTTTTGGCGGGAAAAATGACGTTACATGCGGGAGTGATCTACCTATAAATAGGGGAATAGATAACGGTCGAGTGGAGACCCAAGGAGACCCAAGAGGGACCAGGAGTCCAGAGAGAGAGAGAGAGAGAGAGAGAGAGAGAGAGAGAGACTGTGTGACATGAGGACTAGGTGACCAGTAACAGTGCTGTGGAGTAATAATTCATATAGAGTCGTGTATTGAGTTAGAGGATTATACAGAGTAGATACATGTGATTTATTGATTCATCTCCTCAAGTGTTTATATATAGTATTCAATTGGAATGTCATATTCTCATCTGTAAATATCATGTATTAAAGTTCAGATAATTCTCTTATACTACAAGGAGTTGTGTCGTCTGATTTAATTGGAATGCAAGTGGGATATGATATATATATATATATATATATATATAGATAGATAGATAGATAGATAGATAGATAGATAGATAGATAGATAGATAATCATAGATTATGACAGACAGACAGATGGGTGAACGGACAGACGGATGCAAAAAGACAGAAGGCAGAAGATAGATAGAAGATAGAAGACTGAAGAATAACAGACAGAAAATAGATAGATAGCAGATAAACAGACAGAATATAGACAAAATATAAATAGACAGGAGATAAACAGATAGAAGATATACAGACATACAGAAGATTTACAGACATCCAGAAGATATACAGACATACAGAAGATATACAGACATACAGAAGATATACAGACATCCAGAAGATATACAGACAGACAGAAGATATACAGACATCCAGAATATATACAGACATACAGAATATATACATACATCCAGAAGATATACAGACAGACAGAAGATATACAGACATGCAGAAGATATACAGACATACAGAAGATATACAGACATCCAAAAGTTATACAGACAGACAGAAGATATACAGACATCCAGAAGATATACAGACAGACAGAAGATATACAGACAGACAGAAGATATACAGACAGACAGACAGAAGAGACAGACAGACACAGGAGACAGACAGAGACAGACAGAGAGAGGAGACAGACAGACAGACAGAGGAGACCGACATAGAGAGGAGACAGACAGACATATGAGACAGACAGACAAACAAACCATGTGACATCAAGTCCAGACTAATCTATCAGCAGGACCGTCTCCAATCATCGACATTGCCGAGCTGGACTCTGAGGACAGTTTCAACATCACCTGCGACAAAACCAGGTTCAGACCGGCCGTGGTGTCCAGGGTGAAGTGGGTCATGAGGCTCAGCATCAGCATGAGAACAGTGGGGGAGCTAAGCTGCATTATCGCCTATGTGCAGACAAGGTGGGTGCAGAAATACGCGCAGGTGCATGGTGGGCACATCGCCGGTTTATTTGAAAGAATTTCTTTGGAAAAAAAAAATGTTATGCATTATCTTAGCAACTACGGTTTGTGGCTATTTGTGCCCAGGGCCCCAGCCAGAAAATTTGAGAACCGCGACAAATCTCTGACAGGGGCACCCATGAACCCTCATATCCAAATAAATAAATGAATACAAATTATCTATTGAAAGCTATGGGGCCCTTTGAAGCTATAGCCCTTATCAAGTGTGCGGGTTTCTCTCTCGGTGGCCCTATTCAATGTTAACTGTCGTGTCTTCTCTGGGCCCCTCCCCCCCATTCTCTTTGTATTTTCTTCATTGAAACATCCCTTCAACCGACATTTATCATCTGCCCCCTCTCTCCCTCCCCCCCCCGGCCCCTCCTCAACAGAACATCCCACCGGGCCGTCTGTGGGACATCACCTTCACCGGGGGTGAGGCCAGAGACAACATCGACACCATCAGGATCATTGTCCGTGTGCTGGACGGTGGCTATCGGGACGCTGGACTGCCCACAGGTATTCATTACCTGGAGATCTTCGAGGTGACATAGCCTGTCACCCTTTGAGCATACGATCTGGTGCGACAGGTAAAATAAAAGAAAACTCAAATGATAACCACGAAGTATTATTGTAGCTGTGAGTAGCTTTAGCTCATTGGGCTGCTGAAAGGAAAATGGCGGGAAGTACAAATGTAATAATACAAATGTAATAATACAAATGTAATAATACAAATGTAATAATACAAATGTAATAATACAAATGTAATAATACAAATGTAATAATACAAATGTAGTAAATACAAATATAATAATACAAATGTAATAATACAAATGTAGTAAATACAATTGTAATAATACAAATGTAATAATTCAAATGTAGTAAATACAAATGTAATAAATACAAATGTAATAATACAAATGTAGTAAATACAAATGTAATAATACAAATGTAATAATACAAATGTAGTAAATACAAATGTAATAATACAAATGTAATAATACAAATGTAGTAAATACAAATGTAATAATACAAATGTAATAATACAAATGTAATAGTACAAATGTAACGGTACAAAAGTACCAATGCAATAGTAGAAATGTCATAATACACATGTAATGATACATATGTAATAATACATGAAACACATGTAATGATACAAATGCAATAGTAAGCGAGTACAGTGAGTCATTTTTGTTTTTCTTTTATTTTATTACCAAAGACTTTTAACTATTGACTATAGGGGCAGCTCTTTCAAGTATTTGTACTATTGGATTGACTTTACAGTATATATATATATATATATATATATATATATATATATATACAGAGAGAGAGAGAGAGAGAGAGAGAGAGAGAGAGAGAGAGAGAGAGAGAGAGAGACAGGGGTCGGTTGTTAGTAGATCAGTAAATCAGTGATTCTCATAGTTTGGGTCGCGGACCTCCCCAAAACGTCGGGAAATTATCTGACACAGTGTCGCCACATTTTGTTAAATAATTACTAATCTATAAAATATACCCTTAATTTTAGAATTTATTTCTTTTATTCTCACTTTTTTACTTTTTTTTAATTATTGTACACGAAAACGGAACAGTTTTTTTTTAGTGGATTGACAATAGCAAAAATGTGAGAATGACTAAAGTACACAATAGAAATCTCGGCATGTAGGTACCATTCCAGTAGATGGTATACATTAACTACTCACATATAGTTTACGGTATAGTTTATGAACTCACCCACACAGGTAGAGAGAGTGTCGGTAAAGTGGTCAGTGGTGGTGGTCAGAGCACCAATCTGGTCATCGAGTGCGACATATTCAAATTCAAGCCATCGGAAATGTCCGTCATGAGATGGCTGCCGGTGATCGGAGTTGAAAGGTTATTGCCAGGGGGAAACAACTTCACTTTCATGGCTTGTTACGAGCCCTTGTTGGATGACGTCAAGAGAAAGAAGCGAACGGTAAGTGATCGGGGTTGAAAGGTTATTGCCAAAGGGAAACAACTTCACTTTCATGGCTTGTTACGAGCCCCTGTTGGATGACGTCAAGAGAAAGAAGCGAACGGTAATGTGATCGGGGTTGAAAGGTTATTGCCAAAGGGAAACAACTTCACTTTCATGGCTTGTTACGAGCCCCTGTTGGATGACGTCAAGAGAAAGAAGCGAACGGTAAGTGATCGGGGTTGAAAGGTTATTGCCAAAGGGAAACAACTTCACTTTCATGGCTTGTTACGAGCCCCTGTTGGATGACGTCAAGAGAAAGAAGCGAACGGTAAGTGATCGGGGTTGAAAGGTTATTGCCAAAAGGGAAACAACTTCACTTTCATGGCTTGTTACGAGCCCCTGTTGGATGACGTCAAGAGAAAGAAGCGAACGGTAAGTGATCGGGGTTGAAAGGTTATTGCCAAAGGGAAACAACTTCACTTTCATGGCTTGTTACGAGCCCCTGTTGGATGACGTCAAGAGAAAGAAGCGAACGGTAAGTGATCGGTTTATTTGGGAGGGGGGAGGGCTGTTGCACTCCACTCTATGACTCAGGGGGGGGGGGAATTATAATTGGGCTTTTAGGAGATTGTTCTCAATGCCAAATCGCAAATGTTTAATCTGTAATAAATTGTTAAACATTGTCTTAAAGAAAAGAAAAACAGTTGAGCAAACGTTTAAAAGTATCAAAAGGAACCAATAATCTTTACTAGTAAAATTACCTTTAGCCCCTTAAGGCCTTATCGTTGTAGACGAAGTTCAGCATTCATCTGTTTCTATAACCTCGGCATATGAAGAGATTGTGTGGCTAGCACAACGCCCAGCCGCCTTTACTTCCACCAAGTCAGGTACCGATTTAAAGTTGGGTGGACTTGTGGGACTTACACCAGAACCTGAATAAATCCCTCAGTTCTGAGCGAGGTTCGAAACCCGGGACCGTCCGGTGGACAGTCGAGTGCTCTACACTGCAAGACCAACATCGGCGAGAGGTGCCATATATCGTCATTGATAGGGGAGGGGGTAGTTAAGCGGTCGTCTAGTTTACTTGTACACGAGAACTGAACAGAAGCCTCTACATTTACCAAATAAACAGAAGCCCTTACATTTACCAAATGAACAGAAGCCTCTATATTTACCAATTAAACAGAAGCCTCTAGATTTACCAACTAAACAGAAGCCTCTACATTTACCAAATGAACAGAAGCCTCTAGATTTACCAAATAAACAGAAGCCTCTAGATTTACCAACTAAACAGAAGCCTCTACATTTATCAAATGAACAGAAGCCTCTACATTTACCAGATGAACAGAAGCCTCTAGATTTACCAAATAAACAGAAGCCTCTAGATTTACCAAATAAACAGAAGCCTCTAGATTTACCAAATAAACAGAAGCCTCCATATTTACCAAATAAACAGAAGCCTCTAGATTTACCAAATAAACATAAGCCTCTAGATTTACAAGATAAACATAAGCCTCTAATTTACCATATAAACATAAGCCTCTCTATATATATACCAAATGTTGAGCTGTAAATTTAATTGTAATTTTCTGTTTTGTTTTATTTTAATTATCTCGGTCATACATTTTAACTCTTTTGTTTTGCATGTCTTCTATCGTGAGCAGGTGATATTTAGTTTTGTATGTCTTCTATCGTGAGCAGGTGATATTTAGTTCTGTATGTCTTCTATCGGGAGCAGGTGATACCGAAAGGGAGTGACTGGACCATAAGGTACTACGGCGGTGAGTTTCTGAAAAATAAAAATACTCTCAGGATAGTCATCGTCTTGAAGGACGTGGACTGCCGGGACACGGCCCTGTACCGGTGCTTCAAGGTGGCCCCGGGCCGGACGCAGCCCGACTACTCGGAGACGTTTAATTTCACCGCTGAAAGTAAGCTGACACGCCCACCGGAAACAACAAACAAGCTAATGGAATCGAATACGTTCAGACTACACCCACTTCACACAGACACGAACATACGGTCAAATGGAATCGAATACGTTCAGACTACAGCCACTTCACACAGACACGAACTTACGGTCAAATGGAATCGAATACGTTCAGACTACAGCCACTTCACACAGACACGAACATACGGTCAAATGGAATCGAATACGTTCAGACTACAGCCACTTCACACAGACACGAACATACGGTCAAATGGAATCGAATACGTTCAGACTACACCCACTTCACATAGACACGAACTTACGGTCAAATGGAATCGAATACGTTCAGACTACACCCACTTCACACAGACACGAACATACGGTCAAATGGAATCGAATACGTTCAGACTACACCCACTTCACACAGACAAGAACATACGTTCAAACTACACTCGTATCCACACAGTCACGAACGTACGTTCAAACCACACCCGTATCCACACAGACACGAACGTACGGTCAAACCACACCCGTATCCACACAGACACGAACGTACGGTCAAACCACACCCTTATCCACACAGACACGAACGTACGGTCAAACCACACCCGTATCCACACAGACTCGAACGTACGGTCAAACCACACCCGTATCCACACAGACACGAACGTACGGTCAAACCACACCCGTATCCACACAGACACGAACGTACGGTCAAACCACACCCGTATACACACAGTCACGAACATACGTTCAAACCACACCCGTATCAACACAGAACCGAACGTACGGTCAAACCACACCCGTATCCACACAGTCACGAACATACGGTCAAACCACACCCTTATCCACACAGTCACGAACATACGTTCAAACCACACCCGTATCCACACAGAACCGAACGTACGGTCAAACCACACCCGTATCCACACAGTCACGAACATACGGTCAAACCACACCCGTATCCACACAGTCACGAACATACGTTTAAACCACACCCGTATCCACACAGTCACGAACATACGTTCAAACCACACACGTATCACACAGTCACGAACATACGTCCAAACCACACCCGTATCGGCACAGTCACGAACATACGTTCAAACTACACCCGTATCCACACAGTCACGAACATACGTTCAAACTACACCCGTATCCACACAGTCACGAACATACGTTCAAACTACACTCGTATCCACACAGTCACGAACATACGGTCAAACTACACTCGTATCCACACAGACACGAACGTACGGTCAAACCACACCCGTATCCACACAGTCATGAACATACGGTCAAACCACACCCGTATCCACACTGACACGAACATAAGGTCAAACCACACCCGTAACACGTAATCACTTAATCCCCACTAGATTAGTATTTTACTTCCACCATCCGGTCATTTTCTTTGTTGAGCAAAGGGGAGGGGCCGACAAGGCAGCAGCCAAGCCCCCCACCCCACCCCCTTTCTCCCTCCTATAGGAAATCTACTTTTGCCAGACACGAATGAAGGGCCAATCGGAACACTTGTCCCCGGGGGGGTGGGGGGGGGGAGGTTGCCCATGTCTTAAATGACTTAAATAATCGGAGAGGGGTCCAGGAAAAGTCTAACTTTTTTCTAAACCTATTAAGGGCACACCTTATTTGATAACGACGATCTCTGCTGCGGTTTTTTTTTTTTTGAAAATGGGACCCCTTTATTGTACTTTTACACCCTGGGGGAATCCATAAACCTAACTTCGGCCCTGATTGATAGAGTCACGGAGTCACCACGGAGACCGCGTGTGTATGGAGCAGCTGACAGAATTTTTTTCTTTTCAAAGTGCCGGTTGTATGTACTGGTAACAAACTATGTTAGTTTATATGCAGGTCTATTGATTTGTGTGCGATATGATCCATTCCCACAGCTCCAGTCAAAAATTCCTACCTAGAAATAATATACAACGCATATGAGTACCGGCCGGGGATAGAGTCTGTGACATTGACTTGTCTGGTTACGGTAAGTCCTCAAACACTATGTCTGCGGCAACATCTATCTATCTATCTATCTATCTATCTATCTATCTATCTATCTATCTATCTATCTATCTATCTATCTATCTATCTATCTATCTATCTATCTATCTATCTATCTATCTATCTATCTATCTATCTATCTATCTATCTATCTATCTATCTATCTATCTATCTATCTATCTATCTATCTATCTATCTATCTATCTATCTATCTTTCTTTCTTTCTGTCTATCTCTCTCAAATACACACACTCTCCCTCTCTCTCTCTCTCTTTCTCTCTCTTTATTTATTTATATAAAGACAATATAAAGAAGAAATGAAACATATTGCAGACCTAGACAAATTCAAACTTTGAACCCTTATGTAAAACACACACCAAGGCCGTCACCTGCAAACCTCAGGCTCCCTCATTAATATGTGACAGTTGAAACCCCTCTCGACCCCCCATTAACCCCCCTCCCCCCCCCTTCCCAAGCAACTATTAATAGTCATTTTAGGTTAAATGGAAAATAAATGTCCAGACATTCCACCTTCCGCCCACTCACCCATCCCCCCCCCTCTCGGCAGTCAGCCGCTAAGTTTACCTGTGACCTCAAATGACGGCTCTGAACTATTAAACATAACAGAAGGATCGCGAAGATTTCATTGAAAGTAAAGAAAATTTTTTTGAGTAAACCCTTTACCAGTGGCGTAGCGAGCTTAACTCGCGCGTGGGTCACAATACCTTTTTAGCGCCCCCCCCCAACCCATTCGAAAACCATATAATATTATATGTAAAATATACCATTTGGTGCCCCTTTGTGAGTAGCGCCCGGGGCATGATGCCTTTTTGCCCCCCCCTCCCCACTACGCCACTGCCCATTCCATTTTTTTTTTCATTTAGAACAGAAACAAAAACAAAAATCTTTGTTTACACAAGTTGTGGCGTCTGTGGGTGCCACTGGTTTTGTTTTTTATACAGGGCCCTATAGAGGTCACACTGACCTGGCGTATGATGGACAACGCAACAGAACGGGAGGTAGACCACCCGTCTATGGGTTTTATCAAAACGTCAGTTCCGGCGCGACAGGTGGACCGCCACGGCTGCAGCACTTTCACCCACAGGTCCCTGCTGACGTTCAAGGCGGAGAACGCCACCGACGGGCAGGTATACTTCTGCGTGATTCGCAAAAGTGGGATCGTGAACACGATACTGAACTTTACTTACAAAGCGTGTGAGTATCGATACTGCAACGTTGACAAAGCGCAGTACTTAAGAGTTACGGCAATGAACGATTATGAAAAAAAAAAACATCCACTAGCCGGGCATGACGTGACGAAATGACGTCACAGCTGAATAGTCTAATGAGTGGGCGGATTCTAATGACGTCATTCAGAGGCGCATCCCGGTTTTTTTATATGTTAAAAATTTTTTTTTTTTTAAAAGCCTCGAACAAGTAATTTTCACACAATCAATTTTGTGAGCGAAAGTAGTTAAATAATTTTAAATAAATGGCTCAATGTTATCCGCAAACAGCTCACCAAAGAGCCACATGGCGCCTGTGAGAGCCGCCTTTGGCCACCCAATTTCAAATACCTTGAAAGACTAAAAAAAAGTTTAAACTGCCAAATATTTAAAGTGGCATGTTAAAGAGTGCATTGCTTACCTTTTCCTGTATTATGTGAATGCGCCAAGCATGACGTAAATAAGAGCCAACGAGAGCCAAATAAGAGCCACGTTCCAGTATTTTTATAGAGTACCAAAAATCCTTTAAGAAGGGGGGAAACATTGTTGTATTAACAAAATCTAGGAATGAAATAATATTCAGATAACAAAACTGACTCAGAGCCGCATAAGCTGAACAAAGAGCCACGTGTGTACCAAAGAGCCACATTAGGGCCACCATAGTTATATCAAAACTACGAAAATAAACTGGAAAAAAGTTGTTTCTTTTGCAGTGATTTCTCACTCCATCCTTATTTAGCCGGTGCTGTCATGGCCCCAATGGCCTATAGTAGAGGAAATCTCACTGGTTCACCATCATCAATGTATTCTGTAGCTTGACTCTCTCTATCACTCTGTCCCGTAGCGTGAAAATTCTACAGCAGGGGCCAGGCATTCTACAGCAGGGGCGACGGCAGTTGTCGGCAAAATTATCAGCCAAAAGAGCCAAATATGAACATTACAACAATTTAAAAAAAAATTGGGAGCCAAATCTGCTTTTATTACACTAAATAAGTAGTACACTAAATAAGTTGTATACTAAATAAAACTAAATGCCAGGGCCGCACTTAAGGAGTCAAGGAGCCACATGCGGCTCCGGAGCCGCACTTTGCCGACCACTGGGCCAGGGAATAGCAGGGGGCAGGTAATACATTTTACTAAGTAGAACAAATAAGCGGCGGGGGGGGGCAGACAAAATGCAGGGGGGGGGCCCGGCCCACCTGTCCCCCCCCCGCACGCTACGGGCCTGCTATCACTGTACACGTTAACTTGACATGTTCAGTCACACTATATTTATCTAACATGACGTGTGATTTATTTGAATGACAACCACTGATTGTTGACCTTTGAACCGGATTAATTTCTTCTTTTGATTTTGTTTCAGTTCATTTCCGGTACGCAAGTAAGTTAATTTTTTTATTTTCTTTTGGTGGAAATTATTTTTAAAAGTGTTAATAGACATTTCATGAAACAAAAAGACTTAGCTCCAGGTGTACAGAAATTGGTGACAGTTTAGTAAAGTATATAATAAAAGGTCATTTGAGGTCAATTTCAGTTCAGTAGTGTAATTGATGAAAGGAAGTCTGTTAGATATGGATCTAGACTGGATATGCAGTATTGCCTGGATATCTAATATTGACTTAATATCTAATATTGGCCGGATATCTAATATTGACTTAATATCTAATATTGACTTAATATCTAATATTGACCGGATATCTAATATTGACTTAATATCTAATATTGACTTAATATCTAATATTGACCGGATATCTAATATTGACCGAATATCTAATATTGACTGGATATCTAATATTGACTTAATATCTAATATTGACTTAATATCTAATATTGACCGGATATCTAATATTGGTCGGATATCTAATATTGACTTAATATCTAATATTGACCGGATATTTTTTTTTAATTTAAATTAAAAATTTCTTTTTTTTTTTTTAACGCCGCCATTGCTAGCATGGTAGGGTGTAGTGTGCCTACCACACCAACATTGTTGGCGGCGCTGATGCACGTCTGCCATGCCTACAGAGCGGCGGGGTGAGTGTGCCCGCTATCATCTGCAGGGATGGCAGAAAGATGGGTTTTAATCCTTGCTCAAACTGGCCAGACCAGCAGGGTGTGTGTACTGCCGGTCGGCCAGAATGGCAAGGAAAGGGGTTTTTCCTACCACTCGGACAGAGGGGAGGGTGTAGTGTGCCTGTACCCTCAGCCGGAAATGGCAAGCTGCGCAGGTGTGCTTGAGTGGGACGGAGTGGAAGGGTGTTGTGTGCCGACCACATCCGTCACCACCGCCAGCTGTGAATACTGCGGTCTCGGATAGTCCTCATTGACCACAGTACCACCACCCTCGCAAGTAATGGTTTTTTTTCCTGACTAGAGAACACCTATGATCCATCCCCCGTGGATCATGGTATGTCTCTCAGACCAGGAAGGAGAGATCACAAAATACCAAAATATTTCGTGATACTCTCCGAAACAGCACGGTCCTTTTAAAATATTACCTTAAACATTACCTTAGACAATATCTTGTACATTACCTTAGACACTACCTTATACATTACCTTAGACAATATCTTGTACATTACCTTAGACACTACCTTATACATTACCTTAGACAATATCTTGTACATTACCTTAGACACTACCTTATACATTACCTTAGACAATATCTTGTACATTACCTTAGACACTACCTTATACATAACCTTAGACAATGTCTTGTACATTACCTTAGACACTACCTTATACATAACCTTAGACAATGTCTTGTACATTACCTTAGACACTACCTTATACATAACCTTAGACAATGTCTTGTAAATTACCTTAGACACTACCTTATACATAACCTTAGACAATGTCTTGTACATTACCTTAGACACTACCTTATACATAACCTTAGACATTGTCTTGGACATTTTCTTCGACCTTACCTATGACATTTTCTTAGACATTTTCTTTACTCATATGTTTCAAAAAAAATAAAATCTTTCATGAATCCCCTCCCTTGAAACAGCTGCTACAGGTGAAAGAACGCAACGAAATCAAATTGAGTCATCCCTCTATGTACTATTGATAATATTGTCAATATCACAGTTACACCGGTAGCCTGCATCTATCACAGCTATACCGGTAGCCTGCATCTATCACAGCTATACCGGTAGCCTGCATCTATCACAGTTATACCGGTAGCCTGCATCTATCACAGCTATACCGGTAGCCTGCATCTATCACACTTATACCGCTAGCCTGCATCTATCACAGCTATACCGGTAGTCTGCATCTATCACAGCTATACCGGTAGCCTGCATCTATCACAGCTATACTGGTAGCCTGCATCTATCACAGTTATACCGGTAGCCTGCATCTATCACAGCTATGAGCAGTAGCCTACCATCTATCACAGTTATACCGTTAGCCAGCATCTATCACAGCTATACCGGTAGCCTGCATCTATCACAGCTATACCGGTAGCCTGCATCTATCACAGCTATACCGGTAGCACTGCATCTATCACAGCTATACCGGTAGCCTGCATCTATCACAGCTATACCGGTAGCATGCACCTATCACAGTTATACCGGTAGCCTGCATCTATCACAGTTATACCGGTAGCCTGCATCTATCACAGCTATAGCGGTAGCCTGCATCTATCACAGTTATACCGTTAGCCTGCATCTATCACAGCTATACTGGTAGTCTGCATCTATCACAGTTATACCGGTAGCCTGCATCTATCACAGCTATAGCGGAAGCCTGCATCTATCACAGTTATACCGTTAGCCTGCATCTATCACAGCTACTACCGGTAGCCTGCATCTATCACAGCTATACCGGTAGCCTGCATCTATCACAGCTATACCGGTAGCCTGCATCTATCACAGCTATACCGGTAGCCTGCATCTATCACAGCTATACCGGTAGCCTGCATCTATCACAGCTATACTGGTAGCCTGCATCTATCACAGTTATACCGGTAGCCTGCATCTATCACAGCTATAGCGGTAGCCTGCATCTATCACAGTTATACCGTTAGCCTGCATCTATCACAGCTATACCTGTAGCCTGCATCTATCACAGCTATACCGGTAGCCTGCATCTATCACAGCTATACCGGTAGCCTGCATCTATCACAGCTATACCGGTAGCCTGCATCTATCACAGCTATACCGGTAGCATGCACCTATCACAGTTATACCGGTAGCCTGCATCTATCACAGTTATACCGGTAGCCTGCATCTATCACAGCTATAGCGGTAGCCTGCATCTATCACAGTTATACCGTTAGCCTGCATCTATCACAGCTATACTGGTAGTCTGCATCTATCACAGCTATACCGGTAGCCTGCATCTATCACAGCTATACCGGTAGCCTGCATCTATCACAGCTATACCTGTAGCCTGCATCTATCACAGCTATACCGGTAGCATGCACCTATCACAGTTTTACCGGTAGCCTGCATCTATCACAGTTATACCGGTAGCCTGCATCTATCACAGCTATAGCGGAAGCCTGCATCTATCACAGTTATACCGTTAGCCTGCATCTATCACAGCTATACCGGTAGCCTGCATCTATCACAGCTATACCGGTAGCCTGCATCTATCACAGCTATACCTGTAGCCTGCATCTATCACAGCTATACCGTTAGCCTGCATCTATCACAGTTACACCGGTAGCCTGCATCTATCACAGCTATACTGGTAGCCTGCATCTATCACAGTTACACCGGTAGCCTGCATCTATCACAGTTATACCGGTAGCCTGCATCTATCACAGTTATACCGGTAGCCTGCATCTATCACAGTTATACCGGTAGCCTGCATCTATCACAGTTACACCGGTAGCCTGCATCTATCACAGCTATACTGGTAGCCTGCATCTAACCAGAATCTTATTTTGTATTATATGTAAAAAAACATTAATAAATATTTTTCTAAAAATTGTGTTTATGTATTCATATTACTTTATCTATTACATTTTCGAAACAACCTTATGTTGAGTAAAATTCTATTTTACGTTTAGTTTTAAAAGTTGTGTTTGTGTGTATTGTTTAAAACATAAACAAAGTCAAAATGAAAAGTATTTGATAGAACAAACATTTACATTTCTACACTAACGTAAATCAGTTTTTCTGTGAATGTTTCTAAGACATAACTTTACTTTATGAACAAATAAAACGAGGTTATGGAATTCTGAGCAATTTATTTCTGCATTTAATTAGTCTAATTTTGTATCGATACCATGCCTGGGGAATTAGAACGATGTTTTAAACGTAAGAGGTATCAATACCTAACACAAAACTACGAATTGATTGGAAAAAAAAGAGCAAGTAGAAATAATTGGGTCATGTTTCGCGCCACAATATCCACATGTTGAAAATGAATATACAAAGATCGAATTACAGTGGATCGATGAACGGATAATCAAAATCTAAGAAGAGACAGACACAGAGTTTAGTGAATTGAAAGAACAGACAGGCAGACAGACAGTAAGTTGAATGACTTGCAAGAACAGACAGACAGTGAGTTGAATGAATTGAAAGAACAGACAGACAGTGAGTTGAATGAATTGAAAGAACAGACAGACAGTGAGTTGAATGAATTGAAAGAACAGACAGACAGTGAGTTGAATGAATTGAAAGAACAGACAGACAGTGAGTTGAATGAATTGAAAGAACAGACAGACAGTGAGTTGAATGAATTGAAAGAACAGACAGACAGTGAGTTGAATGAAGTGAAAGAACAGACAGACAGTGAGTTGAATGAAGTGACAGAACAGACAGACAGTGAGTTGAATTAATTGAAAGAACAGACAGACAGTGAGTTGAATGAAGTGAAAGAACAGACAGACAGTGAGTTGAATGAATTGAAAGAACAGACAGACAGTGAGTTGAATGAAGTGAAAGAACAGACAGACAGTGAGTTGAATGAATTGAAAGAACAGACAGACAGTGAGTTGAATGAATTGAAAGAACAGACAGACAGTGAGTTGAATGAAGTGAAAGAACAGACAGAAAGTGAGTTGAATGAATTGAAAGAACAGACAGACAGTGAGTTGAATGAATTGAAAGAACAGACAGACAGTAAGTTGAATGAAGTGAAAGAACAGACAGACAGTGAGTTGAATGAATTGAAAGAACAGACAGACAGTGAGTTGAATGAAGTGAAAGAACAGACAGACAGTGAGTTGAATGAATTGAAAGAACAGACAGACAGTGAGTCGAATGAAGTGGAAGAACAGACATGAAAATTGTATTCATTTTGCGCACCATAATTTCGCGCTTTTTTATAAGCTCCACAATTCAAACCATTGTCTCAACCAACTGCGTTTTATTTCAGTCAGTACTAAAAGGTTAGATATCAAGTATCAGGTAAACATCTGACTCAAAAAACCAATGTTGTCTTTAGTCCTTTACTCAATATTCACATCCTGTATAGTTCAAATTACGTGTCAAGGTAAGATTTACTTGTCAACACACACACGAACAAAAATTTAAAAAAATTAATTTATACAAATCGGTTAATGTGGATGTAGGCTTATTTACTTTCTCACATGATTTTTAGTGGAGAAATTAAAACTGGTAAGTGGGGAAGATAATGTGTGTGAAGTCCATGTAAGATGTGTGTGAAGTCCGTGTAAGATGTGTGTAAAGTCCGTGTAAGATGTGTGTGAAGTCCATGTAAGATGTGTGTGAAGTCCATGTAAGATGTGTGTGCAAAAGTCAATGTAAGATGTGTGTTAAGTCCATGTCAGATTTGTGTGAAAAAAGTCCATGTAAGATGTGTGTGAAAAAGTCAATGTAAGATGTGTGTGAAGTCCATGTAAGATGTGTGTGAAGTCCATGTAAGATGTGTGTGAAAAAGTCCATGTAAGATGTGTGTGAAAAAGTCAATGTAAGATGTGTGTGAAAAAGATCATGTTAGATGTGTGTGAAAAAAGTCCATGTAAGATGTGTGTGAAAAAGTCAATGTAAGATGTGTGTGAAGTCCATGTAAGATGTGTGTGAAGTCCATGTAAGATGTGTGTGAAAAAGTCCATGTAAGATGTGTGTGAAAAAGTCAATGCAAGATGCGTGTGAAAAAGATCATGTTAGATGTGTGTGAAAAAGTCCATGTAAGATGTGTGTGAAAAAGTCAATGTAAGATGTGTGTGAAGTCCATGTAAGATGTGTGTGAAGTCCATGTAAGATGTGTGTGAAAAAGTCCATGTAAGATGTGTGTGAAAAAGTCAATGTAAGATGTGTGTGAAAAAGATCATGTTAGATGTGTGTGAAAAAGTCCATGTAAGATGTGTGTGAAAAAGTCAATGTAAGATGTGTGTGAAGTCCATGCAAGATGTGTGTGAAAAAGTCCATGTAAGATGTGTGTGAAGTCCATGTAAGATGTGTGTGAAGTCCATGTAAGATGTGTGTGAAAAGTCCATGTAAGATGTGTGTGAAGTCCATGTAAGATGTGTGTGAAAAAGTCCATGTAAGATGTGTGTGAAAAAGTCCATGTAAGATGTGTGTGAAGTCCATGTAAGATGTGTGTGAAGTCCATGTAAGAATGACACGTTTATATCTTAGATCAGTGTTTACCAAAGTGTCTGACGCGTACCCTAAGGGGTTTACGCGAAGAGTTTGGCGGGGATGCACGCTGCATCGGGGGAAATGTACAGCCAAATAAAAACAATGGAATGAGGGGAAAATGACAGTAACAATAAAAGGCAAGTTTTGTTTTAATACCAGTTGTACTATGTATTACGAGAATACAACAAAACAGGGGTACACAGGTGTCGAAGGTTTGAGGAACACTGTCTTTGGTCTATAATCACTAACTGGACTTCTTCGTACTGCGAAATTGTATTGACTCTCACCGGAGTTCGAACCCGAGCTCTCCCCCCGTCCCACAGGTCTACAGTTGCGTGGTCTGCACTACCAGACTATCTTGGTGAGGATGTGTTTAGTCTCATGTCTTACGATCTGGCTATTACAGAGAAATATATGTAGATGTGTGGAATGACCCCCAGGGGAGAGGGGGGAGATAAGATGGGTCAGATTAAAGCTAATGTAAACTTTTCACCAAAAAAAAAATTCGGTAAGATTATATTAAAAAAGGTCTCACCTGTGAAATGTCTTCACCAGTGAAATGTCTTCACCAGTGAAATGTCTTCACCAGTTGACATACAATGGGCGTGGCTCTGACAGATTCAAAGAGTCTTTTATATTTAATATCGTTTTTTTTTTTGAAAGTATAAATTGAGTTATCACTAATAAGTAACAGAGAGCCCTCCCAGTTTGATGTAACAGGGGCCGTTGATTTTCAGGCCTATTGAGGTATATTTTAAATGCGGCCTTGCACTAGGGCCCAAAGAGATTAGCAAGATTATTTACAAGGCTCAGCTAAATGTGTGAACTATTTATACATTTTAAAAAATCCTATCTACATGTAGCTATTTCTGGTTGACGGCCCTGCTTTCACCGTAGAAGCGACCCCCCCCCACCCCTCACCCCGTTCACCTTTTCCTCTCCACGCTAGTTGAGAGGTCTGACCTTAAATGACCAGTCCATTGACAATGTAAACACAGATTGAAATGACCAGTCCATTGACAATGTAAACACAGACAGATTGAAATGACCAGTCCATTGACAATGTAAACACAGATTGAAATGACCAGTCCATTGACAATGTAAACACAGACAGATTGAAATGACCAGTCCATTGACAATGTAAACACAGACAGATTGAAATGACCAGTCCATTGACAATGTAAACACAGATTGAAATGACCAGTCCTATTGACAATGTAAACACAGACAGATTGAAATGACCAGTCCATTGACAATGTAAACACAGACAGATTGAAATGACCAGTCCATTGACAATGTAAACACAGACAGATTGAAATTACCAGTCCATTGTCAATGTAAACACAGACAGATTGAAATGACCAGTCCATTGACAATGTAAACAAAGACAGATTGAAATCCTCGCATGTCTATACAATTACGGTAACGCATATGAAAGCATGTTACACAAGAGAACTATATTGCAGAGAAATGTTAAATCCCGCTTTATACTCTGTAAAAGTACCTCGTAGTCTACAAAAACAAAGAATTTTTTTAAGTCTCCCTCTGCCGTTATAGTAAAACAGATCAAGAGGGAAATCGTGAAGCTGGATTTTGAGACAAAGGTTCTCCACCACAACAGTGCAATCTTGACATCAAAAAGTTCGGTGAGAGAAACATCCACACAGATAGGCCCTACGTGTCCACACTCGGGGTGCAGAAGGAAACTTTCCTCGGACAGCAACTCACTGCTTGGTAGATGCGCTTACAACCTTTCTACGCTCCGGAGCACAGGAACCTGCTCGTATGTAGATCATCCTGCATGTCTCTCTTCTCTACTTTTCCAGCAACTCAACCGACGGAATGTGTGTACCTCTAGAAGTTTACAGGTGAAAGAAGAGTTGTGCGGGCACAGCGACATTTGATTAGTGTTTTAAAAAGAGCCAATAGTTTGTTTAAAAGTTGCCAGACTGCAGAGTGAATCTATTACCAAGCCACGTTTCTAAACATTCCAGTCCCCTTTATTCGAATGCATTAAAAGTCAAACATTCAAAAACCGAACTAATTATATAAAAATGCCTTAGAATACGAATATGCTTTGAAATTCAATCATCAGACGTGATACAATAATAGTTGTCAGGGATTTTGGGGGCGGGGTGGGGCGGGGGGGGCGGGGAGAGCTAGGCCAAAATCATCTCTCGGGGCCCAGATAAAACCAATCTGTATATACATTACTATTGAAAGAAGGGGGCCTATAGATAGTAGGTGCCCTGATAACACCAATCTGTAGATACATTACTACTGCAAGAAGGGGGCCCATAGATAGAAGGAGCCCTGATAACACCAATCTGTAGATACATTACTACTGAAAGAAGGGGGCCCATAGATAGTAGGGGCCCTGATAACACCAATCTGTAGATACATTACTATTGAAAGAAGGGGGCCCATAGATAGCACCAATCTGTAGATACATTACTACTGAAAGAAGGGGGCCCATAGATAGTAGGGGCCCTGATAACACCAATCTGTAGATACATTACTACTGCAAGAAGGGGGCCCATAGATAGAAGGAGCCCTGATAACACCAATCTGTAGATACATTACTGTTGAAAGAAGGGGGCTCATAGATAGTGTTATCGATTAATTTATCAGTCTCTCAGTAGGGCGGTATTTTAATTTCCCTTTGCTGACCAGCCACGCCCCAATTAGGCCTGTATGAATGTTTCATCCTGCCCGCCGCCCCAATTAGGCCCTCATGACCGTTTCCTCCTGCCCGCCGCCCCAATTAGGCCCACATGACTGTTTCATCCTGCCCGCCCCTAGTTTCAGAGTGAAGCAGTGCCCTATGACTGTCATGAAATGTCGTTTACCTTTAAACTACTTCTTGTCAACACGCCACCCTGTGCCCTCTGGTCCGGTCCGCCGGTCAAATTACCATATCTCATGCTGCCCACTACTTGAAAGTTTTGCCCACCCCTGGTGTAGACGGAGCGAATGTGCCTTTAATTAGGATGCGATCAAGGCGATGAAGCGATTGTTGAGGTCAAATGGGGTCACACACACACCCACAAGACTTTTTTTCAAAAGTGGCTGTTAGGCAGGTAGCTTATCATTTCACTTTCGTTCAACAGTTTTTTCCTCCAGGTGTAAAATGGGATGCGAAATTCACCGGTGGCGACGGTGCGAACAACAAGAACACCATCAAGGTGGTGATCACCATGAGCAATGTCACCTGCATCGACTCGGGGCTGTACAGGTGCTACGCTCAAACTCCTGGCACCATCGACGTCAGCTATTCGGACCCGTACAACCTCACCGTCTGTGACAAAGGTGAGAGGTCACACTACACGAATCATGGAATCGATCTATTTATATATATTTATATATACGAATATTTGCATGTTGACTGCGTTGAGAATCGATACTATATATATATGTGTGTGTGTGTGTGTGTGTGTGTGTGTGTGTGTGTGCTGTCTGCACAAGTATTCAATGCGATGATACCTCTGAATGAAGTATTCGACTACTAGATGTTTCAGAACAATGCGTCCTGTATTCAACAACGTTATCTGAGAGATGTTAATAAATCAATCGATACTAAGGGGTATTCGATACCTCTTGTTGATTTATTGATTTATGACACGTTATGTGTATAAATTGATGTTTAAAAAAATATTCATAAAATGAGTGTTTGATTGGTTCATAAAATCATGAAAAAAGACAACCATACAGACAGACAGATAGGCAAACATGCAGACAGACAGACAGATACACAAATGTCATGAATGTCAGAATATTTTAATATGTTAACCGTTTATTTACAAACTTTATATATATATATATATATATATATATATATATATATATATATATATATATATATATATATATTTATATATATATATATTGTTATCGATTTACAGATAGACAGATAGACAGACATAGAGATATATAGATAGACAGATAAATAGGAAGACAGACAGATAGACAAATAGAAAGATTTACAGACAGAAAGATAGCTAGATAGATGGATAGAAAGATAGATGGATTAATTAGTACCAATCTATTTTTCAACAGCCCTATCAACAGCTCTATCAACAGCTTTATCAACAACTCTATCAACAACTCTTTCAACAGCTCGTTCAACAGCTCTCCCTACTACTCCAAGACCCAAATCTGGAGTTGATAGTCACAAAAGTTTTTCCATCGCCATACTGTTGTTCATCGTCACAATGAGGCTAATACTGTAACCCCGTTATGTTTCCTAGCAACTCTAAACTAGGTCAGCTAATGTATCCTACTCGTCGTATCAGACGTCTATATCCAGACCCTATAAATACTTCCAGGTCAGATTGTGTCGCGACTCTGTGTACATCTGCAGTGGACATGGAGAATGTACAACACGAGTTTGACCCAAGGATTTGAACTTGAAACGTTTCACATCACACACATACAGTGGCGAACTACTTAATCATTACAATTTAATGGAATCTTTTAAATTGTAATATCTGCTGCAGTTATGTACAGTACGGTGGTTTCACGTCTTAACTTAAACTCATGGGCTTCAATCCACTAAATTCCATCCATACATAAGTTTCAAGTCCAGATGTGTCATGGGCTTAAATCCACTAAATTCCATTCATACATAAGTTTCAAGTCCCAGCTATGGCATGGGGTTAAATCAACTAAATTCCATCCATACATAAGTTTCAAGTCCCAGCTATGACATGGGCTTAAATCCACTAAATTCCATCCATACATAAGTTTCAAGTCCCAACTATGTCATGGACTTAAATCCACTAAATTCCATCCATACATAAGTTTCAAGTCCAGCTATGACATGGGGTTAAATCAACTAA
>JAGDYQ010000244.1:425793-427959 GCA_021962125.1 Bulinus truncatus
GGAGGCGCCACGGGAGATATGGCGTGGATTTTAGCCAAGACCTGAAATATCCATTGGTCCTCACCGGAGATCGAACCCGGGAACCTCCTGGTCGACATTCATGCGCTTTACCGTACGACCATCCGTCCTCACTGTAACCACGTGCACATTGTCCACGCGTCACCTATGTTAGTCACTCACTTTACGATTGGGAAGGGGGGGGGAGGGGTAACTTTCATCCGGACCTGAAAAAGTCATGGGTCTTTCAGCAAGGGATTGAACCCGGGACTTCCAGGAAAACAGACGCGCGCTTTACACCGCTCGACCACCAGTTACCCAACAAGGAGGTATTCGATACCATGATTCATGAAATACACATGAGGTATTCGATAATGTTATTTTATGTATTATGAATGAGGTATTCGATATCGCAATTAGCGAAATATGCCACGATTCTTGACATATGAAAGGGGGTGTTCGATACCATGATTCTTGAGATATGATTGAGGCATTCGATACCATGGTGTATGAGGTATGAATTAGGTGTTCGATACTCCGATTCGTTAGATGTGAACAATATATTCGATATCATGATTAGTGAAAATGAGAAGGAATTATTCGAATCCTTGTTGCGCAGGTGAAAACGACATCGTTAAGCTCAAGCGATACAATGGCCAGCTGACCGCTGTAGTCGAATGTGACATCGCCAAGTTCAAGGACAGTGAGATAACGGTCAAGCCGTACCTAATGGTACTCGCGGTCCAGAGAAAACTGACCACCGACAGAAACTACACACTGATGGCTGCTTACCAGCCGTATTACGCTCCTGAACACAGGAAGTTCGTTGTGAGTAAATGTTGTAGGTAAATGTTGTAGGTAAATGTTGTAGGTAAATGTTGTAGGTAAATGTTGTAGGTAAATGTTGTAAGTAAATGTTGTAGGTAAATGTTGTTGGTAAATGTTGTAAGTAAATGTTGTAGGTAAATGTTGTAGGTAAATGTTGTAAGTAAATGTTGTAAGTAAATGTTGTAGGTAAATGTTGTAGGATAGAAAGAGAGAGAGAGAGAAATAGAGAGAAATAGAGAGAGAGAGAGAAAGAGAAAGAGAAAGAGAGAGAGAGAGAGAGAGAGAGAGAGAGAGAGAGAGAGAGAGAGAGAGAGAGAGAGAGAGAGAGCCGAAAGAAAAATAGTTTTAATCTGAATACTTGATTTTATTGATCCAATGTTTGCTAGTGAATGTTGTAAGTTAATATAAATAACGGTTGTTTGTGAGTAGAGCAGTTTAAAATCGTTGACTATATAGGTTGAGATTTTGATCCATTTATAATTAGCCCTTCATTCTTTAAGCACCCCGACAGAGCCTACTGTGACAGTATTTCGATTTTATTTTTACGCACCCAGACAGAGCCTCGCAGTGATATTTTTAGCCTAGGATCTTCCACAAACAAGAATTGTACACGCTATTGGCTCGAAGGCGGGAAGGGGGGGGGGGGAGGAGACGCTCGTCATGTGTGACGTCATATCAACCAATACAGGATGACGTCGGCATTACATACTTTTTTTTTTTTTTTTAGAAAAATCGTATTTTTTTTTTACGTTTTTAAAAAAAAAATATTTGTTTATTTATATTTTACCATATATAGATACAAATTGTGTGAGCATTCAAACGTATGTATTTATGTGTGTACTATGTGTGTCTGTGTGTACTATGTATGTCTGTGTGTACTATGAAAGTCTGTATGTACTGTGTATTTCTGTGTGTACATCTGTGTGTACTATATATATCTGTGTGTACTATGTATATCTGTGTGTACTATGTATGTCTATGTGTACTATGTATATCTGTGTGTACTATGTACATCTGTGTGTACTATGTATATCTGTGTGTACTATGTATATCTGTGTGTACTATGTATATCTGTGTGTACTGTGTATATCTGTGTGTACTATGTATATATGCGTGTACTATGTATATCTGTATGTACTATGTATATATGTATGTACTATGTACTATGTATATCTGTATGTACTATGTATATCTGTATGTACTGTGTATATCTGTGTGTACTATGTATGTCTGTGTGTACTATGTTTATCTGTATGTACTATGTATATATGTATGTACTATGTATATCTGTATGTACTATGTATATCTGTAGGTACTATGTATATCTGTAGGGGTACTATG
>JAGDYQ010000244.1:428459-582414 GCA_021962125.1 Bulinus truncatus
TAAAAAAATCAAAAATGCAATTGATATTCTTAAATTACACATAAAAGTTCCTCGATTGCAAGTGGTTTCATAAAAATATTTTTTTTGTACAGTCTTGTAGTCACCATTTATCTTCTTCCTATGATGACCTATAAAATTTACTTTCTGCAAAAGATTTTTTTTCTTAACTAATTCCTTTTCTATGGCCTGTATCAATGGGGTATCACCAGTCTCTAGGGCTAATCAGGTCTTTTGTTGCCACGTAATAACATGACTCTTCACACCATAAGAGAAGTCAGCTCATACAATCAATATGTTAAACAAGTATTAAATATGTTTACCAAGTACAAGAGTGCATTACACAATCTTGGCATATTTATTCAGTACAAGACACACCATGATTTTTGGACTCAAAAACATTTTTTTTTTGTTGTCAGATGTTTTTCTTCCTTTACTGTATTTTTATTTTATTCCTGTTTTGGGCAGGGATTTTTTATATAAAAAAATGTATGATATTCTAAAGGGCAGTTGTTTTTATGAATTTATTTGTTTCATTTTCTGACAGAAAAAAATAAATATGAGGATCATTTCTACTATGGCAATAAAACTGGCACACTGTCCTGTGAGATTGAAGTGAGTGGAGCTACAGTGAACTTCAAAAAATGGCTGTTTCATGGTGAAGAATTGAAGAATACAAATAAAAAGTACAAAGCTGACAATGCAACACTTATAATTGAAAGACCAAGTGAGCATTTATTTTTTTAAAGCAATTAACACAATAAATACATTTACATAAACTTCTTTGACCTTAAGCTGTAATTATGAATTTTTTTTATACATTACCTCTTTTTTTAATTTGCTGTAGAATAGCTTGCTGTAAAGTTATGTGTGTCCAAACTGTTTTACAACAGATAGAGACTGTAGAATAGCTTGTTGTAAAGTTATGTGTGTCCAAAATGTTTTACTTCAGATAGAGACTAGAATAGCTTGTTGTAAAGTTATGTGTGTCCAAAATGTTTTACTTCAGATAGAGACTAGAATAGATTGTTGTAAAGTTATTTGTGTCCAAAATGTTTTACTTCAGATAGAGACTGTAGAATAGATTGTTGTAAAGTTATGTGTGTCCAAAATGTTTTACTTCAGATAGAGACTGTAGAATAGATTGTTGTAAAGTTATGTGTGTCCAAACTGTTTTACTTCAGATAGAGACTGTAGAATAGCTTGTTGTAAAGTTATGTGTGTCCAAAATGTTTTACTTCAGATATAGACTAGAATAGCTTGTTGTAAAGTTATGTGTGTCCAAAATGTTTTACTTCAGATAGAGACTGTAGAATAGCTTGTTGTAAAGTTGTGTGTGTCCAAAATGTTTTACTTCAGATAGAGACTGTAGAATGGCTTGTTGTAAAGTTATGTGTGTCCAAAATGTTTTACTTCAGATAGAGACGATGCCGGGCCCTATGCTGCAGTGTTTGAAATAATAAAAGGCGATGCTGATCCTATTGAGTATAAATGTGAAGTAGATTACACAGGTAGGGTCATTTAACGAAAACATTACAAGTTTTGTTTATGTTTTGACTTTTACAGTACATGGATATTTTTTTATTTTAAGATTTCTGCATGTCCGTGTGTTCTGTTGATGGTGGCATTAGGCATTTTTTTTTTAGAACATTAAAAATGACCTCATGCTTAATTATTTCTTTTAGCTTTCTTAGTCTTTCTGTTTTTTTTTATTATTAGGGAAGTTAATAGAAGTTTTGAATAAATTGTTTTTAGACCAATATTTCTTAACATACTTATTACTCCGTCCTTTAGCTGGACCACTTGTTATGGACCTGGCCAAGTCAATTAATCTGGAAAAGGGAGATGACCTGAAAATATCTTGTGAGGTTAAAGGTTACCCCAAGGCAGTGGTGTTTTGGCAAAGAGACCAGCAAAACTTGACCGGAAACGACACAATCTTCAGTGAATTCAAGGGCTACAAAGCTGCACAGATTGAAATTAAGGATCTTCAGTTTGACGGTGAGATCTGTTCTTGATTGACTTCCAGAGTATTGCAACATATTGCATTATATATATTATACATGTAGCATTCAAAAAAAGAGAATTTATCCATAAACTATAGTAAAAATTACCGTGGCTGATGTTCGTACAATTATCTGCACACTGTCTGCCTCCCCTCCTCTAATACTAAAATTTAAGCCATCTGGGCCTGCTGTGCTCCCTTTCTCAAACCATTAATATGATTCCTGTTTATATTTGCTATCCATAGATCCTGAACTGTATCCTCTGACTGCTGTTAACAAAATTTTATACATCCTCAACACTTTATCAATTTTAAAAGTTTTGTTGTCTATTCTATGATTGTAGTCTTGGAGTCAATTTTGAAAGTTTTGTTGTCTATTCTATGATTGTAGTCTTGGAGTCAATTTTGAAAGTTTTGTTGTCTATTCTATGATTGTAGTCTTGGAGTCAATTTTGAAAGTTTTGTTGTCTATTCTATGATTGTAGTCTTGGAGTCAATTTTGAAAGTTTTGTTGTCTATTCTATGATTGTAGTCTTAGAGTCAGTACATGTGCCATTACCTTTTTTAATCTCCCACAAGGCCAATGTGTGGCTGCCGAGGCAACGAGGGCTGAGTTAAGTTTTTAAACCTTGAACCCTACCATACTCCATGGGACGGGACTCCTGAATTACTTTTTTTTCTCATTCACCACTCTGCATACTTTACAATATTATAGACTGAGAATGAAGCGTTCGGGATAGAATAATTATTATTATTGTTCCCATTTATTTTTAGATCATAGGTTTCTATGAGGCTGGCAAGAGTGAATTAATCCATTTGTTATTGACATAAAATGACGATTCGGTCTTTGAACTCATCTTTCTAATAGGTTTATTAACCACTTCTGCACCGAACCTACCCAATGGCTCCAAACTAAGTTCTGCATTCTTATTTGTTTTTTTTTTATATTTATTTTTGGACACAAAAGAAATGATTAACTGGGCAGTGGTTGACATGTGAAATTATAATTAAAATTAGGTTCTTGTTTGAAACATTTTTATTTAAACCATTACAGATGCTGGCAATTACACGTGCACAGCTTATTCGGTTGAGTTTCAAAACTCATCAACCAAATCCATCATTGTCAGAGTTAAAGGTATGAGTTGGTTTTTGTGAATATTTTAATTTTACATCATTTAGATTACTATTTTAGCTGGATTTTTTTAGTTCTACTTGTTCGTAAAAATATTAATTTTTTTTTTTTCACTACTGATGGGAAAATTTACATTTTTTTTCTCTTTTTTTTACCCAACAGATCCCATTGCCTGGATCTGGCCTCTGATTGGCATTTTGGTTGAGATTTTAATTCTGGCTGTCATAATATTGATTTGTAATCAAGTTGAGAAGAGGAAGCGGGCCAAAGAATTAGACAGGTGTGTGTTGTGTGTGATTTTTTTTTCATAATTAACTCTATAATGATTATTCTTCTAATCAGAGTCGTTCTTATGTCTTGGGGGAGGGGGGGGCGGCTACATTTTTTTCATTTAGTTTCTTTGCAGCTAACTTTTTATAAACTGGCCTGCACATCAGGCTTTCAACAAAAGTATTGAAGAAATGTAATAGTTGAATTAAAATCAATAATAATCCACACAACAAAAGTATTGAAGAAATGTAATAGTTGAATTAAAATCAATAATAATCCACACAACAAAAGTATTGAAGAAATGTAATAATTGAATTAAAATCAATAATAATCCACACAACAAAAGTATTGAAGAAATGTAATAGTTGAATTAAAATCAATAATAATCCACACAACAAAAGTATTGAAGAAATTTAATAGTTGAATTAAAATCAATAATAATGCACACAACAAAAGAGCTCTTAGCACTGTTATTTCATATTTGTACATTCAGACAGTCAACTTTTAATAGGGAAATTTGTTCAGCCAGTAATTTATTTTTGCACCTACATTCAATTCATCTAACTATGAATGGGGATTTCCATTTATTACAAATGGATACACAGAAAGTGAGAGCAGGTGTCCCAATATATTTTTGCACCTACATTCAATTCATCTAACTATGAATGGGGATTTCCGTTTATTACAAATGGGGATTTCCTTTTATTACAAATGGATACACAGAAAGTGAGATCAGGTGTCCCAATTTATTTTCTACATTTGTAGATTCTTCATGACAATTCACAATTTGAATAATTTCGAGCCTGAATTACAATCTTGAAGAATTATGACGCTAATTACTTTTTGTAACGGTTTGTTATATATAATAGTTGTCACTTTGTAACTGATTGTAATAAGTAACTCAATTCATGTTCCATGGTTCATAATACATGTAGTTTATTAACAATATAATAAAATATAAACAGTAGAATAAATCCAATATCAACTGAATTATCACAATGACTAATAATCTCCTTAAGTCAATGAATAAACACTTATCAACTTTCCAATAAACTCAACTGATCAACCGAACTCATATACTCTGATACACTGACTGTCTCTCTTAACCGAACTCTTTAACTGAACTGACTCGCTAACTGACTGATGATCCTCGTATCTTACCAACAGCCTCTTATATAATATGCACTCATCATTACTCGAACCTTCTACATCACTCTCTATCACACTTCTTAAACAATCCTATTTTCTATAAACATAATATCTAGCCTCTCGAAATAACTAGAGTCTTGACCCCGTGACCTCAGGTTGACCTGGTTGACCAAGCTCCAAACATACACACACACCTGTGTGCAGAGTACACACAATTATACTATGACACTTTTAAATAAAGTCAATAATTGGAAAAATTCATCTTGAATAAGTGTCCTAATTAGCGAAGCATTCGAATGTTTTATTTTTTCGAATCCACAATTTATAAAACAAAAGCCTATAGATAGCCTGTTATTATAATGCACAAAAATGTAAAAAAAAACAAATTCCTGAGATCATCCAAATATTTGTATCAACTATCATTATTAAAATAAAAGCATGGGTGAATGCTATGTACTGGACTAAATATGTCTTTTCATAAGTTTATATATATAAATAATCTATATTATGAAATCCTATTATTAAAAAGCTTTTTTACTCAATGTAGTCAACCTCGTTTCCTTTGAGGGAGTACTTGTACTTTACTCAATGTAGTCAACCTCCTTTCTTTTGAGGGAGTACTTGTACTTTACTCAATGTGGTCAACCTCGTTTCCTTTGAGGGAGTACATGTACTTTACTCAATGTAGTCAACCTCGTTTCCTTTGAGGGAGTACATGTACTTTACTCAATGTAGTCAACCTCGTTTCCTTTGAGGGAGTACATGTACTTTACTCAATGTAGTCAACCTCGTTTCCTTTGAGGGAGTACATGTACTTTACTCAATGTAGTCAACCTCGTTTCCTTTGAGGGAGTACACGTACTTTACTCAATGTGGTCAACCTCGTTTCCTTTGAGGGAGTACTTGTACTTTACTCAATGTAGTCAACCTCGTTTCCTTTGAGGGAGTACTTAACAAAGTTTGATTGATTTAAAATTTAAATTATGATTTGATAAAGCATCTGGGCACCAACAACCTTTTGATTCACTCTGTAAATCACTCTGTAACTTGAAACAGCCGACTGCAGAGTCCATACTTTGTAGTGATGTGTCTTATTGTATAAGCAACTTAATTGTTTTACTTTCCACATATTATCTTCAGTCTTGTTTTATTGTTTCACGTTATATTTTTTTTACAGCATTCCTGGAAATTCGCAAAGAGAGAAGGATGAATAAAGAAAGAAAGAACATCAAGCATGTGTAATCTTTTCCTTAAGAATCTAAACATTTGTACATTTCTGATGGTGTCAGACTTGGAAATATTTTTTTTTAAGATAAGGAAACTGGCTTGTTCATAAATGTATTAAATTATCTTTCTCATCCTTTTTTTAAACGGAGTCCATTTGAAATTGTTAGCTTTCCCACGTTTTCAATATCTGTATTTATTTATATTCATTTCCAGCGGCTTTTAACTTTTTTCTCTTGGACCGAAAACCTAATTTAGTTATTGTGTGTGTGACTTGCGTTAGATGGATTGTGATTGCTCATGACAACTTTTTGCATGGTGCCAAGACTTAAATTAGGTAATGTGAATGCAAAATACAGTTCTCCCTTGTCTGTGATCTATTGTGTGTTTTTTATGTGATCCCAGCATAAGGTGCCATTTTCTTCACATGGTGCCGAAAAAAAAAATATTCTCAACTCTCGTCATGTCCTTCTTATCAAAATGCAAAATCAAAATAATAACTTTGAATCAGTTTTGTTATTATCTCCCCTTTCACTATAGTTGTTGTTCATTTACATTTGGTCCCAGGTTTTATGATCATTTACAATTTTTTACCCATTTGTTGAAATCAATGGAGGATTTTTGTTTTCTGTAGTTTTTGATGAATAAATAAAGTATGTTTTTTATTCTCTTATAATTTCTATTTTTTTTTTGTAGTCTATAATTTTGTAAAAAAAAACGTTATAATATTTTATCTCTTCATTATTGTTTCAAATAACTTTTAAGATTAACTCTTATCATAATGTAGCGTTTATTAATGTAATTCAGATTGTCTATCACATGGGGCCTTTTAGCCAAGATGCATTTAATTAAACCAAATAAAAAATTCTTATTCGTTGGGATCTTCCATTTAGAATCTTTTAGTTTCAGCAATATTTCAGTGTATCAAATTTAATTCAAGCATAGAATACATTTTTTCATTAATAAACAATGAAGAAAATGCTTCTTGATATTATATACTGACTTTATTGTACATTTACTATTTAATGTATATTTTTGTATCATAAGTTTTTTGTAGTTATTTCTTTCAAAATTTAATTTGAAAAAGAAAATGACCTGTACATGAAATTTATCGTTACCAGTGTTTGTTTTCTTTGTAATTTTTTACACCCTTTTTGAATATTAGTTCAAAACAAAAAATTAGGAATCTGTTTCAGGTTGATACATGCACTAATCTATTGCTAATTCTCAATACCACTTGAATTCAATTGAATATTACTGCAAATGCATGTATTTTTGCTTTGGGTTATGTGTAAGAAAATTTCTCAGTGATTTTTATTTTGTAAAATGTATGAAATATTTTTATTTCTTGTTCTTATCAGTCAATCTTTTGTTTGCCTGAGCTTATAGCTTAGGTAGCTCATTGACTAAATCCCTTTTTTTTTTTGGTACAATTTTAGTTTTTATCCCTTCATTTGATACACATTTATTTATACTTGACATTTCATTGTGATAGTTGGCAAGCAGTTTTCTATCCAGATATAAATATGAAATCTGTAGTGAAGTGTTAGCTGTGTAGTTTGTTTTTCTCTACTTTCTATTGATTTTTTTTTTAATTTTTTTTTAGTTTTAACATTGAATCAAAGTCCTGTAGTTTTTTTTATTATTTTTTTTTTATGCTACTTCAAATAGTTCAGAAAAATTTATTTAATTTCAATGTTTTTCTAATCACAGATATAGTTTACATCTTGTTAGCTCCTCTGTCATTTCATTTTAGTATTTTATTTAACTTCAAATGTTAATGAGATATATTTTACTTAAAACAATAAGCTATTTTTATTGCTATTCAATATTTTTTTTTTTTTGTAATCATATTTCAGATTTTTTTTTAAATTCAGGGCTGCCTTGGATAATGAAACTAATATTTTTATATTAGTAAAAACAAAGAAATACCCACAGCATTTTGTACTTTCAGCGCTACACTGTCATCCAAGGTATCTCCTGACATCTGTTAAACAAACATACACTTTTATAAAATAAACAATTTGTCACTTAGAAAAAAGCATTATTGTACCTGAATCAATAAAAATAAGCAGTGCCTTTTATTATGAAATTTTTTTTAATGCCTTGTGCAGGCAAATGGTGTAGCAACTTTACACCATCTAGGAATTTTACCTCACTTATGCATTAGTCGTTAACTTATTTGACTCATTTTTTTCAATCTAGCAAACTTATTCAATTATGTGTGGTGTAGTAAGTGTAGTAACTTAACACTCAAACCAAGGAATAGTTTGTATATATTTGTAATAAAAATGTCATTTTGATGGTTGGAGAAAGAAATAATATTACAGAGTTGGGGAAGAAATGCTATCCTACCACTTATTTCATCTGGAAAAAAATCTGGCTACTTAGTAGCCATCTTTGTCTAATATATGTATGACTAATAAATTTCGCAAATAGAAAATAATTTGTCGCTGATCTTAATTAAAATAAAACTTGTGTGGATGTTTTTTTTTTAAAAGTTAATATCAATAATGGGTGATCATGTTTTTTAAACTAAAAGTGTTAAATAAGTCTTGAAACATTTCTTCTAGATTTTTTAAGAAATGTTTGCCTTTTTGATTTTTACAAAATTTTTTGCCTTATATTGAATAGAAACTTTGTTTTTTAAAAGTATCGTTATTAAAAATTAAGGTCACAAATATACCTTTTGTCAGCCGCCATACATTTGTACTAAATGTTAACACTATGGTAACAAAAAGAAGCATTATTTAACCCAGCCTTAATTGCTTTTTATACTGCATTTTTTATACATATAAAAGTAATATAATTTTGTGCTTAAATAAATCCGATGTATGATTTTATTATAATTTAAAAAATAGAATACAATATCTTGCAATTTCGTGTCAACATAGAATTTCAGCTGCTTCGTACTTGATGTGTCCTTTTTTATTTCACCTTTATTCATTTGGTTTACCTAAATGTGTGTGTATTTTTTTTTAGTTTATTTTATTTCATTTAGTGATTGATTAAAATTAAGTTTTATCTAATTAAGAATTCATTTTTTCCTTTCATAATTGTTACATTGTTTTAAAAAGAAACAAATTGCCTTATCTTTTGAAAAAAAGATTTTCTTAGTAAGATTTGCCTGAAAGAGTTTAATTAGATGCAGTGTTTCCCAATGTGCGGTATGTCACCAACCCTCACCATGGTGAAATAAATGTGGCTCCTAATCCAGAGCCAGTCTTTAGGTTGATTAGTCCCATGTTCACCAACCAGTAGTGCTTAGCACTAGCGGAATTTTTGTTTTTATCTAGTCGGGTGTTCGCTAAAACAAATAGCATCCTAGCCCAGGGTGTACACTCTCCTTCCCCCATTAGGTTTTAGGGGGTTGGAGGGGGGGTCTTAGAGATATTCATAGACCCAGACAACTTAAAGTACTCATGAGGGCATTAGACACAGATATTCATAGACCCAGACAACTTAAAGTACTCATGAGGGCATTAGACACAGATATTCATAGACCCAGACAACTTAAAGTACTCATGAGGGCATTAGACACAGATATTCATAGACCCAGACAACTTAAAGTACTCATGAGGGCATTAGACACAGATATTCATAGACCCAGACAACTTAAAGTACTCATGAGGGCATTAGACACAGATATTCATAGACCCAGACAACTTAAAGTACTCATGAGGGCATTAGACACAGATATTCATAGACCCAGACAACTTAAAGTACTCATGAGGGCATTAGACACAGATATTCATAGACCCAAACAACTTAAAGTACTCATGAGGGCATTAGACACAGATATTCATAGACCCAGACAACTTAAAGTACTCATGAGGGCATTAGACAGAGATATTCATAGACCCAGACAACTTAAAGTACTCATGAGGGCATTAGACACAGATATTCATAGACCCAGACAACTTAAAGTACTCATGAGGGCATTAGACACAGATATTCATAGACCCAGACAACTTAAAGTACTCATGAGGGCATTAGACACAGATATTCATAGACCCAGACAACTTAAAGTACTCATGAGGGCATTAGACAGAGATATTCATAGACCCAGACAACTGAGGGCATTATACCAGTGTAGGCTCAAGGCGATTACCTTGGCTGCCAATACTTCCAGATGTGTTTTAACTGTAAATTGTTGGTACTATGTCTTGTGTAAAATAAACTGGTTACATGGGGCCAGTTTACAACATTAGCGTCTGCTAATGAAAGTGCCTCAAATACACACAAATAATTTAATGAACTACCTCACCATCTCTACCACACGGGTACAGAGCTATTGTGTGAGGGGTGAGGTCACGCACATACCCCACGGGCAATAAGCTATGAGGGACGAGTTTACACACCTACCACACAGAGCAATGGGGTCAGAGTTGCTAACTCAATAAAACAACATTTTATGGCAAATATAAGAACTCTCGACACAATTTTTATGGACAAAAACAATTTTTTACGGACACATTTAACATATAATGTTGACCTTAAAACGAATGAATATGAAGCATAATCCAATCATTGTAGCTAAAAAAAAAACTAAAGTATCCATATGAGTATGTATCTATTACCATGCTCATATTTTATAACGTTAGTTTATTGTATGACATTCATCATCAGTGAAAGTGTTTTAATTCCTTCTGCTTATGATCATACATAGAAACATTTACACTGTCGATCGTTGTTACAGTTTATTAATGGAGCGCGAGATGCCACTTAAAATGTAAAAATTAAAATTTGAATCAAGCATTCAAGGAAATAGATATATCACAAATATGATTTACTGATTTTTTTAAACGTTGAGATTTCACGTTTTGTCAATTTTTGTTACATCTTAATTTTTTAACGGCATTTTACGACAAATCTTTACGGACTGTCCGTAAATTTACGGACTGTTAACCATGTATGGGGTGGAGGTGTGCATGCACCCAGAGCCGTTCGTACGTTTATGTTAGACCTGCCAGCCGAATTTTTTTTTCAGTATCGGCTGGCTGACATAGTTTTTCGGCTGATAGCCGGCTTAGCCGAATTTGACCGTAAATTGAGTCAATTGACATTTGCGGCTGATTTTCGGCAGATTATGAAATATTTGGCTAAAATTCGGCTGACGCCTAGACAATATTGAATTGATAAAACTTCAGCAATAAAACACTTTTACAATACTTGGGGAAAAGTTGTATTATTTAAAACAACAGAAATAAACAGTTTTATGTGCTGTCCTACTAATACAGTGCATTAATGCATTCCACTCATTCAGTTTCTGCCACTCAATACCTTGATAAGCACTTAAAATATCAGTTTATAATTGTCATGAAAAAAAAACAAACGCGATGTAGTTTATCAGGTGTTAGACTTGATCGTTTGCTGTTCATTATCAAACCAGTAACAGAAAACATGCACCCCACTGGTACAGATGATGCTGATGATAGGTGAAGACGAGCCAGTTGAGTAAGTTGTGGATACTAGGATGATACAACACTGCTACGCCAGAAAGCGAGGACATCATGAAACTGAACAACAGGCGCCGTCAGAAATGATTTCAGAAAGGTAACGAGTTCACTTAAAAAGTCAATTTCATCTTCATGGAGACAGATATCAATTAGACCAATACGCTTGAGAGTATTTTGAACCTCTCTTTTCAAGTCAAGTATAGACTGAATCATCATCAATGTTGAATTCCAACGCATTGGACATGATGCCTTTACTGACTTATCATTGTGTCTATGACTGTCATTGATGGCGTTAGTGCTGCTCTCAGAGGCATCCATTATTAATGCACTGAGCTGATTATCTACAAGAAGCAATTCACACACTGAAGACATGCCTTCTTTCAGGGTCTTTATCATTTCTTTATCCTCTGTGAATGCTGCATCGTCTTCTATAACTGCGGTCTTGAAATTCGTCATGTTTATTGATGCTGTCGGTAGTATTAAGGTGCAATACGTGTGCAGTAAAGTGCTGATAAGAGTCAACCTTCAATAGCTTTTGAAGTCTTTATCATAATTGCAGTACCTTCATGGCAGCTAGTATTTTGTGATCAACAGAAAAGCTTTTCAAGACAGAGCTGATATGGTCAGCAAAGTCATGTGCAATAAGATTAAGTAATGCGACAGTTAATATAACGGCGAACGAAATACGGCGGCTAATGAGGCGCGCCGCATATTTTTCGGCGGATTTACGGCGGACGAAAATTCGGCGGCGTAGCCGGCGCGCGGCGCCGGCTGAGGGGGTCTAGTTTATGTGACCACCTAGTTTGTCTATCCACAAAATTAAAAAAAAACGGCTTTAATATAAAAAGAGGTTAAAGTGTACATGTTAAATCTATTACATGTTTAGCCTACGTAAGCTCGTTAGCTGGGGCTGAGTCATATGCTTTCCACAAAACTTGTACGTGTAAATTGGGGGTTTGAGGTTTCTATTTACTGCTAATTAGTAGAAAATAAAAACGGTATTTATGCATAACCAGTTAAGAAGCTACCGAGACCTATACAGGCCAGTGATATTGCAAAGTCTCTTAAATATGGGAAGTGACGTAATTCGTAGCTACCGGGAGGACAACAATTTTTACAGGGCTGTGCATTAAAAATGTCTGGGTTCATTACAGTTTTGACCTTTTTCATATATGCAGTTATCTCTTTGGCTTTTAGCGAAGGTATATGTTTATTTATTTTTTAATTTTATAATCAGCTTTATATGAAGTATACTTATATGCCTTTATATGATATGTCACTCTCATTACTCTTTTAAAAAAAGGAAACATTAAATAACTGAAGTCTGTGGAACTGTCCATCCATTAATAACTTACTAGATTGTCTTGACTAAATTTTGGTGGAAAAAAAATGAACAGCAAGCTGTACAGGATAGAAAGTAAAATAGCGTTTTAGGATAATAAGGGGCACAAATTATGCATTTGATACCAGCACTGTTAAGTTTTTTTTTGTTTTTTATTACTGAATAACAATCAATTCAATGATATGCCTCAATGGAACTGTTATAGATAATAGAGGTAACATATCAATATCAAAATAGTAAAGCTAGATGCTAAAAGAAAAGCATTAGCTTAGAACTTTGGTTATTACTGATTAGAGTATTCAGAGGACATAGATCATATTGTTAATTAATTAAAATCTTTTTAATTAAGTCAATTCAACTTACTGACTTAGTCTAGTCTAGACCAGTGCTTAGCAAACTGTGGTACACATACCTGCAGAGTTTGGTGGGGTTAAGCGCTGCACCAGGCTGAGAACATCAGGCAAACATGCACATCTAAAGTAAAAACATTAAGCAAGTTTTTTTTTTTTTTTACTATCTGCTAGGCGTACACAGTATTATGAAACAAGCGGGTACACAGATATTGAAAGTTTGGGAAACACTGGTATAAACTCCAGTTAGGCACCTTATTGTCACTTAACTTGTTCATGAAAAAAAAAACCTGTTAGTAGTACTCGCAAATTATGTAACTTGTTACATGAAATAATGTATAAACATTTCTTTTCAATTTTTGGTTTAAAATTTTTTAATTGAGTTTGATCTTTCATTGTAAAATTGACAAAATTAAATGGTCTATATTTGTTGTCCAGATAAATTCTGATAAACTTGGACTTTGGCTCAACTAAATTCTTTGCATCCTACTTTTGTTGTTATGTCAGTGAAAGTTGTTTAAGCTCTATGCTAAATACACTTTTTATTGCTTTACAGAGATTGAGTACAAATTTGGGGATAAAACTGTGACCATATACTGTAATGATACTGCATACACTATATCAGCTTTTACAGGCTGGTACTTTGGTGGTAATTTTCTTAAAAACAGCAGTAGATATACCATTCAGAATCAGTCCTATGCATCTGTTTTGATCATAAGCAAACCCAGTAAGTAGATTTTATTATTGGCTTTAAAAAATAATAAAAGATAGTAAAACATATTATTAAGTGGACTTTCCTTCCCATAATGTCTTAAGAACTTAATATTTCATCCTTTAAATTTACTTTAACCTATTCATTCCGGATGCGGATTTTTGACAACAATCGGATGCGGATTTTTGACAACATTTCACTTCAGCGATAGATTTCTATACCTTATGTTTAATGTATCTCGTTGTAACCTATATATTCTTGTAGAGAAATCATTTCTACACAAATTCATTAATGGTTTTTCATCATTTTCTAGACAGTTCTTTTTTTATTACGTTTTTAGTGGGAAGGGGGTAAAAATGACACGCTTTCTCCGATCGAAAAGTCGGCCGAAATGGCCGCTTTTGATGTCCAGTTTAAGCCGGCATTCTAGCGTAAGATTACACACGTGTGGTATCAATGTAAAGGTCAGCCTTCCCTCTATTTGAATATCTAGGTCATTTGCGTAACTTTTCCATTATGTAATAACAGGGAGGCAGAAACCTGTGTGACCCCTGTGTGAGGAATTTCTTTGTCCCGAGCTCGCTGGTGATAAAAATTGCATAACAGGTTCACCGCGCATGCGCAGTACTATTGTTAGCCTTAGACACAACACAGCGTGTTGCTTCAAAATCAAACACATTTTACAAATTATTTAACATTTACGTTTAAAAATGATTTTTTTTACAATAAACAATATAAAAACTGATTATAATGAATTATTTCTAGTAGATTTACAGCGATGCAGTTATTTTCGATAAACATCGGCAGATTTATGACATCACTAAAATCCCCCCCCCCTCCTCCGAGATGAGGCCATAGGCGTGTTTAACGTCTTAAAATTACTATTACAATTTCTTTATATTAACTTGCTATAGACTTAAAATACATTAAAGAGAATATATGAAATATAAAATCATCACTTCCAATTGCAGTTTGTTTGTTTTTGTTTTGTGAATGTGCTATATTTCTGTTATTAATGGATGCATGTTTTTGTGAGACTTAGTCTTAGTATTTCAATATGGATTACATTAATTATGATGACGTTATAAGAACATGTGAGTAGCTACATTTTCCATTTTAAAACATTGTTTGTGACCTTATTATGTTTGGTTTTAGTACTATAACTTAAATCACTTATTTTTTCTAAATCACTATGATTTTATTGAGATTTATAATTTGTGTCCGGACCGTTTTATGGTCCAATATGGTGACCGATTTCAAAAGTTCGTTATTATATTAATTTTGGAAAAAAAAGGAAGAAAGTATAGCCGATAGGAAGAGAAATGAACATTTATTATTATAAAGCTTAAATTCGGAAACATTAGTTATAATTTGCTTGTTGTTTTTTCGTTTGTAATGTGTAAGGTTTGAAAGTTGCATAACCAATTATAAGGAATAAATTATATCGAATTTATTTACTTTTATTATCTTTACTATAAAGTCAACATACATAAAATATATATCATAAGAAAGATTGTTTAATTTCCGACATGTTGATATATAGGTCATACTATTTAAGATTGTAGTTGATAAATAGTTGCACAATAAATAAAGTCTATATAAACAGCCCACACTCGGGTCCTCCATTAAAAATAGTGATTATTTTCAATTCATAACAACTTTATCAAATCTTGATCAATTTTAGTAATTCTTACACTGTTGTAAAGGAAATTGAATGATGTTTATTTTATCTCGATATACCTATAGGCTATTTTTTTAATCTCCAGTTAAAATTTTCAGTTGAAAATAGGGTTTAAAAAATACAAATTTGAAAAAAAAAATCGTCATACTTTTCTGAATAATAACTTTTTAAATATCAATTGTATAACTTTAATTCTTTCACAGAATGAAAGATAATTCATTTCTTTGTAATACAATGTATACTTTTAAAGAACTATCTCTATTACTTTAAAAGTTACATGTGTTTTTGTGCACCCACCCGTTTTTTCCCAAAACTTTTTGCTCAAGCCCAAAAACCCTCAGTAATTGCAGGGTATCTCTAGTTTTTCCCCTAAGGAACCAATGGGTTAAGGCTCTTTTTAACCTCTTCCCTCCCCCCATCTGCGTATGGTATAGCAACAGAAATCAACAAAAAAAAAAACATTGCTTACTTTTTTGACTTCTATACATCATTGTTATGATATTGGAAGAGGAGATACCATAACCATTGCCTTGTAACCAAATAATGAACCTAAAGCTAACCCATTGCACATATTTGCAACAATGTCATTAATATATACATTTTTCTTTCCTAGCTCGTAGTGATCTTGGGAATTATACAGCAAGTTACGGTCCGTCCGGGAACTGTACTGTCTCTTACACAGGTTTGTTATTGTTTCTGTTCTTATATTTATGAACCCTCACCCATTGTTGTTTTTTTAAAATTATTCTTAAGTAATAATTTTTTTATTTATAGACTGGTTTTTATTTTTCCTTTGCTTTTTTTTTAAAAACTGGAAATATCCTGTATTGTCACTAGCTCCACCTCTAGTTCTTGACATGGTAAAGTCCCAAAACCTGGAAAAAGGGAATGACCTTGACATTCTTTGTGATGTCAAAGGTTTTCCTGGATCTGTAGTGACATGGACAAGGGATGGGGTGGAGCTGACCGAGAACACCACCAGAGTGAATTTGATGGATAACGACATGGTAAAGAACGCCTACTTGCACATTAAATCTTTGGATTACTCAGGTGAGTTACCTTTTGTTTCTTTCATGTTTTTCAGTCTATCAGTTTACTTATTTCCAACCACTCTGTGTTAGTTTTTCAGTCTATCAGTTTACTTATTTCCAACCACTCTGTGTCAGTTTTTCAGTCTGTCAGTTTACTTATTTCCAACCACTCTGTGTCAGTTTTTCAGTCTATCAGTTTACTTATTTCCAACCATTCTGTGTCAGTTTTTCAGTCTATTAGTTTACTTATTTCCAACCACTCTGTGTTGTAAGAATTTTTTTTTATGATTTAAACAGGACATCCCACACATTTTTTTCCCTCTTATAAAAGTTTTGAGGGTGGGTGTGGTGGGGGGGGCATATCATAAGAATAATTTTTTATCCACTACATTCATTCTCATACCTTTATTTAATTATTGGACATGCAGCTCTATCAAGGGAAATGGTTTATCAAATTGTCTAGAAGCACGTTACAGCTTACTCTTTTTAGTCTACACTTTTCAGTTGAAGGTCGAGGGATAAAATATAACATACAGTTTAGACAACTTTCATTAATGAAACTTTAAATATGATGGTTTTAAAAAAAATTGCATTTAAATTTCTTTGTTCATATTTATGTATTGAATCACTTCTTTATATTTTTGTAGGAGAGGGGGGGATCAAGAAAGATCTACAATTAGGACCTTGACAATATGAATGAATTGATACAAATTTAGCATGATGGACTTACAATTAGGACCTTGACAATATGAATGAATTGATACAAATTTTGTACGATGGACTTCCCTTAAAAAAATCTTTGTATATTAGCTTCTTTTTTCAAATTTATATATAAATGTACAAGAAAAAAGACAGAAGTTTATGGATAGCAAATAGGATTTTTATCTAAATTGCAATATCAGAGGTGTATTTTGTAATCAGAGCAGCTGTATATAAAAGGAAAACAGGTGTATTTATTAATAGGGGTATATTTTACAATCAGAACAGAAGTATATTTCATAATCAGTACATTTGTATATTTTATGATAAGAACCGGGTACATTTTATGATCAGCACAGGGATTATATTTATGTGTTATGTGTCATCAAATTGTTATACATGTACATGTGTTTTTTAATAAAACCTGTATATTTTATCAGAAGAGGGCTATATTTAAAAATCGATTAATATATATGCAATTTGAACATTTCAGATGAAGGCCTGTACAACTGCACTGCTTACAGCAGCCATTTTAACAAATCACATTCCAAGTCTTTGGTTGTCAGAGTGAAAAGTGAGATCTAAAAAAATTTTTTTTTATTTCATCTACCTTTCTGTCCCTTTCTATTCTCTTTGCCATCGCTAAAAGTTACAAAGTGTATAACTTGTATTTTCGAACTCTTTGCTGTGATAGTATTTTTTAATATTACATATTTAAATCTACATGTATGACTCGTATCTTATGTTAAAAAATTCTAGTTATAAATTGCCAGTAATAAGTTATGCTTCTGTCACAAACGCAGAGAAGTAATGTTTTAAGCGCTTGAACTTTTAACAGTACATGTATTAATTTTGACCTTTTTTTTTTTTTTTTTGCTTCTGAAAAATCAAGTTTTATTTAATAAATTATCTATTGTGGAACCAAAGTGTAACACTAAACTGATTGTCCGCAATAGATATTTAGTTCCATTTTATTCATTTTTTATGAGATATTTTTATTATTTCTCTATAAACTAATTACTTTTTTCTACCTCTTTATTGCTTTTATTTTTTTCTTTTTTTTCTCAATTTTTTCTACAGAAGTAATAATGAGAAAAGATTACAATAAAATACTTTAAAAAAAAATAAATATATACTTATGCAAATATTTAAAAGTTGTTTTTTTTTATCACTATTCTGTTTGCACAGACCATTTTTGAAATAACACAAATATTTATGCATTATTTATTACAGATCCTATAGCTTGGGTGTGGCCTTTGGTTGGTATCATTGTTGAGGTCATTTTTCTGGCTATCATCATCTTTGCCTGTGCCAAGTTCGACAAAAGGAGGCTAATCCAATCAGAACAGAATGACTTGTAAGACTTTTTTTTTAATTTATCATTGTCCTGGTTGTGATAAATTGAGAATTCTACTGGAAAATGGGACATTGTCGCATAAAACTAAAATGAGAAATATATTTTTTTACCATAACATTTAGTTACAGCGCCCATTTTTCTTGTGGTATCTTCAGTTGAAATGGTCTCTTGGTCCTTCTTAAATTAGTCATGAACAAAAATACAGAAATAATTATTTAATAAGACACCCTTATCCTAATATGTTTATGTGGCATGCAATCACGAATAGTAATTTTATAATGGATCTAATGGCGGCCGCATAGTGCCTATATGGCTGTAGTGGTGGATCTAATGGCTGGTGCATAGTGCCTATAGGGCTGTAGTGGTGGATCTAATGGCTGGTGCATAGTGCCTATATGGCTGTAGTGGTGGATCTAATGGCTGGTGCATAGTGCCTATAGGGCTGTAGTGGTGGATCTAATGGCTGGTGCATAGTGCCCAACTTCTGGCAGGCCAGGTAAAGGCCCAGCGTTCAACTATTTCTTTGATCTGTGTGTATATAAAGTTATATTCTTGGGGACCGCATTTTCTTCTGAGAGCTGCATTGCAATGGAAATAACTTGACACCCCCCACAAACACCTCACCTTAACATGACATTTATTTTGATAATTGTCTGCTATAAAGTATTATATTATGGGAGAAGACATGAACTTCCATTGTTCAATAATGCTTTAAAAAAAAGGATGTTGGAGCTTTTTTAGGTGACATAACATTTATAAATAACTGGATAATTCTTTTCCTGAACCTTATTAATATTGATTTTTTTTAAAGTCTTCATACCAATTTATATTTATAAGATAAAAATGCTATTTTTTTGTTTTTTTTACTAAGGCATCACAATGAAGGGCATGGCACCAGGAAACATGGAGATGATAAAACAGATTAAATGTCTGGACACACTTGCAACATTTTCTAAAATTAATTATATTATCTATTTATATGTGTGGGGTATACTTTATAAACACCTGATTTCAGAACTCTGGTTAAACTTCAATATTTGTAAAAAAAAATGTATCTGTCTTCACATATAATTGCTGTGATTTTTAAAGACATACCAACAGGTTTTTTTTTTTTTTATGTATGTATAACCATCTGATGTACATTTGTTTTTTATTTAGGCACACTCATTTCAGAATTCTAGTCAGTATTAGAGCATAAAAAAACTGCAATAATTCTACACATCTTTTATGTTTATTGACACAAATCTACAATGATATTATTAGCATTTTTTAAAATTTATTTATTTGCCATTTGATGTACAGTTGCATTTATTGTTTAAGTTTTTAATACAGATTTATTGAACTGATCTCATAGGTTTTATTTATTATCTAGAGCATTGGTTGTGAGCTCTTTGTGTATTGTCCTGCCAGTGTTTTTTTTTTAATAACATTTTTTTAATGCCCATCTTCAATTAAACATAAATAAAAATATTTAAATATTTTGTAATCTAAGTATATATCCTTTGATGGAATGAAGTTAACTTCATCTTTACAGTATTTTTTATTGTGCAATTCCAGAACATTTTTTTTAAGCATATTGCTGCTATCAAATTAAAGTATTTTACTGGTAGGGTTCTGATTTATCATTGTGATGGTAACCAACTTGAAATTAATTATTGTTTATATGTTCAATTTAATTTTTTTACTTGTGTAATTTCATAACTTTTTGGTATTTATTCATTCATTGAGGGAAGATGTAATTTTTTTTTAGATTAAAAACTAAAACAAATCTTTGACATATGCCTGTCAGATTTAAACCATTTGCTTTCTTCCCTCTGAATTCTCTAATGAAATTTTTAAACACAAAATAAATACCCCATTCTCATTTTAAATTGAAGGGTTTACAGTTATTTCTTCACCAGAGTAAAATATTTTTACTATACATAATTTTATGAGTAATAATCTATTGTTGTATTTTTATTATTCTTGGTTTCATATTTTACCATTTGGAAGTATTCATATTAATTTTCCTACTGAAAGAGTAAGCAAAGTAAGTGCTCATTTATCTATCCTCCAGCAATCTGAAGGTTGTAGGGATGTGTTAGTTGTTTATAAAAAAAAACAGTTAAGACATTGGTTTTTATATATCAAAAAGCATTTTATTTATATCTCAAAGCTACTAAATTTGGAAATGCATTTTTATTGGTCCAATTTTTTTTTACAAAATACAATAGTAAAAGGTTCATATTTTATCATGTTTTAGGCTACACATGGAAATATATTTATATGTACACCCATATATATACATCAACATAAGTGTTTAGCCTGCCCTTTTATTTAACCATATCAGATGACTTCATTGTCAAGCACCAAGTCCAAGTCCATTCCCTGATAATTTATTTAATTATACCTTTTTAGACTCAGTCCCATTCCCGTGTATATAGCAGTTTTTTTTTTTTTTTACTTTTATTTATAAACATTGATGCTATTATTTAATTAGCAAAAAAAAAATGTCTTCGCATGATGATGATTCTCAGAAAAAGAATTACTTGTACTGATATTTAAAAAAATGTGATACATGTTTTGTAAAAAATTTATAAAAACTTGGTCCATATTTTTGGGAAACAAAAAGACAACTGTATGTCAATTTCATTGTCAAAACTTTTATTTGCTTGATTCAAACATCGTGAACTATCTCTATTATCTGCCCTTTTTTTTTTAAACCACTGTACTGCTTGAGTTAATTTTTTTAAGCATCTAATGTTACGTATTTAAACAGAAAATTGTAAAAGTAAGTCTCGAGCCATTATTATTGAACTACCACACTAATGAAATGGTAACTTAGCTAAAATGCTCTGAAATTGTATACTGCAATAACTAGGGTATTTAAACAGTCTGTGATCTTATGCATGTCTGTTTAGTATTGTTTCTTTGTGTTTATTACCTATGCTTTAGTTTTCAAATACTAAATAATTATTTATTGTCACACATTTTTATATATCTTTAGAATTTTGTAAAAGCAACTGTAAAATCAAATTATAATTTTTTTTTTTCATTATTCATGTTATAAGCTTTTTTTATGTTAAGTGCATTTTTGTCAGTTTGCAATGTCTAAGCATACACATACGTCCACATACTGTTGTGCAATAATAATACCTTTTTTTTTTGCTTATTTATTTATTTTTGTCAATATTAGTTTCTGCCTTTTTTAAGATCAACTTTGCTTTGTAAGCTTTAGAAAGTTTGATGATTAATATAAAATCTCATTGAAAAAAAAATGTCCATTTGCTATGAAATCAATTGCTTTATCTTATTTTTTAAAACTAGTTTTACATTTGGTAAGTTGTAACCTATTTAAATGTTTATTGAAATGTAAGCTGTACATTTTTCTCAGAATCGCACCTGCATATCAGATTTAATATTCTGCTTCTTATTCTTGACTATGAGCATCTTTTTTTTATAAACTTTTGTTACTGCTTTACCAAGTTTTTGTTACTGTATTTGATCTTGTCACATTTTCTGGACCCACATTGATTCTTATATTACACTTTGGTATTAACACGTCTAAATAATTGACATTCATGGGTCACAAGTAATGACACTTTTTTTCTCCCTGATATTTAAAGGTGGTCAGTGAAATTAATTAAATTTAAATCTCCGTCATTCACACATCTTCATGGCTACAAAAAAAAAGTGTAAAAAATTCTTAAATTTAGTGGATCACAAGGCCATATTTTTTGTTATGGTATTTTTTTTTAAATTGCAGTAAAAAATTTGTATTTACGCACCCCTTTCAAAACTGATGAATATCTTGATTTCATCTGAAAATTTGTGCTTAAATTTAGATCACTTTAAGATATAATTTTATCATAACTGTAAAGATAGTCTAACTATTGTAATGTTTATTATATTAAATATTGTTGTAGCTATATAGTACTGTTGTAACTTTCATACAGATATTTCTGTTATAATTCATTTTCCTTTAATTCATATATTAAGAAACAATTAGATGTACTCTTTATTTTACAAAAATTTGACAGTTAAAACTTGATTCGGATGAAAGTTCCTTTTGTGATCATTAAGTTTTTTCAAACCACTGTTGTAATACACTTTTTTGTTGACACCTGCAGTTGAAAACAACCATTTCTTATTAGTATACTTTTACCAAATTATTTTTTTAAAACAAGAACAAATTAAGATGATTTGAAAAAAAAAATATTGACATTTCAATGATAAAAAACGAGAAAATCTAAATCTTTTTTTTTTTAATGTAATTTGTTGTGTATTTTTCAGTCATTATAAGTTTTTTTTTTTTCACAGGACTTGTTATATTAATGTTTTTATACACTTCACTACTTTGTATGACTCTGCACCAAAGCTTTATACATAGTTTATTTTTTGCTGATGCCCTGATGAAGTAATTCAAACCACAATTTAGTTTTTATGCAAACAATATGCTGTTTTTTTTTTTAATTTCTCATAGTGACAGCATTTAGAATATATATTTTTTTGATAACGCTAGTTCCAGTGACATTGCTAGTTCCAGTGACATTGCTAGTTCCAGTGACATTGCTAGTTCCAGTGACATTGCTAGTTCCAGTGACATTGCTAGTTCCAGTGACATTGCTAGTTCCAGTGACATTGCTAGTTCCAGTGACATTGCCAGCCACTTAGGAATCCTCTAGGAAAAAATTGTCTGACTTTTCTAGACTTTTTTCTGCCTGAGTCCCCAAATGTCTGAGGGCCTTTTGTGCTCTATTTCAATGCCACTGGTCAGGTCTTAAGAAAGTTTGTGAAACATGAGAAGTGAAATTTTTTTTTTAATGTTCATAATCTGACTGCATTTTCTTACTTAAAATATTTTTCTCTATGATGAGTGATTCATTTTGTACCTAGTTTAGTCCCTTGTTAGGAAAGTGTTATTTTATAAGTGTTATTTTATCACAGCCTCAATGTCTCAGTATGTATCCATGTTTAGTGATATCAGATTTAATTAAAAAAAAAATTCTCCAAAATTGAACTTATTATTTTTTAGTGTGTATGATTGAATTGTCAGAGCTGTCTAAACAGTACATTGGACCTTTAGGAAAACTTATGTTTAAACAGTACATTTGACCTTTAGGAAAACTTATGTCTAAACAGTACATTGGACCTTTAGGAAAACTTATGTTTAAACAGTACATTGGACCTTTAGGAAAACTTATGTTTAAACAGTACATTGGACCTTTAGGAAAACTTATGTTTAAACAGTACATTGGACCTTTAGGAAAACTTATGTCTAAACAGTACATTGGACCTTTAGGAAAATTTATGTGCTAGCACCGCCTAGAAAACCACTCAGAAGAATGAAAATTTTTTGATCATTTAATATGGGTTCCCCTAATTCACTGAGCCTTTGGGCAAGTCCTGTGATGCGCCCTTACATCAAGACAACCTTATGTTTTGTGTATTTTGCAGTATACAAGTCTGGGAATAGAGCTGTGAAAACTGAAATAAGCCCAGATTAATTAGTGTACCACACTGTATACCAAATTTTATGTTGAAAATCAATACGGCTGAAAACGCCATTGGTTTTTTAAAATATATTGTGGCGTTTGCGAAACAAAACAAAAAAATCCTGTATACTGCTATCATTGATTTCATGTATGGTCATCTCTCTAACAAATTATTTCATTTTTTTTCCGCAGTTAATATTTATAAATATTTTTGTAACAGAATGAGCTGTTCATACTTAAAGTTGTCAACTTCACCACCTGTTTGGCAGTATCACTGGGCAGTACTAAAAAAAAAGTTCGATTTACCTAATATTTTACACGTTATGTTTATGACTAAAAGGAATAATAATTTCAACAAGTATCTTATGTGTTAAAAACGTTTTTTTTTTTACTTAATAACCCGAAGCACCCCTTAGTATGGGCTATATTTAGAGCTCAATGGAGATATGTGGAATGGCGCTGATATATGTCAGTGCTAACAGCGAGTTTGTTTTTAATACTTTGGGAGTTCATTTAATCTTTGTATTGTAAATGTTTTTGTTTTTTATAAATTTATTTTTAATGTATCATCAACACAACCAGAAAATATTCACGATTCGTTCTATACCGAACGGATATTATTGAAGATTGATTCTTTCTACCCCCCCCCCACCACCACCCATTTTAATCGACCTTGAAATGGTTAGGAGATGTATCGATTCAGACGTGCTGCGAGTTGGCGAGAACTATTCTATTCCTGCTGGCTTTCCTGGCAGAAAAAGGGGCACAATAAAAACAAATGAAAAATAAAGCGAGAGCTGCGAAACTGAATGCAAAAAACGGAATTGGAAGGGTGGAGTGTTATTATAATACGATATTGTAATATCAAATACTAGAAGGTTAAAGGTCATAATATGTAATAGACTGGGCGGGTAAATACGGCTCACTCTTAGCATATTGATAAAAAGTACATATTTTTACATTTGACAAAGAAACGTTTTCCCATAAACTGAAGTAATTGTGGAGGTTTTAGCTATTAGATTTATGTTGGCCTAATTTATCAGTTTCACTTCACGTTTTTTTCTTATCACTGTCTAATGTAAACAAACGGACCATTGTGTCAATAACGACGGTAGGCTATATCTAGCTTAATTAAAACAGAATTACACTGAACTAAAGCTGATGACACATCAACCAACCTGCAGGTTTTACACTTTTTGTATTCTAATGAATTGGCTGAACACAAAACCTAAAGGACGGGTTATTCGGTTAGACGTTGACGCCCCGGCGCAGAGGAAAATATGAAGCATAAAATATAGGTTTAAAATTAGTCAATATTGGGCCCCTGAAGTCAGGGCCCCGGACGTGTGCAATATGCGTCCGCCCTTAAGGGAATTAGTGCTTTCACCACTGATAGTATACCTCGGGCGGCTGTGAGTTGGGCCTCACTTTCGCTTTAGGAGAAGACGAACTATAAAACAAATCAGTTTATGAGTGTAGAGGAATTAAGTGTAAAAATGATTATTTTTGTTTTTATTACTAGGCCGATAGCCTAAATTTCTGCGACGTTCACGATAAAAACCCCCAATGATTGAGAGACTGCAGATGCCACAAACAATCAAACCAGTTCTGTCAATTATTAGTATTTGATGAGGGTCAACATAGATTATTCACCAGTCACATTCATTATTTAACACCCCCCCTAATCTCCATTAAAACAAAATTCGAGTACAAGATAAAAGTAAAGCATAATGTTAAGTACTACAAGAGTTTTTAGCTCAATAATTGTGTGATTAGTCAGATTAGTAGGCCTACGTGGATAAATCATATAATAATTAAAAAATGTTATTTTTCATTAATTATTCGTTTAATATTATAAAGGTGGAGCATGTGAATAATTAAATCAGAATACCTTTCATAAATAATCATAATGACAGACCATACTCCATGATTTAACTTTTTAAGGATAGTAATAGGCAGGCTAACCATTGTCATTGACTTAAAATAACGGCAGACGTTTTTTTTCAAAGTTTTTGTACTATGAGATGTTTATTGAAAAATTAGGTTTTAAACTTTTTAGCGTATCAATGCCATCTCGCCTTTTCCGGCTGCTAACGGAAAAAAAAACCGAACTGTCTCACAACTAGGAATAATCCTTAGCTAACGAAAATAAAAATAAACTTCAGCGGCCAGCCTCGCTCTGGAACTGTTGTAGGTGAGTAGTTCATTATCATAATAAGGTTCCAAGATGGCGAAAGGAGAACCAACAATTCTGGATCCTACATGTACATTGGTGTTCATTGATTTCACTGGAAAATATAAGATACTAACATAATTCAAAACAATGTCAGAGGTGTCGATTACGTATAAGTGAGTTTACGTCTTTTTTCCCCCCTTAATAACCAAAGAAAGACAGGTGGCAAATGCGTAAATATGGGAAATTTTCTGTTCTTTGACTCACCACTTCTAGCTAGTTGAATCTTGAGACAAATCCCAAATATTTATTTTGGCTTTGGCGAAATACGTTTATTAGATTCTTATTGATTAAGGCAAGGTGTTGTTTTTCAAACATTAATCTATCTGAATTCTTTGATAATAAATATTTAAAAAAATGACTTAACAGGAAAGCAATGTTTACATTTAAATTATTTATTATATTAGTAACTGTTTATTTGTTGAAAAAATTATAATGAATGTTGACTTTTTGATATTTTCACGTTCTTTCATTAAAGTATAGGCTACGTTCTTTTTATATTTATTATATTATTAGGTTAATTGATATTATATTGCTTGTTCTTTTATTACTTTTAATATCAATGCTCAATAATTGATTGTAGTTGTTAAATTATTTCTGAAATTGTTTTTGTACTCCATAATTTTTTTAGGCATTACTAATTACTGTTACAAATCATAATAATCTCCAATAATGAAATGTAATCAATAATGAATAAACTTAAAAAGTTACAAACAAAATACTTTTAAAATTAGACTATGTTTATTAAAAATTAGTCAAATTATTGAACAAACAGGCTATGCAGATATCTTTGTTTTTAAAAGAAATCTAATATAAATATTAGAAAGCCTATGTAAAATGTGCAGACCTATTTATAAATTATAAAATTAGTTTTGTGTATTCTAAATAAATATTTTGAGGACATATGCAATGACTTATCAAACAAACAACTAGATTTATACATTAGGGCCTACTAGTTTTAATTTATTATTTTTTAAATAAATCTAGACTTTCATTGCATGTAAAAGCACATATGTGAAATTATATAAAATATTATATGTATACATGTTCACAGTAATATTTTTAATGCTTGTACTTGTAAATAGGTTATTTTAAAACCAATGTTTTAAAATTAATACTAAAATAATTTATGAATTATGAGTGTTATCTCATGTACCCCAGTAATGTACTTTTTTTTAAAAGCGAGAACATCAAGATGTCTGCTTTTAAATAATGATATTTCTTTTTAGCCAAAGAGTATTTCTTAACTTTTAATCCATAAGTTATTTTCAGTACAATCCAATCTGATTTAAATATTGGAATTAAATTTTATTTGTTTTTAGTACTAAGGTATAAAAATGCTGTTGCTATAAGGCAGATGGTGCAAGCATGCCTTCACCCGGTAGAGGATTCTGCTTGGGGCTTAGTATGGACGGAAATGAAAACATAGCCACGACAACAGTTACTACGATACCACTCCATTCACATACTAGCACTTCCAGGGTGAGCACTAAAATGTTATCATTTGCTGCCAATATTGGCTGTGAAAAGCAGACCAATTTACCTAATGTATTTATTGTAAACATCTGATGTCTAAATTAAAATATTTGTTTTAAAAATTCAGATGGGTATTTGTAACAATAGCTTTAGATAGATTCATACAATTTTAGAACCACTGGTTTAGTTGGGTGGTCAACATTGAAAGTTCATGGGCCAAAGACACAGGCAGAGATTTTGATAATTAGAATTCCAGCGTGTTATCTTTGTTTTGGGTGGAATAAATCTGTCAATGAGCGTCGATGACACCGGATGTACGTGATAAGACGTAATTAGGGAGACAAAGAAATACTAGCCCATAGTGAGTTTTAGGCCGCACCAATCCCTAGGCTGGAATAAGATTCATTAATATGTAAATGAGTCAGAAAGGTTGTTAGGGAGCCAATCAGAAGTTCTGGGCGTTTGGGACACGTGATAATTAACCATCACATAAAAAGAGATGTAGCGAAAATTTCGAGAGACCGACGAGATACATTCAGACTGACGATAGACGTCGAGACCTACCGATCGACAGAACGACTATAGAGATAGAGACATCAGGACACCATATTAGATATACGTACTCTTACCGCAAGACAGTATACATACTAGATATACGTACTCTTGCCTGTAAGACAGTATACATGTTAGATATACGTACTCTTACCGCAAGACAGTATACAGATATTGACAAGTTATTAAGTATACGTACTCTTATACGATAAGACAGTATACAGGTGTTCAGAGAGAAATCAAGTTATTAAATATACGTACTCTTACTCATACGAGAAGACAGTATACATTCAGAGATAAGTTGAAGTTTAACAGTACATAGTCAACGTTTATTCTGCTAAAGCATATTTGTGAATATTTCGGCACTTGAGTGCATTCTATCTGTGTTTTATTATTATTTAAATAAATGTTATTGAATCGTGGAACTTGGCTTTATTCATGGTGTGTTTGTGTGTGAGTGCCAAGAGACTGAACGCTACCATCTTTGAAGTAAAACCAGAGAGAATATCGGCTACTGCATAACCTAATATCAACAAACTACATAACATTCAAACCATAACGTCACATTGAAGCAGCAGTTTAGAACAAGAAGTATTGCATTTGGTGGAACAACGATAGTACCATAACGTTGACAATTTCCAACGTTAAATTGGTGTCTACAACAGTATCCATCACATACATAACATTATATAACAAAAATATAGTGTTACAGTATTAAAATACGACAGTATTATTCTATGATCGTTATATGAGAAAACACATTGAGATTTTTATAGAATGCTATATTGTTAATATTAAAATGCATTTTTGAAGACATAGCATTTAAAATTTTCTTAGGGCTAAAGTCTTTATTACATTTTTTGAAAGAAAAAAAAATGGTCCCATTTAAAATTATGATGGGATAATCTTTAGATACAGACACTTTGTGACCATGGTGTAAAGTTAGTGTTCTATTTTGTTTGTGTGAAATATTTCAGACCTGGCAAAGTAATCAGACGATTCCACTCAACCCAAGAGAAAAGACCTACAGCCTCGACAACGACAAAGGCAGAAATTCCAGTGGAGAGTCTCCCACATCTTCAGACAGTACAGTGGACAACATTACATCTAGCACTTCAAAAGGCATTTTATCTCACCCGAACACATTAATCATGGAGCCTGGTCCAGTCATCAAAATGGGCACAGGGGCCCTTGGTCAACGCAAGGGGGTAGTACATAAAGGTAACCAGATAATTTAATCATATTGACAGAGCCACCTCATTATTATTATGGTCGCTTGGGTAAACCAGTGTCCCATGGCCAGCACAACAACCCCTTAAAAGATGAAATTTAAATTGTCATTTAGCATTGGCCCCCGACTTGCTTGGTGCCCAGACTTGTTTGGTGCCCAGACTTGCTTGGTGCCCAGGCTTGTTTGTTTGGTGCCCAGACTTGTTTGTTTGGTGCCCAGACTTGTTTGGTGCCCAGACTTGTTTGGTGCCCAGGTGCAAGTATCCATGCTGTAATGTGGCTTATGATAGTTGAATGAGATAATTAGTTTAAATCAATAGCCTGGCTCAGTGCACCTAGAACTGGAGTGAATTATTTATATAACCTTTTGGTTTCATTTTAAGCAATAGTTATACTGCCTTAAAAGTAAATGTTTTATTTTACAGAAATGAATTATCTTTTAATCTTTGAATGAATGAATGTTTTAAATAGGATAAATAAAAAGTTGTTAATCCGTAAAGTATAATTTATTTTTCAAAATTAGATTTTTTAAACCCTATTCTCAACTGTTAGCATAATCAGGAGAATATAAAAAGATATATGAAAATAGCCTATAGGTATATTGAGATAAAAAAAGAATTTAATTTTCTCTACAACAGTGTTAAAACAATTAAAATTGATGATATTTGATAAAATTATGATTTAAAAAGTCACCATTTTCAGTGGAAGACCTGAATGAGGATGAATTATATAGCATTTATTTATTGTAACTTATTTATCAACTACAAACTTTAAATAGTATGATATCTATACCATCATGTTGGAAATTAAATGACCTTTCTAATTATTATATTTCATGTATGTTGAAATTATAAACAGAAATTGTAAAAATATAAAAATTGTCATAATTTATACCTTATCAGTTATGCAACTTTCAAATTTTACATATTACAAACTAAAATCAACCAAGTAATAATAACAATTATGAGCATATTTATGCATTTAATAATATATGTTTATTTCTTTCAACATCGGTTAAACATCTTCAGTTTCTTTTCGAAAAAATCATCACTGAAGTTTTGAAATAGGTCACCATATTAGTATATAAAAACGGTCAGGTCATCCTGATCATTTAAAAAAAATTAAGCGATCCGAGTTATAATAAAACCAGACATAATAGGGGCAGAATATTGTTATGAAATTATAAATGTAACTACTCAACAACATCCCAGAGCATCATCATAATTAATGTAATCCGTTATAAAATATAAATTCTCACTTTAACACACATCCAATACTATCAGGAATTTGTCACATACATAAAATGATAACAGACAAAATGATATTATTGTTTTAAATTTTCTAATGCTTATCGAAAATAATTACTTTGCATTTAATCTACTAGAAATCATTGTTTTATAGTCAATTTTTATATTGTTTATTGTAAAATTATACTTATTAAACATAATTAAGGGAAATTAGTAAACCTTGTCTAGTTTTGCAACTACAAGCTGAGCTTAGTGTCAAAGGCTAACCATGGTACAGTGCATGTGCACTGAAGCTGTTTACAATTGACCTCAGTTTGGCGAAGAAATTCCTCACATAGGATAGTTAGGCAAATGACCTAAATATTCAAATAGACGAAAAAGCTGTCCTTCACACTCACACCTACATTGAAGATATATAGGTCGTTTGTATTTTGTTTAGATATCTATCACTAGAGTTACATGTTGACAAAATCTCCAAGCCTAATAAGAATATTAAAATACAAATTAGCCTTAATTTAACAATTTTATTACATTAACACAAATGAATATGTATTCATCATTGATTTAAATTTTAGTTTGAAGAATTTTATTAGTGCCATAAGAGAAGCACATATCATATAAGTGGTGAATTATGACGAGCTATTAAACGGAATCTTTAAAAAAAAAATAAGTGTATAAGCCATTCAGTTAATTCTTCAGTGAACCTGCTGAGTTTACAATTTGGGATCTTTCTTAAAATAATTTTTTTTAATGGGCTCGTAAGATAAGATGTGGAAATTAAAGGCCAACCTTGTGGCAACTAGTTACATGCCCTAATATAACTAGTAGTGGTTCTTGATATGATTGAGAATTTGAAAATTTAAATAATTGTTATATTATTAATGCTTATTTAATTACTTAAAACATGTAAAAATAAAATGTGGAGTTTTTTTTCCTTTGTAATTTTGGTAGAAACTTGTTAGAGGATTGATTAATTTTTGTTTTTAACATTCGTAATGTTTTTCTTTTTCAGAAGTATCCAGCTGGAAAGATGTTTCTCCAAAGTCAGAGAGTTCTTCTCCACCATCGTCTCCAAATAACGACTGTTTGAATGTAGGAAAACTAGGGAGTAGTCCTAGTGGTGAAGGTAGAACTAAGGCCAATTTGAGAAGCCCTGTCAAATCAGGCAATGGTGATGGAATAAACTCAAATATACTTTCTGCTAGCAAGAATGGCCCCAAGAGGCAAAACTCTATATCCAAAAGCCCTAGGGCAGTTAGGAAATTCACCCCTGGAACCAAAAATACCAATTTGTCCACCAGTCCCAAAAAGTCTTCATTACCTTCATCATCGTCTTCATCATCCTCTTTTGAAGCTACTAGTCCTAAACGTGGTAAAGTCAGCAAAGGAAAGATCTATCATGGCATGGAACTGGACACTGGTCAATTGGATAAAGGGAAACTTGCTGACAGATATAAAATTATTGAAGGTGTGGATCTTTCCAAGGCCACCCCAATAATTGAGGCTCTGAATGCTAAGGTAGATAAGGGACACTCGAGTGGCAAAGCCATATCTCGGCTAACAACCTGGAAAGATATTTCTCCTACAGAGTCAAAAATTGAGGGCGCTACTGTTCCTCACTGTGACAAACGCTCTAGACCAGAGAGTGGCTATTTCTCGAATGAGGTTCACAGTGAATCTCGGGAAGGAATGGACGGTTCATTATCCTCAGAGAGTGACCATGTAGGAACTATTAAGCACAGGCCAAAAATAAAGAAAGACAATCAGAACGATGCAGTTGCTAAAAATGATACACAAATGGTGCAAGAAACTGAGATTAATTCTGACAAAGTTGACCAAAGAAATATCTCGGACCAAACATCTTTCCCGTGCAATGGTAATAAATCAGAGAATGTATACACAGATGGCATTATTTCAAACTCTTCCAACCAGTTTCCATTAAAAAAGGACAACACATCTGATCTACCCGACCAAGACAGGGTATCGAAGTATGGTGGTCATGCCGACATAACCAAACAGCTGCACAACACTGTGGTAATGATGGAGGAATCTGAGTCATCCTCCTCATCTCCCAGACACTGGAGACACACCAGGGATTCTGGTGGAGGTGGGTACTCCTCAGATGCCCATTTTCAGCGCAAGGATCTCTCTTCATTGACTAGCATGGACAACAGTGACAGCTTTGATCACAGTGCTGACCAGCGGGCATCTCAGGATGACAGCTCTTTCAATGATTACTTCTTTGACGAGGATTTTATAGTCCAGTTTGATGGTAATCTTCAGAGTTCTGTGGGAGTCATCCTGCAAGGGTCATGTGCTTTTAGTTTGGCTGATTCTCTGGCACCAGGTAAGGCTTTTTGTATCATCATATTTTAATATTGTTAGTCCTTAGTGACCATCATCATTGCCCGTCATATCAGTTTAATCTCCAGAGAATCAATCTGATTCCCAGTTTAACCATCTTGGCGGTCTTTTACCATGTTTCTTGGACTGCCTTTCTTCTGCTTTTCATAGCTGTTTTTTTTTTCTTATTACTAATAAAATAATCTCTTAAGAACATTTGGTATTTTTGGCTCACTGTTTGACTGTAATTATGTATAAGAGATTTATACTAGTTTACAAACAAGATTTTGAAATTTCATTAAAATATTTTTTACTTTTTTTTTTTTAACTTTGCCTGCTATCAATAAATTTCAGAACTTGGGTTATATCAAAAAGTATCCAATTTGTAGTATAATAATACATACATTTAGATGCATCTGTAAAATTGATAATTTGACAAAATAATAAATTAATCAAAATAAAAACAAACAAAACAATTGATTGACTGATTTATTGATATTATTAACTTCTGAGAAAATATTCAGATCACTACAGTTCTTTCATAAGTTTTTACCTTGTATCATACATGTGTTGTTGTTAATATCTCCTGTTTAGACCTTTAAAAACACACTCTTGTGAACATTTCCAGCTCCTAAAAAGTTAGTTTCTATTTTGGTTTAAAAAAAAAATGGAATTGGCTCATTCTTATTTATGACTTGTTTTATTCTTACATGTGATGCTAATTGTTTGGATCTAATTCACTGTTTTTCATCAGCTTTTCAAAGTCACCACAACAATAAAGCAGCTGGTCAGCAGGTCTTATTACCACATTCCTTTAATGGAAGCTACACAGCATTTGGAGCTCTTCGAGACTCATTCTTACAGGTAGAGAATGTGCATTGTAGATTTATTCCTAAACTCTTCATTCATATGAAAATTTCAAGTGTATGAATGTATGTATATATGTGTATTTATATATATATATATGTATGTATGTATATATATATATATATATATGTATGTATGTATGTATGTATAGATATGCTAAAAGACCATTTTTTGAGGGGATTACGTCCTAAAAAATGCAGCATAGAATAAAATGGCATAAAAAATGACTATTTAACCATTGTAAAATTAGAGATGCATCCCAAAATGTTCAGAAATTTCACAACTTCAAGTAAAAAAGTGAAAAGTTATAGACTTTGATAATGAAAGAAAATTATTTTTTTTTAGGAAATTTCCAAGCTGCAAATAAATTACTCTTGTAATATTAAATTCTGGCAGGTTGCAATAGAAATATATTATCACTTTATTCATTTGTTTCTGACAAAAATACTACTAATAGGACTATATTTCATGTTTTTTTTTGTGAAAAGATTTTTTTATAATAATTAAAAAATAGTTAGTTTGGAAGTAGCACGAATATTGTTGTCTGTCTGTTAGAAAAAAAAAAACTGGACATGCTTTTCTGGAAAATAGTTTTCAAACAAAAATCGCATAATCTTAAAAAACTATTAAGTATATACAGGTGGCCCTCGACTTTCGTACATCCTACTTTCGCACAATTAGCTATTTCGAACATATAAAAAAAAATCTTTTTTTAAATGTATTTTTAGAATTGTCCATAAAAGCGCTAGTGAAGCACTTTCATTAACTTCCGACTGTTTCCGTATATCCGGTCTACGGAATTTCCGGTCAATACCCGGTCTTTCATCGCCCTTGTTGTTCCCAAAGCAATCGTTTTTGTTATGTCATGATCGCCATTTTGAAAGTGATTTAGTTGGTTATGTACTGTTTATGTTATTAATATTTCCCTTTACTTTCGAACATTCATCATTCGCACACACTTTCAGGAACCAATTTTCTGCAAAAGTCGAGGGCCGCCTGTATATATATATAAATATACATATATATAATATAAATATATAAATATATATATATATATAAAATCTTTCCATTAAGCCAATGGTCTTACCTTATTAATTATTATTTTTTAAAGTGCGATTAATTCTCTGTTTATAATATTTTTCTGGAGATGTCAGACTATAGTTTAATGTTTAGCCCCTGGAAATGTCAGACTATAGTTTATTGTTTAGCTTTTAAAAAAAAATCATGCAAAATCGTTCAGCCCGCTAAGGTTTTTTGTAATTGTGTGTGCTTATAAATAAATTTCAACTTTCTGTCTCTAGAATGAAGATCTGTACTCAGGGCCCTGTGAGTCAGAGGTCTCAGGAACTGGCAGTCGTACGTCGATGGACGTCTCTTCATCAGAAAGGGAGATGATGTGCTCTAGTGATATGCTGGACTTCCCAGGAAATGAACCTTTATTTACTCCTCCTGTAAATACTTCACAGGTTGGTCATTCTGTGTTTGATCCTTTTTCTTACCTTGCAAATTATATTGTAGCTCTTGGGGAATACCTGCTCACTGGATCAGTTTAATAAAGTGTAGCTACTTGGTGTATATGAGGTATACATTTCTTATAATTTTATAAACTGATTATGATGAAAATAACTTTTGAATTAAATGTTTAGAAAATAGTTCATTTAGATAAAAATGAACAGAAATAAACATCATCTTTTTTAGACATCTTTATTTTCTAGTTTAATTATTAATATATTTGTGATAAAATATTTTTTTTTCAAAATTGTATATTTTTACAAAGGAATTGTGATAATGAATGGCAGACAGGTATTCTTATTATAAAAATATCAAAAAAAATTTTTTTTTTAATATATTCTTTGGCTACTTGTCAGCATCATTAGTCATATTGATTTCTTTATTTTACTATAATCCATGAATATGCTTTTATAGATAATTTGAAAACCGAAATGTGAATTTTTAAAATTTGATCATCTTTTTCTCATATAGGATCAGAACTTATCTACTGACAGCTTGTCTAGACAGTTAGAGGGCAATGAAGCTGAAGTGGCAGCCACGACCAGCCTGAGTGGCAGTCGGTCATCCTCCACTACAGCAGACATCACAGTCAAGTGTGGACCACATAAGGATGCTTACTACTTGTCCTTTGATGGAGGTTCTCAAGGTAAAGTTCATAGTACACAGCACATAATGAGTTAAAGGTTGAATACTGGAAGAAAATATAAGTGCAGATTGTTGGATTGAATTTCTCTTTTAAAAGAATCTCTCTAACTTGTAAAGTAAAGTTCCCTAAGCCCTAGCGGGCCATCAGGGCAGATGAAATGTAGAATTCTTCTGTTTCTATAACCTCGGCACATAAAGGGATTGTGTGGTTAGCACAACGCCCAGCCGCCTTTACTTAACCAACTTAAATCTGGGTGGACTTGTGGTTCGACTTAGAAACAAATTTCACCTGGGAAAATTCCCATCGGTCTCACCGAGGATCGAACCCAGGACTCTTAGGTAGACAGTCGAGTGTCTACACCACTCGGCCACCCGTCCCACTTCTCTAACTTGCAGACTGACATATTTTGGCCATTTTAGTATATTTAGCAAGCTTTCTTCTATATGTGTGGTACATAATCTTATCTAATTTCAACTGTGACTTTAAAAAAAAATTATATTTACTTTTGAAATTAAATTTTTGCTTCAATGTGAATAATTCATTAAACAGAAATAAAAGACATTGATAAAATGAAAAAAAAAAAAAGAGAGTGCCATTGTAACTCGATGAAAATTTTATTTACTAATGTTTCAGGAAAATTCTCCACTGAGAGTGAATCTTCATATGTCTCACAGACATCGTCTCAAGATGACAAACTTGGTTAGTTGTTGTATTTATGTTGCTCACAATCAGATGTTTCTAGCTCTTTACATGGTTCATGGATAGTTACTTCTTAGTTATTCTACATTTTTAAGTCAGAAATACATGTATCATTTTAAAGTTGCATATTTTGCTCTTTTAATGGTGGTAGCTTGAACATTTTTTAATTTTTTTTTTCAAGTAAAAAAATCAATAGTTTTCATGTTTGTGTACTTTTTTTTTTCAATAGGTAGCAGATCTATGAGCTCTGGGGGTGAAGCTGAAGATGAACAGTCTAGCAGTTTCCAATTCGCTAACTTGAAGTCTCGTGGAGGCTCAGTCGGAAGTAGCAGCGCTACAGTCAGTGGCACAGCTGTTATGCCTGCAGGTGGTGAGGCTAAAGGCCGCCTGTGTACTTGGAACATGAAAGGGAGTCGCTATCCTGGCCGAATATGTTTAGAAGCCTTGCAGGTACTGAACAGTTGCTTTGTACAATAAAATATGTTTAGAAGCCTTGCAGGTACTGAACAATTGCTTTGTACAATAAAATAACGTTTATGAGGGGTAATACATTATCAGTTTTGATCAAACAATGTTGACTAAAAATGCTATAACTTTATTTCTGCTTACCAAAACTTTATTTTTTTATTTGAGTTCAGAGTTGAAATATCTATAAAAAAAATTATATTGTTATTCTAATCATATATTTTAAAATTTATGAAATTTGTTTGAAAAAAATGAAAAAAAAAAATCATTTTCAAAGAAATTTATTCCTTTTTTTTTTTACCTTGTTTTAATGCCAAAATGTAAAGCTTTGTATCTTTGCAATTAAATAGAGCCTTATTGATTTGCAGTTTTGATAAAAAAGGGGTAATAAGACCAAAAAAACACATTTCAGCATCAAGTTTTTTTCTACTCTCATTAAAATTTTGAAACTCTCTAGATATATGTATATAGAAAAATGCTTTTGATTTCAAAACAATAAATAACTACACATTTAAAGTAGGTCCTTAAATTATAAATTATTTCAGATTTTATTACTGTTAAAAACACTTGTTTTAATTGAAATGTATTTTGAATTAGTGTGGCATTAAACAAAAAAGTCTTATTTTCTGAGAATTAAATTTTTGTGTGACTATTTTGCTAATTTCATTGTTTTTAATAAGCCGGAATGTTACATACATTATTATTTTTTTTTTTAATGCAAAGGCTTTTATGTAACTTTATGTTTCCAGGAATACCTCTCTCAGTCTTCTGGATCTCCAGGTTCCCTTAGTCAAAGTGCTGGGTCTCACAAGTTATCTCCTCTCTGTGCTGCTCTTTTATCAAGTGGAGAACTGGAAAAGCATTGTGCACGTAAGTGCAGCGAGACATTATTTCAGGCTAGATTTGCTTGCGTAGTCAATTGTTATCTGAATATTTTGGAATAAATAGGTTACTGTTTAATTTAACTCAATGAAATAAAACAAAATAATCATTATTAATTGAAAAATACTTTCTTATTTAATCAGAAATCATCACTTTTTAAAAAAAGATTTTTTTTTTTGTTTTTCAGCAAAACAGTCTAATGGATCATTTATCAAACGCAGTGGACGACTGACTACCTGGAAACAGATAAGAAATTTGCGCAACCTTGGTAAGACTCGAGATCTGAATGTAGAAAAATCAAAATCACTCCCAGAGCTGACAACGAACCAGTAAGTTTTTAAGTGCACATTGTTTTTTTTGCACTTTAATTGCATGCCATAACCTGAACTTTAAAGCTTAGCTAAAATTAATACATTATTTTTTCACATCACAGTGGAAGTGAAACGAGCAAATGACATGTTTTATACTGCAGGGATTCCCAAATTCTGTATACACGCTTGTAATATTTTTGAATGTAATAAAATCCACAGCATTATTTAATTGCATTGTTGAAACCTGTTGTAAATATTAATTAAGTGTAATGCTGTTGGAGTTGCAAAATGATGAATTTCAAATTTATTTATTTTTATTGCTCCATGTCTTCTCTATATTCAATGGGCTATCACATTTTCGCCCCAATTAAACTTTTCATTTATTTCAAAAATGAAATGTATTTTAATAAACACCATTTTTTAAGTAACACCATTTTTAAGTCATTTTTAAAATATGTGCATACATTACATTTTCATTTTAACCCACCCCATTTTAAAAAAAATAATTATTTGTCAAAAGCCTGTTGAGACATTATTTTTTTTAATTTGGTGCTGATATTGTAGTTGACGTAAACTGAACCCCATTATATTCTTTTCCCCTTTGTCTTATTTTGTGTAGTACACTAATTAGGTCACAAAGAACTTTTTAAAAACAACAACTCACACAAGTTGTATTTTATTTGATCAAACAACAACGCACACAAGTTGTATTTTATTTGATCAAACAACAACTCACACAAGTTGTATTTTATTTGATCAAACAACAACGCACACAAGTTGTATTTTATTTGATCAAACAACAACGCACACAAGTTGTATTTTATTTAATCAAACAACAACTCACACAAGTTGTATTTTATTTGATCAAACAACAACTCACACAACTATTCTATTTCATCGAACAGATTCTCAGAGGAAACTTCTGAAGATGAGGAAGTCAATAAGGTGAAGGAAAAAACCAGGAAAGATGTAAGTGAGGCTGAGCACAGCTTCCACCACAAGAGGCACTCCTCCTACGTCCTAGATCTGTACCAGAGGCTGCGAAACCAGTCTAATCCTCCTTCACCCGACACACTTGCCAAAATAGATCAGGTTAAAGTTTTGTCAATCCCTTTTTTCAATGTACTTTGTTGTTTGTGACCGGACTCCAATCCCTTTTTTCATTGTACTTTGTTGTTTGTGACCGGACTCCAATCCCTTTTGTCATTGTACTTTGTTGTTTGTGACCGGACTCCAATCCCTTTTGTCATTGTACTTTGTTGTTTGTGACCGGACTCCAATCCCTTTTTTCATTGTACTTTGTTGTTTGTGACCGGACTGATTTAAAGTGTTGACCAGAATTATTTGAATATAATGGCCAGAAGGCTGTGTTATAAACCTGGTGAAATCTTTCAAGTGTATTTTATTGTTTTAAAAAAATGTACACTTATTATGCAATAACGCTTGTTTCAAGACATAGTTCTATTATTCTCTGTTTCAAGACATAGTTCTATTATTCTCTGTTTCAAGACATAGTTCTATTATTCTCTGTTTCAAGACATAGTTCTATTAATCTCTGTTTCAAGACATAGTTCTATTAATCTCTGTTTCAAGACATAGTTCTATTATTCTCTGTTTCAAGACATAGTTCTATTATTCTCTGTTTCAAGACATAGTTCTATTATTCTCTGTTTCAAGACATAGTTCTATTATTCTCTGTTTCAAGACATAGTTCTATTATTCTCTGTTTCAAGACATAGTTCTATTATTCTCTGTTTCAAGACATAGTTCTATTCTCTGAAGTAATACAAATTGGCTCACTTTATACTGTAAGAGTTAATGCTTTGTAATTTTTGTGTGTGTTGAAATACACAGCTGGTACTTCAAAATTTATTGTAGCTGGTACTTCAAAATTTATTGCTGAAAGTAAAGTTGTTATTTTGATATCTTTTCAGATTCTCCTAAGAGAAGGCTTTCTGAATGCTGATGATTTGCCAGGGAAGTCAGATGTCCAACAGCAACAACAACAGCAGCAGCAACATCTCCCATATCAGCAACAGAGAAGCTGCTGCCACAGTGCTACAACTTCGTGTGACTCTGCCTGCTCTTCTGGTCAGACGTCCCACCCTTCTATTTTTTAATAAAAAAATCTTTTAAGTTTTAATCTGGTTAAACTTGTTCTCATCCAAACTTGTATTGGTTATAATTATTTTATTAAAATATTCATTTGGGCATTTTATCTATCCCAGGTCACTATCCCTTCTACAATATGTGTGTGCAGCGTAGCGACATCATGCAGAAGCGTGCCCAGCTCCGGGCAGACTTTGAAAACAGGGAGAAGCTCCATCTGGACTTGAAGACGGCTGAGACTGCCACCAATACCCCGCCACAAGCTAAAACTGGTTGCACCCAGACTCTGCGATCTCTCAGGCTGATGACCTCAAAAGAGACGTTGATGTCGCCCAGCACTGTGACTTTGTGGCTAGGGACCAGGAACTTTTCATCCCAGTTCCCACCGAAGTAAATATTTTGTGATGTTTCCTTTTTCTACAGTTGTATCTGAAATGGAAAGCTCAGCAGATGACAAGTTTTTTTATCACCTTTAGACATTTCAGTTAAGAAGTTATTAACCTGTTCTGCAATATATTTAGCTTTCCCATTGATACTGTAAAAGTTAAACTTTTTCCCAGTCAATTGATAAAAATCTAATTAGTAGTTGTTTCTTTTTCTTACAACATCCTAAAGGATAAATTATTTCAACAAAAAAAGTCAAAGAGATTTAAATAGTTACTTTTTTATTAAAAGAACTAGCAGGATAAAATAAAATAAATAAATAAATAAATAAAAAATGTCCGAGAGAGGTATCGAACCTGGATCGTCAGCAAAAAAAAATAAAAACCCAAGCTGCTTATCCATTCAGCCACCACGTCAAACGATTGAAGTGATAATTTTAACGTAATATTTAAAAAAAATTGCTCGATTATTTTTCATTTCCAATTGACTTAGTTTTAGGCTTATATTTTTGCTATATAAACTTATTTTGTTATTTAAAATAAATTAAAGCCCTATTTATTTCAATAAAATGAAATATTATAATAGCTGAGAACTTAATTTGTATAGAAATTTGTAAAATTTCTTTTTTATATTATATCGACTTTTAAAAAGAACTTTATTTACGAAATGAAATATGACAATCTTGCTTGCTAGTTTTATCGTCAGAGAATTTTCGATTATTACTATTGCTTACGTTTGACGATGTTAAAATGCTATCTGTTGTAATAAAAACTATAATAATTGAATGATGTTATATGCTATTATTACTTTTTAATATTTGGGACTTTTTCATTTCATAATAAAAACCACAGAAACTATTTAAAACTGTAGATTTAAAAAAAAATATCGAATCGAGACGCGGCAAGGACGCCATTTTGAATTCTTATTTTCCGCTCTCGATTTAACGCAGAATCAAAATGAATATTATATATATAAATTATTAATTTTTTGACACAGTGCAAGTATTACGCCTTTGTGTCATCTTTACTGATCACCGTTGCTTCAGTTTTGTTCTTTGCAAGTACATTCACCACTAGACCATTGAATTTCAAGGAAACTCAGATCATAGAAAGGAGGAACCGTACTTCAAATACCACACCAAACAGTGACTCAATGACCATCAGGTATTATTAACTTAATAGTACCAGAGGTGAATTCACCCGCGATCCGTCGGCCTGACTATGAATGGGCCGCGTAAAACAAACCTATCACTTGTGGGTCTATGAATGGGCCGCGTACAAAATAAACCTATCACTAGTAGGCATATGATAGGGCCACGTACAAAACAAACCTATCACTTGTGGGCCTATGATAGGGCCGCGTAAAATACAAACCTATCACTTGTAGACCAGACTATGAATGGGCCGCGTACAATACAAACCTATCACTTGTAGGTCAGACTATGAATGGGCCGCGTACAATACAAACCTATCACTTGTAGGTCAGACTATGAATGAGCCACGTATAATACAAACTTATTTGTATAATTAAATTCTCTTTTTTTTGAGAGGGCTAGAAATTCATTGTGCACTTGAGGCTTCAACCAACCCCTAATCCGTCTGTGGTTAAAACGTTCAATTTGCTAAAATAAAAGATGAGGCAGCCGTTGAAAAATAAGTTTGTATCATGTCTTCACTTCATATTTTATAATGGCATCAACATAATTTAACTGCATTAAAATATTAACGGTTATTAATATTTTGAGCACGTAAGAAGAAATATTTTTCTCAAAACACAATTTTTTCAATATTATCTATATGGCATACATATTTAGTGAAATTATAATTTTCAAAAGTAAAAGTGCTGCGTCTATGTCGACAATTAGTTTTATTATTTTATTGTCAATTTATCAATGAATGACATTTAAAAATAAGTTTATTCAACTATTATTTGTTCAATTTTGTGCTGTGGTTGTGTTGTGGTTGCTCAATTTTGAGGAAGAAAGTTAACAAATCGATACTTTACGGCCGAAATTTTACATCATTGCAACTTACCGTAGTCACCCTAATAAATTATTACTATAATAAGTAATTAGCTTCAGATGTCTCCAAGAATTTAATGATTTAAATAATAAATTAATGTCTTGACACCAAATGTTCACACACTCTCACAAACACAATATACACGCATAAACCCACTCACCCACACACACACACACACACACACACACACACACACACATACAGTGCCTTTTTTGTGCCGGTAACTTTTTCAATGTGGGGAAACAATTATTACCTTTATTGTATTTTAACGTTTATTATTCATTTATATTATTAATTTGTTAAAATTGAATTATTTTAAAATTATGCGCAATAAGAATTAAACTAGACGCTGGGTTTTAACTAAAATTAGGCAATCCATTACTGAGTACCGGCCATGGGCGTATTCATGGAGGGAGGGGCAAGGGGGGCATTTGCCCCCTCCACCATTTTGAAAAAATGTCATATTAGAAGGGCATTTGCTCCCCCCTTACATTTAAAAAATTTCATAAAGTTGTTATTTGACCCCCCCTGGAAAAATTCCTAGCGACGCCCATGGTACCGGCACCTATTTTTTTAATAAAAAGCACTGTAAATCTATCTATCTATCTATCTATCTATCTATCTATCTATCTATCTATCTATCTATCTATCTATCTATCTATCTATCTATCTATCTATCTATCTATCTATCTATCTATCTATCTATCTATCTATCTATCTATCTATCTATCTACGTATCTATGAATCTATCTATCTATCTATCTATCTATCTATCTATCTATCTATCTATCTATCTATCTATCTATCTATCTATCTATCTATCTATCTATCTATCTATCTATCTATCTATCTATCTATCTATCTATCTATCTATCTATCTATCTATCTATCTATCTATCTATCTATCTATCTATCTATCTATCTATCTATCTATCTATCTATCTATCTATCTACGTATCTATGAATCTATCTATCTATCTATCTATCTATCTATACATATATAAATATATATATATATACTAATTATCAAGCCCAGCGTTGCCCAGGAACTCTATGTGTAATGTGACCCTTCCTAATCAATTTAACTACTGAATTTTCAAATACGATTAATTAGGTTAAATAGGTGCTGATTTATGCCACCTTTCTAATGTGCAGAAATGACCTACATTTCATACGTCACAAATTAATTTTTACCCATCAACGCTAACCAACCAAACCAAACCAAACAACCAACCAAACCAACCGAAACAACCAATCAAACCAACCAAACCCAACAACCAACCAAACCAACTAACCAAACCAGCTAACCAATCAACAAACCAACAAATCAATCGAGCCAACCAACCCAACCAACCAAACCAACCAGCCAAACCCGTCACTAATTACGTTTTACTCGTCAACGCTAATCAACTAAAACAACCGATCAACCAACCAACCAACCAACCAACCAAACCAACTAAACAAACCCAACAAACCAAATCAACAAACAAACAAACCAACCAACCAAACCACAAAGGATTTTCGATCTATTGCAAGTTTTAAAAAATAGGAAGTTTTGTTTTAAAGATTGCTTGTGCTTAGATTGCTTGTGCTTAGCAATGTAAGATTTACAAATAGTATATATTTAAATTAATAAAAAAGTGTACCATCGGATGCTTAAACTTTCAATCTAAAAGAATTTTTGATCTACTGCAAGTTTTAAAAAAGTAGGTTCATTTTGTTCGTCAAATGCGCAGCCGATTTCCGTGAAATCAAATGCAGAATTATTTTTCTTTAATTTATAGATAAATTGTACCTTCGGGAAATGACGTCATAAATTTATATTGACGGCTTTCCCATATAGGACGGACGCCGGACGACAAGTTAGCTACTTTATTAGTAATATATATATATATATATATATATATATATATATATATATATATATATATTGCTATTTGATTATGCTTTAAAATTCGACTTTGTATTATTTACAGAGAAATTGTTGATCAACTGGGAATACCCGATAATCCAAGGTTTCAACAAATCAATGAACACGATGCCTGGGTTTTTCTGCTTTCTATGACATTGTAAACAACCAGTCATTGATTAGATTGTTCGGTTCACAGGCTGTGAATATAGACGACACTGTCTTCTGTTACATCTTTGAGAAAGACACAGCCTCAACTGCCGTTGGGAAGAGAATATTCTTATTGACCGGACGCGGAAAAAGGTTACTTTTAAAGACTGATAAAAACAATAGGACACACACAACTGTAACAGGTGTCATTTGCTTGTCTTGGAGCGAGTGTTATATACGATGCCTAGGTTGAAAATCATTTGCGGGGCTTAGAGCAAGTGTCATTTGCCGGGCTTAGAGTTAGTGTCATTTGCCGGGCTTAGAGCAAGTGTCATTTGCCGGGCTTAGAGTTAATGTCATTTGCCGGGCTTATAGCGAGTGTCAATTGCCGGGCTTAGAGCGAGTGCCATATGCCGGACCTAGAGCGAGTGCCATTTGTGGGCCTAGGCGAGTATCGTTTTCGGGGCCTACAGTGAATGTCATTTGCGGGGCTTATGGTAAATTCAGTTGAGAGACTTGGAACAACTTTTAGTTTTGTAACAGTTAGGTTGCAAAAATTATCTCAGTGCAAGGCCTAAGGCTCCAGTGTGGGGTTAGTCCTAAGGCCGCAGGGAGGGATTAAGCTAAGTAATATAAATTTATTTGAAAATAAAATCAAATCAAAATAATTTTCAAAATTTTCGTCACAACTAGAGATGGGTGGGAGCTCCAGTAATTTAAGCTAGAGCAGGGATGTGTGGAGTTCCAGTAATATAAGCTAGAGCAGGGATGTGTGGAGTTCCAGTAATATAAGCTAGAGCAGGGATGGGCAAACTTTATGAGTCGCGGTCCACATTGGGTTTGTAAATTTGGAGGAAGGGAGAGTTTGATGTGAGCTGATATAAATTAAATGTGAACATCAGGAAAGGCAAGTGCTATGCTTTACTCTGGAACGAGTGGTGGGTCAGATAAAACTGTCTGGCGGGTCCGATAAAACTGTCTGGCGGGCCTGATAAAACTGTCTCGCGGGCCTGATAAAACTGTCTGGCGGGGCAGATAAAACTGTCTGGCGGGTCAGATAAAACTGTCTGGCGGGTCAGATAAAACTGTCTGGCGGGCCTGATAAAACTGTCTGGCGGGCCTGATTTGGGAAATCATAAGACCGGCTTATATAAAAATAAGATAGTCCAGTTTTAAGAAAAATAATTCACCAATTCAATTAACAACTTCTATTTTTTTCTTATAACTTTTTAATTCTTTGTTTAAGCGTTATCCACTTAGTATTACTGTACTATAAATAAGACACATTTTATGTCTAATTAATTACTATAATAATAACAATGTTTAGAAAGTAAAATGATTATAGCATGAACGAAAAATATCGAAAACATTATTATTTTTTATTACATATTTTGTAGCAGGTAAATACCTTCACCGTTGAGCCACTAACTAGTTAAATAAACATTTGCATGATGATTAAATACTTATAGGTAAGGCTGCTGATTAAACTGCGTTAGTTTGCGATTAAAGCGTCAAAAAAATTTGCGATAAAATTTTAAATCATGCGTTAATTTCGATCAATTTTTTAAATCGAACAGCAGCTCTACTAATAGGGCTATGTTGTCACAGGGTATTTCCTATGACAGTGCTGCACTAAATGAATGGTTATGTTGAACGGAAGAGAGAGGAGGTGCGATTTAGACACGGTTGTGGTAGTAAAATGAAAGAATACATTAATTTTAATAATCTCTCTTATTGTGTTGGAATTAATCTATAAGTATATTGTGACATTTGGGGGCTCGTCTAAATTGTGCTGTGTCTGAAGGTCGCACAGGTACGTCACACGTGTATTTTTTGGTTATCATCATGGATCCCAAATCTCAAGATGATTTGTTTGAATTGTACCGTCAAAAGGGGTCTCATTAGAACTACAAGGTGAGAAGTTAAGTGGATTTATTGAAAATGCAATAGCGCGAGATGAAAGAGCGAAGGAGCGAGAGAGGCAATTAAGAATGATGGAAATTGAACTAGAAAAAGAAAAACTGCGAGGAGGTAGAGAAGATATCAAGAGCGAACAGAAGGCAACATATGCAGACACGCGGAGGCCGAAACTTCAGAATTTTAATGAACAGGTGGACCTGATGGATGCATACCTGCAACGATTCAGAATTCATGCAGAAAGTGCTGGTTGGCCAAAGAAAGAATGAGGCAAATTTCTATATAATTTACTCTCAGGAAAGGCCCTTTAAGCATGCATGTCCTTCACCATGTCTGACCTGGAGGACTATGATAGGATGTGTGAAGTCTCGCTTACCAGGTTCGTACTGACGGAAGAGGGCTACCGCAGGAAGTTCCATGAAGCTACACCCCAACCAGGGGACACGTTCCACCAGTATATGGACCAAGTACAGTTGTATTTTGACAGGTGGGTGCATCTATCTGGGGCCGAGCTAACTTATACAGCTCTTCGAGATCTTGTGCTACGAGACAAGATTTACTAGTCATGTGATTCTGTGCTGGTGGCGTTTCTCAAAGAACGTAAGCCGACCAGTTTGGCGGTGACAGTAGAACTTTGTCAGCAATACGCAACGGCCCACCCAGAGAGGAGCATGGGAGTTGAAAGTGTTGCCGAATTATCTTTCGCTGCAAGAACGGTGGCGGGTGTGTCCAGAAATAGAGTGGCAACCAGTGGTCGAGAGACCGTGATCTGTTTTAATTGTGGGAAGGCTGGTCACATGAGAGCCAGCTGCAACCTGGAACAGAAGGATTCTAAATGCAGTTACTGCCGTATATGGGGTCATAGTGCACGGCAGTGTAGGACTGCTAATCGAGCCGCAGTGGGTATGGAGGTGAGTGCCGGAGGGAGACAGTATGTCGTAGAAGCATATCAACCGAGTCAGAACGTTCCATCGGACCACCGCATGGACTATGCAGGGTCACTGAAATGTCGTCGGGGAAAATTAGAGTTTTATCCTGGACTAGTCGGCGATCAGAAGGTTAGAGTTCTACGCGACACAGGCTGCACCACAGCAGGCGTAAGACGTTGCTTTGTGTACCGCTCGAAACTAACGGAAGGACCCTATCATGTATGACTTTTGGGGGGAACATTGAAACGTACCCAACTGCCGTCATCCTGTGTTGGAGACAACCGCTGATTTGATAATAGGGAACATAAGGGGTGTGCAACAACCCACTTTAGCTGGTTTACAGTTGTGGCAACATCATGCAGTTGTTAGCCAGGCAGGGGCAGCGGTCACCCAAGCTCAAAAGAAACGAGAAGAGGGAAATGCAGTAGGAAACAACCGAGACATTATGAAGGCGATGTCATGTCAAACAGAAGTCAGGCATAGGAAGGAGATGTCATGTCAGACAGAGGTCAGGGAGATGAAGGAGGCGGCATGTCAGACAGAGGCCATGCAGATGGAGATGTCATATCAGACAGAGGGTATACAGATGACGAATGTGGAATGTCAGGGGAGGTCAGGCAGAATGTTGAGGCGACCTGTCAAACGGATTATACGACAGAGTAAGGCAGTACAACAGAAGGTGGAGAAAATACAGAAGGTGAAGGATGATAAAGATTGTTGTCATGACGACACCGTAAAGATCAAGAAACATTCCGTTGACTACAAAACGCAGGAGAACGTTGAGACAACGTTGGACGTTAAGATATGCAGAACGTTGAGGCAGCAGGTCAGACTTCCGTGCAGGTACTCAGGGCTGACAGTGCAAATGATTCAGGACTTATGTATTACGAGACGTGTGGGATATTCAACGCTAGAGTAACCGATGGGTGTTGCTACCACCAGACTTCACAGTTATTGTGGAGGTGCTACCTGGAACCAGGTGGTGGAAACGTTATCTAAACAACCGAGAGATGACAGAACCGGTATCAAGGACACATGTGTTGGAAGGCAGGCGACGGCAGCCCTAAAGACACCTACTTAGTGATTGAGTAGACATAACTATTGTTATGTTATTGAATTTATTGTGTTTTTTAGTTATAATATATGTATTCGATGTCATGTTACCATAATTGCCATTATTTGGTCATTTTGTTAGTAATGAATATTACTAATTAGGACATTCGGTTGGAAAGGATACATTTTAAGTTATTTGTTTATTGAAGGGGAAGATGTCCCGGAACCATTATGTTATTATTTGGCATTTTGTTAATACGTATATTTAATATATTATATTTTGTTGTTAACATTGTATATGGGAGGCTATTATTCTCAAGTGCACTAAATGGAGGTTTACTGTTGTGATGGTGGTTTGTTGGATTTTGCAGCCACATCGGTATCGGATACTTGGGGTTATTTGTTCTTGATGTTATTGATTGTATTTGGTTATCCTTTTTATAAGTAGGGTATCGTTTAAAAAAACAAACAATTAGCATTGTTTCTGTAAAGGTGGAGGGTATGTCACAGGGTATTCCTATGACAGTGCTGCACTAAATGAATGGTTATGTTGAACGGAAGAGAGAGGTGCGATTTAGACACGGTTGTGGTAGTAAAATGAAAGAATACATTAATTTTAACAATCTCTCTTATTGTGTTGGAATTAATCTATAAGTATATTGTGACACTATGTCTTATCAAAACTTGTAGATAAAAAAAATGTTATCAAAACGTATAGATAAAAATGTGCTATCAAAAGTATAGATAAAAATGTGATAGCAAAGGTACAGACAAAAATGTATTATCAAAGATATAGACAAAATGTGTTATCAAAACGTAAAGACAAAATTATACGTATAATTTTAACGATAATTTAAACATTATGATTTTCAGAAGCAACTATGTCAGCTATGAGTGTGAAATATCGAAGGACTCTCATCCGACTAGCGTGTCCTTGACATTTAAGAAATCGGACACGCCCACAAACCTTTTCAAAGTTTTCTACCCACCCCCGCTACAGCGGAATTTTACTGTCTGTCACGCGGGTCTGTACAATTACAGAAATTACAAACTGTTGATTCAGAGCGTGGAATTGAACAGAGTTTTGGAGCAGAGCATATCTTTGTCTACAATATAAGTGTCTCAAATGAAACAGATGCCGTGTTGAGGTATTATCAGAAACAAAATTTCTTGACCGTCATTCCGTTTCTACTTCCCGTTTCTCAAGCCCAGTATCAAGGTCAGATCTTGGCTATGAACGACTGCCTCTACCGCAACAAGGGGGTCTCTCGGTTCATTGCATTTGTTGATACGGACGAGCTCATTATTCCTAATCACCATGACAACTGGTATGACCTCATAGCTAAAATCGATGAAGATTTCTACGCCACACGTAAAAATTCAAATATCCGACTCGGTTCGTACCTTTTTGAAAGCACATTTTTCCAAGACAGACCAAGCAGCTCCGAATGGCAGGCAATAAAACTCAACAATACATTAACGTCTGAAGAAGAGCGGATTCTGGAGCAGTGCTCACTGACGGTATTTACCCATGTTAAACAGTTGAAACATACTTTTGGTAGACTCAGAACGAAGACTATAGTCAGAACGGAGCTGATCATGTTCTCTACTGTCCATTTACATACTCGCATCGTGGTACGGCAGTAAACTATCCTATCAGCGTTAATTTGGCTTTGCTTCACCATCAGAGAAAGTTTGATAACTCTCGTGACGGTTTTGTTGAGGCAACTTCCTGGAGATTCAAGGATAGGTTAATTCCCTTGGTCAATAAAACGTTTAATGAGCTTGTGTTATAAGCTTGTGTTATAAACGTATCCCTTTTTTTAAAGGTCAGCTGTTTGTAAGCTTTTATTTGGCTTCTTGTTTCGTGGATTTTTGGGTTTGATTGTCTATATGTTTTGTAAGTCAATTTTTCGCATGTGCTAGTTTAGTTAGATTGCTGAACATTTGGACATGCGTGAATAATATCTATTAGCTTTCGAGTGTTAAAATAAATAATATTGAAATAAATAATTCTAAACGTTGACACAGTATGCTATCTGTTGCAATGCGTGACATTAATTTTTGTCTGTCTTTGAAATAGTCTGGACTACGCGTCATACAATAACAAGTTGCTAGATACATAACTGTAACTGGTATTTGATCATGATTCAGTATACTTTATTTAAATAGTTATATGATTTAGGTATTTTTTAAAAGAAATTTTTAATAAAAGGTGTTTTATCTTTTATGATACATATTATTACTCCATTGTTAATAACTTATCTATTTCTCTATTAGCTACAAAAGTAAAAGTTTGTAAATCTACAAAGTGAATAGAAAGCTATATATATATATATATATATATATATATATATATATATATGTCGCGAAGTGTTATAATTGTTTGAGAACCAGTGTAATATCCTATGTACATTTTAATTCCAACTAAGTGTCATTCATTTTTTTTATCATTTTATGTAATGTTTATAGGAATTTATAAATTATATATAATACACTCATTGAAGGTTTATTAAAAACAAATACTCTGTTCTATTGTTGAACTTTTCCTCTGTTATGGTGGTTCTCAAACGTTTAAAGATTTCTAACATGGTGGCCCCTGAATGTTGGCTCCTGTATGGTTGCCTCTGTGCAATATTTTTTTACATCTCTCCAGCCCCCGCTAGGTATGGAGTGCCCCCTTACAAAGAAGGAAAAGAGGAAAAAATAAAGAAAAAGTAACTAAAATGAGAAGGTACCCCTTGCTGGGTATTCCCCCTGCATATTGACGTGGCTACGGGCCTGCATCTCATCCCCTTTGAAATTAATTATCGTGAATTCGCAAGAATCGCCAATAGCATCATATCTCAGTTTAATCCCCCCATCCACCCCATTTTTTAGTGTTTAATTCAACTGCTACAATGTTCCCTTCTAGATTTAGTTAGAACCACTGTTTTAGAACCACTGTTTTAGAACCACTGTTTAAGAACCACTGTTTACAGATGTTTTTGACTCTCGTGTAGACTAAGATGTCACCATGCAGGCTTTTTGTATTTATCAGCAATGAAGCTACATTTCATTCTAACCCAGGGTCCATTTTATTTCTGTATGATTGTTCATTAAATTTAAAAGGTTACAACTGAAAGTCTTTTAGTTATGTTTCCCAATTTATTTTCTACTAAACTGACACTTTTGTAAAAGACCAACCTAAATAGTGATTTCCTTTATTTAAAACCGAATTTGCTCTCTTTTAGGGCGGGAAATCAAAGTTCCTTAATTAATATCTTTAAGAAATGCAGCCCCCCGGACCAACCATTCTCAAGTAGTTTAGGTCTAGGCCACTGAACAACTCCGATTCCCTCGTTGCTTCGGGCCTGTATCTCTGCCATATGTCTGTATTTCTGTATGTCTTTCTGTCTGTCTGTTATATTTTTCTGTCTTTCAATCTGTCTGTCTGTCTGTCTGTCAATTTGTCTGTCTGTCAATATGTCTGTCTCGCTAAACTTTGATCATTTATCAATGTAGTCTGACCAAGACTATGCAGAATTTGTAAAATATAGAAACTCAACAACCTCGTTTAATTCCGCCTCCCCCCTGCCCACCCCACACACCAACTCATTTTATATCGTATTTTAAAAACAAACGGGAAGCTGAAAATCTATTCCTAGGCATTGACCAAGCAGGCCAAGTGGGTCCAACGTATAGGGTTTTATTTCTACCCTGCTACGTTAAGTGTGGTCAGTTGGATTTATCGACATATTACTGTCAGACCTTTAGATATACCGGTCAAATAAAGAATTCCATAACGATCGGTGAAAGGATAACAGAATTATTAATCATGTCATATGGATTAAACAATAAAACAATTTTTATGTATTTCTAGTGAGACATTCGGATTTTTGAGAGCTGTTTTGATCCTAACCCCTCTCCGGCCATTTTTCTCCCAAAAACGAAAGGCTCTCAAATGGTCAACTTATTCTGACCAGTTGACCAGGACAGTCCTAACAGTATTATTGACCAACTAGTTATATGGAGCCCTAAAAAACTCAAGAAATGGAATGAACATTTGTGGGATGACAGGAAATCGGGGACCTTGATTTGTGACGCTTGCTATGGCGCCCTAAGTAGCGCCACTGCCTATGTTAAAAAATAAATATATATAAGAAATAAAACACGACCATTAAACTAAACACTACGGTAGATTCCAGCTTTGTCATGGTTGTATGAATTTTGCCGTCATCTCAATCAATGCCAATGATCTCCCCTTACAGAGAAGCTATAAATAGACTGCAAATAAAGCCGCAGTCCAATTTTGCCGCAACTGAAACACAGCCAAAAGTCTATGTTCAAAGCCTACAAGTAAGTTTTCATCATTAGGTTTTTTTCCATCTAATATTTATATGCTCGGTCTTTTTCAACATTTTTTAGCTAGTTTTTATCCTTTGTATTTTATTGGAGGTGTATTTCACTTGCCACCTTTGAAACACAATAAAAGTCTATGTTCAAAGCCTACAAGTAAGTTTTCATCATTAGGTTTTTTTCCATCTAATATTTATATGCTCGGTCTTTTTCAACCATTTTTTAGCTAGTTTTTTATCCTTTGTATTTTATTGGAGATGTATCTTCTTTTAAAATCTCACAAGTATAATCTCCTTTTTTTACTCGTACATATATATATATATATATATATATATATATATATATATATACATATACATGTATATATATATATATATATATATATATATATATATATATATATATGTATGTATATATATATATATTAGAGCTGCTGTTCGATTAAAAAAATTACAGCAATTAACGCATGATTAAAATTTTTAATCGCAAATTAACGCACTTTTTAATCGACACAATATAACACATTTTGTTTCTATGCAAACATGTAAGTTAGAATATCATAGCATAAAATTGGTATAATAAGCAGATTCAGATTAATTTACGAAGAGGTATAATTAATTGTAACAGATTTATTAAGCATCTGCACTAATGTCATTGAATTAGTTATTGAAACCAGTTTATTGACATGTATCAATCACGTCATGTGATAAAGTTATTTATTTTAATCAACAACAATGTCAACAATTGTTTTTCTCATTACCATAGCTCCTGTGCCGTCTTTAGGTATAGGCGATATAGGCAGCTGCCTAGAGCGGCATTATTTCAAAGAGCGGCAAATCCCAGCAAATAAAAAAATAAAAATTATAAAAATTAAAAATAAAATAAATGAATTTGAGAAAGTGTAGAATTAAATAAGAGAACAAAATTGGTTAGAATGGCGACAACAAATAAGTCACGTGGATTAACGCTCTATCTTAATTTATTATACCAATATTTTCAAAATATTTTCTTCTTTTGCATTTAACAAAATTAGATTCAGATATAATTGAGGATCCTGCTAAATGGCCAGATATAAGTGATAATATTCGTTGTTTTCTTATTCAGCATGATCCAAAGCAAATCAAATTTGTCAGTTATCCAAAAGATGAAAGTGGGAGACAATTTTCTAATTACCACTATACACGCAAACTGGCTAACGGAGAAACTTTAAAAAGGAAATGGTTGATGTATTCTACGTCAGTAGATAAGGTATATTGTTTTTGCTGCAGAATATATAACAGGAGTAAATCTGCCTTAGCAACACATGGCAGTTGTGACTGGAAAAATATGTCAAGTATATTGCAGCATCATGAAAAATCTCCAGATCATTTAACCAGTTATCATGATTGGAAAGAACTAAAAATGAGGATAACAAATAATAAAACTATTGATGACGTGAATCAGCGCCTTATAAATCGTGAAGCGAAACACTGGAAAGATGTATTAGAAAGAATAATATCTTTGGTCAGAGTACATGGAGTTCAAAATTTACCCCTGAGAGGGCAGTCTGATCGGTTATATACACCTCATAAAGGAAATTTTTGAAATTTGTTGAAGTTATTGCTGACTTTGATCCGGTAATGAAAGAACATATAAGACGTTTTAAATCAGATGAAATTCATGACCATTATTTAGGAAAAATTATTCAGAATGAGATCATTCAACTGTTGAGTAAGAAGGTAAAACAGAAAGTGATAAATGATCTAAAAATGCAAAATATTACGCTATAGTTCTCGATTGCACACCAGACGTCAGTCACAAAGAACAGATGACAATGATTGTTAGATTTGTTACAGCAAATGAATCGACAAATGACAAACCTTCAGAAGTTTCTATCAATGAACACTTCATTGGATTCGTAGAACTTGAAAAATCTACAGGTGCAAGTATGGTGGAAATTTTACTTAAAGAACTGTCAGATTCGGGCATTCGTCTATATGATATGAGGGGACAATGCTACGATAACGGAGCGAACATGCGGGGAATACATAATGGTGTCCAAGCAAGAGTTAAAGAGCTAAATCGAAGAGCCTTTTATGTCCCATGCAATGTGCATTTGGTGGTGAATGATGCCGTAAACTGTTGTTTGGAAGCAGTACAGTTTTTGAGGTAATTCAAAATATACACCTTTTCTGCATCAACACATCGCTGGAATGCATTGTTAGAATATGTCAAAAACAAAGAGGCAGCAGGTTTAACTGTTAAAAGTTATGCAACACGCTGGGAAAGTCGAGTTAATGCTGTGAAGGCAATTGATACCAAACAGTTGAAATTTACGATGCACTCGTTTCAATTGCTGATGACATTTCACTTTCTGGACCACGTGGAACCCAGTCCCATGCAGAGTCTAAGGAATTGCAAAACATTTCAAGGAAAAGATCTTGATTTAAAGAAATCAATTCAACAATTGAATGCAACTAAAACTGTGCTCCAAAATTATAGAACAGATGAAGGTTTTGCTAAAGCAATTACAACAGCTAAATCATTGGCTGAAGAATTTGATATTGAGTGCAATTTACCTACGGAAATACAAATAAGATCTCGACTAAGTGTCAAGGTCCCCTTGCAGGGTCCCTGCGGTCGTTGTCAATTGTATGATCACTTACTGAGTTCTGGCCAACATTTATATTTGTCCCAGCCACGTGGTGATACAGGACGCACAACACAACAAGAAATTGAGTAAGAAACTCATTTGTAAATTACATTACAACACCTTTATTCATCAAAAACAAGAACATCCGCGGGCCTTGAGAAAGGCCGTAGCTTTCAAGCTACTACAAAAAAAATCTATAATCAAGTAGATTAAAAGGCATTACCTGAGGGTGGGTAGTTCTCAAAAGAACTTAGCTCTGAGCCGGTCGAAACCGGCCATGCTAGTTAACCTAGGACTTCGACCTTCTCACGACTGCTCAGTGCTGACTCCTAACTCTAACTCGACCGGAAGGTGCGCCACGCAATCATCTCGCTCAGAATAAGCTTCGCTGACCAATGGGCAGCAGCCGGAATATAGCTCGCTCATCGTGCGTGATCTGCTGCCTCACTCGTGGACGGTTCCAACCTTCAAGATAAAGGGGGGGGGGTAAAGGACACTCCTCTCTCGCCCCGTTCCGCTTGAATGCAACAAGGGCATAGCTTATCTCCCATATAGACATTTCCCAGGTGGTGTCAGAATTAAGGGGTTAATCTTATGCCAGACGCATAAGCCAATGACACTGGGAACACAAGCCTTTGTCTATCTTATATATATCTCCCCTCCCTCTCGAGTGATACAATAGAGAATGTTCTGGATTTCATTCTTAAATCACAGAATGTGACACTAAGAAAGGACAATTTGACAATGAAGTTTCAGATGATCCAATTCTCGAGCAGATGCATTTCAGAGTAATTTTTTAACCAGATATTGGATAACGCAATTCAATCAGTTATTTATCGATGTATGCAGTTAACATCTCAAAGTGATTTATATGGATTTTTGTATGACATTAAAAACTGGAAAATTTGATAACAGAGAGGTTTTCTGGTGCATGGACCTTCAATTAGCTTTAACATAGAAACGAAGATTCAGCAGACCAGACCGTAGACTAGGGGGGGACACTGGGGGACCGTGCCCCCTCGCTAGGTATGGAGTGCCCCCGTTTTAAAAAAAGAAGAAAAGGAAAAATAAAGAAAAAGTAAGGTGCCCCCTTGATGGGTATTGGTGCCCCCCTGCTTACTTTGCCTAGCTACGGGTGCAGCAGACATTAATGCAACAGAACTGTGTGATGAATTATTGGCTTATACAAGGAGAATACAGAAAAATCAAGCCCTAGAGTTATATTAGACTATCTATGTGGAATGGGCGTGGTTGCTTTTTCCGATGCTGCGAATTTTGCTTACACTCCCGATAACAGTGGCGAGTGAAGAGAGAAGCTTTTCGCTCAACCTTACAAAACATATCTTCGTTCTACCATGTCTCAGCATCATTTGGTTGGTTTTGCTACAATATCTATAGAGAAAACGATTGCAGAAGATTAGGATCTGACCGAGGTAATTGAAGTGTTTGCCTCTGCAAAAGCTAGAAATACATATTTTTCTTGAATTCTCTTTAATCTTTTTAATGCTTAATAAACATGACATTTCATTTTTTTAATTTTTCATTACTTTTTTAATAATAAAAAAAAAAAAACAACTTCCTAAAATACTACGTATACTTAAAACTCTTTAACTTTTATAAAGTTGCCAAATTAAAAAAATTGTTATGAAGAATGAAGACCAGTAATAAAACTATAAATCAGCCCCATAGCGTGAAAATTCTACAACAGGGGCCAAGACATTCTACAGCAGGGGCCAGGCAAGAGCAGGGGGCAGGTAATACATTTTACTAAGTAGAACAAATAAGCAGGAAGGGCCAGACAAAACGCAGGGCCCGGCCCCTGCTGCCCCCACGCTAAGGACCTGCTATAAATACATCATATTTTTATTTTCATAATTTAGATTTACTTCAAAATAAATAGCATTTAAAGAGTTTTCTTAGAAAAATGAAACTAAAAGGGCGGCATTTTGTCCTACTATATCACAAAAATGTCTAAGGCCGGCACTGCGTAGGTCCCCTCTCCTCTCTATCCCTGTCATATTTATACACTTTGCCCCCACGTATATCTTGTTTACAACTACTCCACTACCGTACTTACCCCCTTCACTTCCCATTCCAAAACAAAAAATACACACGTCATTTATATCTCATATGTGCCTTTTCCTTCATAAATAATAGTATAGCCAGAAAGTACTTACTTGCTCACTTATTATTAACGCGTTTTTTATTCCCCCTTTCCCACCCTGTTAGATTTTTTACACTCTTTTAGCTTACTCTCCCCACAAAGATGACGTTACTACCAACCGTACCGTACCCCTCTGTCCCATTTTTCAAATCATGGCACCTGTCAATCAACCAGATGTTCACTAATGGTATCATTGAGTGTCATAATTATTATTAAGAAAAAAACAATCTATTGTTTCAAGGTCATACTAGCTGCATGATTTTACGTGCGTTATTGACAGTTTCTGTATTCGGTGGATTTTTTTCTTTTTTAAAAATCGTCTGATCTAGTTATGGTTATAGAATTGGATTATTTACTGATTACTGAAATGACAACATTTGGCTAAAATTTAACGCATCTAGGTGTTTGCGTTAAAATGTAATCGCATATGTTTAACGCATTAATTACGCTTTAATTGCAATTAAAAAACAGCCCGAAATAAAATATTAAATTTAGCTCAGTGTCACAATAATTCTGAAAAATACAACCACTGTCTTGTACAGTCTAGACCTTGATTGACAGGTGTCATGTATATGAAACTAATAGTGCAGCTGTTGCAGACGTGACCGGCCTAATGTTGTATTATCAAAATGCGATAAAAAATTTGCGCAAAAAAGGATGATACAAAATGTCTAGCATATGTCGTTATTTTGATCTAGTTTTAACCTGGCTCATTATACACTTAATTTTTTTGCCTTCAAGTTGGCTTAAATAATACACATCAGTATATAATGTAAACTATGAATGAAACTTTTCTCTTTTTACATCGACCGGGAATGGAACAGGAGGTTTACTTGTCGAACTATATAACAAAAACATCTTCATTTATATTACAAGTGGGGATTTTATCGACATTTCTAGGGTAGAGGGTGTATCGGAATTGCGACAGGGTGGGGTGATAGATCTACTTAATAAGTGAACAAACCTTAACTTCAAATTTGTTGAGTGAAATACTGTAATTTATCGATTTCTTGAACTTGCAATATTTCGGTCAAATTAACGCATTTAGGTGTTGCGTTAAAAATTTTAATCATAAAATTTTTTTGACGCGTTAATCGCAAATTAACGCAGTTTAATCAACAGCCTAATATATATATATATATATATATATATATATATATATATATATATATATATATATATACATACTTAAATCTATATATATCCTGTCTGTATCTATTTTTCTTTCATATTACATGAAAGCTTTTTTTTTTATTCAATTATAACAGTCAGCTATTATCCTATCTGCTGCTCCTTTAGTTTATTCTTGAGATCTCCTTTATTTCCCTTTTAGGATTTTTTCTCTTATCACTACCTTCGTCCTTTTTTTTCAGTTCTCTCTTAAAGTTCTATCCAAACCAAAGAAATGGAATTTGAAAGCAAAATCCATATAAAAATACTATACAAGTATATATGTCTGAAATAGCAGCATAGATACAGACACTCTACTGTTAGAGCAACGGTTCTCTATAGAAAACCAAGAAATAAAAAAACATTTCAGATTCGAAAATCCAACAAAATAACAGACACATCTCTAGCATCAACAACACCACAATTTCTATTAACAACACCTCTTTCACCGCCTTGCCTAAGATGAACACATTTGCAAATGAATACCCAAGATACACAACAGAGAGAAAAACTTCCCGAAATCTGTTAGACGCCAACATACAAATCACATGACAGCCCGCAAAGAAATATAGCCAAAAAAACAAACAAACAATACTAGCACACCAACCAACCAGAACACGTCAAAATTATATACACAGAATCCAAATAGCCTCACCAAGATCACCTGCCCCACATAGAATTTAAATCTGTCCAAACTAGTACACCGGCATCACCTAGAACACGTACCATACGTACCCACCACACAGAACCCAACAGACCTCAGACGGTATCCGGACAAAACCCCCACGGATACCCCCCAGCGGACAAAACCCCCACTGGACCTCTCCTATTTTTATTATAAAATCTATTATTAGGCCCTCATTTTTATTAAAAATGTAATATATAATACCTGGATGAAAATATATATATAATATGTATTTTTTAAGGGAATTTTTTCAAAGTATCCCAATAAGCTGTATTAGCCCGTCGAGTCACAAAGGTCATAAATCAATCTCTTGTTAACTTTACACCAACAGGCAGCTTATCTTACAAGGGTAAAAAAAAAACAAATGTAAGGTTTTAGCCCAAGGTCAATACTGACCTATCTTTACCTTTTAATTCTCGCGCCAGACACATTTTATAGCAGACGGTAAAACAAACAGCATAAGAACCACAGTGGTGAAAGCCAATCCTTTATTTAGGTAAAACAGCATAGAAACATGCCTAATGATAGACTGAGTTGACAGACTTGATATCTCTTATATCGACAAACTTTTCCCTTAGCTATGGTCAACTTCGTATATATATAGAAGTATTAATAATATTGACTTATATTCAATATTAATATTTTGGGGGTTTTGTCCGCTGGGGGTTATGTCCGCTGGGGTTTTGTCCGTGAGGGTTTTGTCCGCTGTGGGTTTTGTCCTACACTCACCACCAGCCAACTATCACCAGAGATGCCAAATGAAATATGCTCCCTATAGTGAAACAAAAATGTGAAATTTTTTTTATATTTATGTGTAACCATATTTATTTATATGTATTCTTTTAAAAAAATATTATGTGCAAATCTAAAATTAAAATACCTAAAAAAAAAAAGGAAATGTCTGGTCGTGGTTACCATTCTGCCATGTGTAATGTTCAAACAGGAATTTTATATTTACATAGACTATATGCATTTATATGTACGCTTATGTATTTATATTTATTAAACTGTCTAAAAGTGTGAATCAGAAGCGGAGGAAAACCGATGATGACATTAGGAAGGTCACTTTTTTCCCTAACCATATTGAGGTCTCCTCCGACTTCTACCGCCACACCCCTGTTTTTAATAAAAGAAAAAAAAGAACCAAAAAAAAAAACAACTGTTGATTCACTTTTTGGCTGATTTACATTTAATTTCAACACCTTATTCTTTACGACTAAAAAACAACTGTTGATTCATTTTTAAGTTGATTTACATTTAATTCAACTCCTTATTCTTTACGACTAAAAAAACAACTGTTGATTCATTTTTTTGTTGATTTACATAATTTAAACTCCTTATTCTTTACGGCTAAAAAAAACAAGGTAACTAGACAGGTTTTTTCCTAAATTGTTTATTCAACCTTGGGGAAGCCCACCATCTCTCTACCAAGCGTCCCCAGCTGGCGGATAGGGGAAAGACCCTTAGATATAAGGGTCAGCCATGAATACTAAATAAGCGGCCGCGGACCAACTGGTTTGCTGTCATGGAGGGTGCGGGGAGGTACCGAGGTAAGGATACCTTTAAAAAATTTAAAAACCCCAGGAAATGATAGCAAAAAAGCGAACATAGAGCGCTCAAACTCTAAACCCGGCCAGATGAGGCCGTTAGCTAGGGATATCAGTCATCGGAGAAACTCCGAAATTCAATCAACTGCTGCCTTGTATATGACCTTGGCTGACCAAAAACTATAGAAGCAAATCCAGAAATAACAGCAGGCTTGAAGACGGAGGCAGTGGGCCTTAACGGCGCAAAACATACTGCCAGGCAATCTCGACGAAGCGAGAACGAAGAAGAAGTTAATTCAACTATTTTTTAAATAGTGTTCTTAGTAAATAACATTTAACGTTTATTAAAAAAATATATATGTATATATATATTTATATTGATATGGCTTAGAATGGATGGGAGGAGAATAAGAGATTGACATGTATATAGATGCAATAAACCATTGACAGTGAATGCTCTGTTTACTCACGTAGGAACCTTGTGAAAACAATGGCTTCAACTGTACCTAAAGAAAACCAGCTGCCACAAGTTTTTCTTGGAAATACTGGACTTAAAGTTTCAAATCTGTGTCTTGGTACAATGACTTTTGGTGAGTCATTTGTAAGTATGAACACAAAAACCCATTTTCATTAGTTTAATGTTTCGTTAGTTTATTGCATTATAATGTTTCGTTAGTTTATTGAATTATAATGTTTCGTTAGTTTATTGAATTATAATGTTTCGTTAATTTATTGAATTATAATGTTTCGTTAGTTTATTGAATTATAATTTTTCGTTAGTTTATTGAACTATAATGTTTCGTTAATTTATTGAATTATGATGTTTTATTAGTTTCCCACACCTGGTCAATGTGACGAGGCCACATCTCATCAGCTTATCAACCGCTACGTTGAGTGGGGAGGCAACTTCCTGGACACAGCTGACATCTATGGGCGTGGCAACTCTGAAAAGATAGTGGGCAGTTGGGTATCTAGTAGTAGTAGATCTTAGCCTACTTTATGGTTATACCATTGGATATTACTCAAACTGCAAGATGCTTTCTCATAAAAGTATATTTCATTTCGTCTCGAGCAGTGTTTCCCAAAACTTTCGACATCTTTGTACTCCTAGTTAAAAAAAACAGCTTGCATATATTATTTTTACCAGTCATGGTTTCCCCCATTCCATTGTTTTCGCTTTAGCTGTGCATGATTTCCCGATCTAGTAAGGTCTAGAGGCAATAACAAACTGAAAATGCAAAGACTAAGGCCCCAAATCACCTGAAAATGCCACAGACTAAGGCCCCAAAACACCTGACAATGTCAAAGACTAAGGTCCCAAAACACCTGACAATGCCACAGACTAATGCCCCAAAACACCTGACAATGCCACAGACTAAGGCCCCAAAACACCTGACAATGTCACAGACCATGGTCCCAAAACACCTGACAATGCCACAGACTAAAGCCCCAAAACACCTGACAATGCCACAGACTAAAGCCCCAAAACACCTGACAATGCCACAATGTCTCAAACCGAGTCTTCTAAAACTTAGAAATGGCTCAAAACCTATTGTTTTAACGTAAACTCATACGCATATTGTCAGGTAATTATTTGTCATAAAAAATGAAGTAATGTTAACAGTAACTAATACAAGTTACAATAAACAAAGTATCCATCAACAATTAAGGCTTCAGAACTTCATGGCAAATTAGGTATTTTGGTCAAGCGATAAGTATTTATAAAGTAAAATTTAAGTTTAATATTTTGTCTCTTAAACATATGTTCAAGTAAATATTATTTCTTGTCAACTCCCCCCATTTCTGTAGACAAACGCGAGAAAATTTCGTTATCGCTACAAAAGTTCGTTTCACAATGGGTACTGAGAAAAACTAACAACGTTGAACTGAGTCGACGTCACATCACAACCAGCATTGACAACAGTCTGAGCAGACTTCGTACAAACTATGTCGACCTGTACCAGGTAAGTGTGACAACAGTCTGAGCAGACTTCGCACAAACTATGTCGACCTGTACAAGGTAAGTGTGACTACAGTCTGAGCAGACTTCGCACAAACTCTGTCGACCTGTACCAGGTAAGTGTGACAACAGTCTGAGCAGACTTCGTACAAACTATTTCGACCTGTACCAGGTAAGTGTGACAACAGTCTGAGCAGACTTCGCACAAACTGTGTCGACCTGTACCAGTTAAGTGTGACAACAGTCTGAGCTGACACACTACATATGTATATAATGAAATATACCTACCACACATCTATATTCATATCTAACGGTATACTGACTGAAATACCCCCCCACATATATATACTGACTGATACACCCACACACAAATACATAAATACTGACTGATGTACCCACACAGATACATATATACTGACTGATGTACCCACACATACATATATACTGACTGATACACCCACACACATACATATATACTGACTGATATACCCACACATACATATATACTGACTGATGTACCCACACAGATACATATATACTGACTGATGTACCCACACATACATATATACTGACTGATGTACCCACACAGATACATATATACTGACTGATGTACCCACACAGATACATATATGCTGACTGATATACCCACACACATATATACTGACTGATGTACCCACACACAAACATATATATTGACTGATATACACACACACATACATATATACTGACCTACATAAATACATATATACTGACTGATATACCCACACAAACACATATATACTGACTGATATACCCACACACATACATATATACTGACTGATATACCCACACACATACATATATACTGACTGATATTCCCACACATACATATATACTGACTGATGTACCCACACACATACATATATACTGACTGATATACCCACACACATAATATTTACTGACTGATATTCCCACACACATAATATATACTGACTGATATAACCACACACATACATAATACTGACTGATATAACCACACAGATAATTCCTACCAAGTGTTATACGCCACCTACCTACATATCGACCCATATACAAACAAACAAACTAACCTACCAACAGACATAATGTACAAACAAATCAATAATTTGACGCCTATGTTTCACCAATTAGACTCATTGTTTTGATGACGCCTATGTTCCACCAATTAGACTCATTGTTTTGATGACTTGATAAAAAGAATCTTATTGTATTTTTACATACAGAACACTTTTAATATTAATATACATCTCAATTAGAAATTCTTAGAACTGTTGTAAAATTACTTTCTCTGCCATTTATATTATAATACAGTAAAAATAGATTGATACCTCTTTGGCTATATTTCTACTACAGGAGCTTTTTTGTAACCAGTTGAAATTAGAATGTTTACAAAGTAATATATAATTAATAGCATTATTTAGAAATGTTTAGACAAGAAAACATGTTTTGTATACATTTATATTTTAGACGAAATAAGAATACATCAATACCACTTATTAAACAAAATTTTAATGGAAACTTCCATTCATCTGAGACTGACTTTGGAATGGTTTGAGGTTCCTTTTTTATTTTATATATATACATAAATTAAAATAAAAATTGACAGGCAGCAATTGAATTTTATTTAATTTTAAATAAAAACAGTGGCATTCTTTCCCAAAACACAACTTCCCTCCCTTTCCACCTCTCAAACCGGGCTGCTGTCTCCCAGGGTCGTCAACTCTCATCAAGCGACACCTGGGCCCTCCGCCGTCCCCATACCTCACAGCGGACAGAAAAGGGGGTATTGGTATATTGTGTTCCATTGAAAACCTCTCACAGTTAAATATTTGTCATGATAGATACAACATTGTAGTGTCAATAATTTTGTATTTTATAGTCCATTATGTATCGAAATTTTCTTCGACTTGATCTTCTTTTAGGATTGTCTTATTGTGCCAGGCTTGAAGTCTGCATGACCAGACGAAGAGTCTGTACTCTGACAGTAGGATAATATTTAAATTATTAACTGTTTCGTTCTTTAGCTTCGGTATCTTGTTGAGAGTTATTGCCATGTCTAGGTTAAAATCTATTTTTAGGTTTGACCTTAGTAGACTTCTTAAGGTCTGCCTTGTGCTCTTGAATGTTGAGCATTTCAAGAATAGATGATCTTCATCCTCCGTCACGTCAGTGCGACACATCTTGCACATTGTGTTGCTTGACGTGGGCATACTCCAATACACCGGGCTACAGGCGTCATGTTAAAAATTGGTCAGTAGCCCACTTCTCTTGCTCTGGCGGTGATCTTGGTGTGCCGACTGTGTAGACTTTGGAAGGTGTCTGTAAAGTCTGACACATTCCAGATTCGGCCCCACTTAATTCTGTTGGTGAGTGGTGTCTGTAATGTTTGTACTAAAGATGTGTATATCTGCTTAGTTGTTTGATGTATGAGGTGTGTGTGGCCTGTCAGACTTTTTGTAAGTGATGTTTGAAAGGGTGGGTCTGTCTGCCAAAGTAGTGGGGTGTGTTGTTTTTTGTTTGTATGATGTTGGTAAGCCTGAGGCCGTAGAGGTAAATAGCTAGTGGGTATTTGTTGGGTGATTTAGCTATTTCACCAGCGTACCTTAAGCGTAGGTGCTTGGAGCTTACAAGATAGATCTTGGAGTCCTATTCCGCCGTCGTTTTTGTTCTGTATGAGTGTTGTGTGTTTTATGTTGCTTATTGTTGATTTGAAAATGAAACTGCGTAGTAATTTGTTCATGTTTTGTATGAAAGTTGGTGGTGGTTGTGTTGCTGTAATCATAATATATTGTTTTAGGTAGAATTAGTGTGTTGATAAGGGAGGGCGACAAAAGATTGTAGTTGACATGTGGCTGTACATATTATCCACGTTTTTGGTCTTTTATAATTCCCTCCCACGTGGCCGTGTGGAATAAGTGGGGCTCGTTTGTCCAGACAATCCCGCATATTTTGAGGGGACTGTTGGTTTTTCATCTGGTAGGGGGAAATTTTCTTTTTTTTTCCATTTCCCGAGGCCCATGATGCCAGACTTGGCTACATTAACTTTGGCACCTCTGCAGCTTTGAAAGTCTTGAAAGTGTTCCATAATGTGGTGGTATGTCTTTATCACATGTTGGAAAAAAAGTTGTGTCATCTGCGTATGCCAGCAGTTTGCTGTTGTCCATTCCTCCCGGGATTTGTGCTCCTCTGATGGAAATGTCCTTTCTTATTCTCTCCAAGAGGGGCTCCAACGCCAGCACGTACAGCATAGGAGACAGTGGGCACCCTTGACGAACCGACCTCTCAATGTCGAAAGGTGCGGTTAGCGAGTGGTTTAAAAGAATTTTGCTTTGGGCTTTGCTGTAAAGCATTTGGACCCATTTGTGCGTGTAGTCTCCTATGTTGCCTTTCTTTAACACCCGGAAAGAGGTATTCGTGGTCGACCGTATCGAGAAGGCTTTTCCTGGTCGATAGAGAGTAGGGCCGCCTGTGTGTCTTTGATGTGTGTGTATGTTATAAAATCTCTGATGTGGTGACTCATGTGTTCTATTTTTCTACCACTAACGCTACAATGTTGGTTTTCGTGCACTAATGTGTGCATGTGTGGTTGTAACTTGTTGGCTATAGTTTTTGAGAGTATTTTGTAATCTGTGTTGAGGAGTGAGATTGGTCGGTAACTATTGACTGATGTCCTATCCTGTGTTTCTTTGTCGATAAGTGTGATGTATGCCTCATTAAAACCCTGTGGCAGCTTCCCTTTATTGTGTGTGTCTGTAAATATTTTGAGTAGGATGGGACCTAATGATGGAAGAAAGGCTTTATAAAACTCGGCACTTAGTCCATCAGGTCCTGGTGTTTTGTTGCTAGCTAAATTATTGATTGTATATTCGATGTCTTGTAGAGTAAAGGGTGTATCTAACTGTTGTTTTTGTTCTTCTGTTAATGTTTTGCAGTGTTGGATGAATTTTTGTTGAGCTGATGTGACAGTGTTTTGTTTTTTGTATAGTGTGGCGAAATGTTTATGGAAGGCGGCGCCTATTTCTTCTGACCCTAGTAGCATGTTGCCGTTGTCGCCTTGGATTCCTTTAATGCATCGGCTTTTCTGTATATTTTGTTCGATGTTGAGGTACGCTCTGCTCGGCTCCTCCGGGACATTTCTCAATCGGCATCTTATTTGTGCGCCGTTGAAACGATAGTTTTCGATTTCATTAATCTGTAGATTAATTGCTTCAGCTTCTGTAGAGTCAGGTTCTGTGAGCTCTAGTTCAGCTCTCAGGACTTGCTCTTTGTCTTTTATCTTTCTATGTATTAGTGACGAGGTGTTATCGCTATCTGTTTGATGTTCTTTTTAACGATCAACCAGATTTCTGAGACATCATCGTCTTTTGTTGTTTCACTGAAACTGTCCAGTAGTATCTGCTTTATTGTTTCTGTGAAAAAGGTATTCTGTAGCAGACTATTGTTAAATTTCCAGTGAGGAGATTGTCTTTTTGTCTGCTTTGGGTTTATTGTTCCTACCTGGACTAGCACAGCCTTATGATCTGTGTAGTTTAAAGTATCGCCAATGTGCAAAACCTTATCAACGGGTAAGTGGGATGGGATGTATACACGATCCAGTCGAGAAGTCGATGGATATGAGGAGTGGACGAGCGTAGTCTCTCGCCCCTCGGGGTAAATGGATCTATATGTGTCGACCAGCTGGAAGTGTTGAAAGGTCTTTTCCAGCCAGTCTTGTTCGAGTGTGTTGTTGGTAGAGTTTTGCTTATCTAATTTACTAGTTACGTAATTGAAATCGCCCCCTAGTATTAAGTTGTCATTTCTGTAAAAGTTATGTAATGTTGTTTTCAAAAGGTCAAAAAAGGGGGTTTATCTGCGTGTTTCGTGGGTGCGTATATGTTGGCTAGTGTGTACTTGTGTGTGCCTGATTCTATCTTTATGATTGCGATGCGTCCGTCTGTGTCAGTGTGCTTGTGTGTAATGTTAAATCTATCTGACGTCTGTATTATGGCAACCCCCCTGGCGTATGTACCTAAACTAAAAGTACTTTCCCTAAACCCATGTCGCTGATGTATCGTTTGGCAATGTATTCGTTGTTTATATTTGTTTCTTGCAGAAATACAAAGTCAGGCTTGTATTTCCTTACAAGATGTATTATGTGGTTTTGTTTGTTTTTCAGGCTGCGTATGTTTAATGATAGCAGTGTTATGTCAGCCATTTGCACTGAAAAAGCGAGTGTTTTTGCATTTGTTTCTTAGTGGAATTGGGGGTTGATGGCTCATCTATGATGAGATTTGGGGGTGTTTGTGGTAGCTCATTGTCTTCCACTGGTTGGTTGGTGTGGGGAGTGGTAGGTGAATCCTGGATATTTTCCTGAGTAGTGTTTCTAAACAAGAGGAAAATATCACTCAGGTCTTCATTGGATGAGAGCGATGGTCTTCTTTCTCTTTTTGTAATATTTTTTTCCGGGGAACTTGGAGCTGATTGGGTCTGCTCCGTGTTTCGGAAGCGTTTCCTTGAGTTGTTGGACTCAATGGTGTCTTTTAATTTGTTTTTTAGCTCTACTATAATTTTGTTCTGGGTTTTTTTTCGTCGGACGAGGGTAAAGCCATCGTCCACACTTCCACTAGGTTGTTGTGGACTTGGGGGCACCGCTGATACCATGTCAGCGTAATAAATCTATGGTGTTCAATTTGTTATTAAATGAGAAGCGATCATAAAAGAAATATTTACAGAAATCGTTTAATTTAATTAATTTAATTAATATTCTGTGTTATGTTCCACAATCTCAATTTTAAACACAAATTATGGATACCTAAATATAATGTAATATTTATATTGTTTAAGTTGTTTTTATTTCTAAAATATATCTATTTCTAATGTACAATTATTTTCTTTTATTACTAACCTTAAATACGTCACATTTTTTTTTCATTTTTTGACTATTACGTCACATGAATGAATTGAATAAGGGTTGAGATTGAGTAGCGCCGTACACAATGTTTACAATGCAAACTAACCCATTTATGATGGGGGCTTCACACAGAGGGTGTATGGAGGGGGCCCAGTTTGAGGAGGGCCCCCAAAATATTTTTTTAAACTAAATATTAAGTACATTATCTCATGTCAAAATGTAGTGGCTCCCGAAGATGCCTAAAATCACTTGATTCGGCATTGGCTTCACAGAACTATAATGTTGAAAGCTTTGATATGTCTTTCTTTTTTAAGAGGACTAATGTTTTCTGCGTCTGCGGCCTCAACTGCATTGATGAAATAATATGTTTTTAATTGAAGGTCAGCTAAAAGCTACACAACGATTATTTCTTCTCGGGACCAAGCTTGAGAAGCGTCAAAAACTTATCTCATGTCAAAATGCAGGGGCAGCCCCCAAAGAGGCCAAGCCCACCGGCCCCCTAAATCCCTAGGTTCTGCACTGCCGGGTCGGCAATTTTTCTTAGTTAATTGTACTATGCTACACTGTGTATAACAGTAAATAAACCACCTGATAAACATGTAGCGTTTTGCTTAACACAAGCACTCACTCATGTCACTCTTTTTTTTTTTAATACGCCATGTTGAACATCATAAAACATTAAATGAATAACTGTTTGGAAAGGAGTCCATTAAAATATTATGAAGGAATATGATTTTAAGAGTTGTTGTTTATGTTTACCCATAGTGAGGATTATTTTCTTTGGGAGGAACTATTTAACATATGAAATTTATTTGATGTATTATTAGGTGTCCCTATTCTCAAATGTATTTTGGCTACAATAATCTGTTCATGTCCTTAGGGCCACTGCAAGTATATAGACTGATTGTTAACGCGCTAATATATATATCACCATTTTCAACTCCAACTGTGTGTCTACTCGCCGGTCCGGGTACCGGGCCTTTGATAACTAGTACACTTATAAATAATGGATCAAAAAATTAAAGTTTTCAACTCTACTTCTCTATATGTTACAAAACTAAAGTTTGTAAATATACAATGTAAATGGGAAATATGTATATATATATATAGATAGATAGATAGATATAGATAGATAGATAGATAGATAGATAGATTAGATAGATAGATAGATAGATAGATAGATAGATAGATAGATAGATAGATAGATAGATAGATAGATAGATAGATAGATAGATAGATTAGATAAATAGATTAGATAGATAGATAGATAGATAGATAGAGAGATAGATAGATAGATAGATAGATAGATAGATAGATAGATAGATAGATAGATAGATAGATAGATAGATAGATAGATAGATAGATAGATAGATAGATAGATAGATAGATAGATAGATAGATAGATAGATATAGATATAGATATATAATCTATCTATAAAATTAATGACGTTCTCAATCTCTTTCTTTAATTGTTGATCTTCTTAGCAGGCTGGTCGCGAAAAACAGGTTTCATAATGGAAAATAGTGGACGGATGGTCGTGCGGTAAAACTCTCGACTGTCGACCTGAGGGTTCCTGGTTCGATCTCCGGCGAGGACCAAAGAAATGTTTCAGGTCTTGGCTCAAGTTCTCGATATATCTCCCGTGGTGCCTCCATGACCATTGCATCATCGTCTATGGTGGGGATGAAAGAATGTCACGATAAAAACAGTCCCATTAGTGGTTTATAGGATCTAAGAGATTTCATCTCATCCTTACAGGGACTTAACACACACACCAAATTTGTTGTCTTAGTTGGTCGCAGAGCGTAAAAGTGTGAGAAGCACTGAACCAGACCCAAAAGATGACTTTGTTGTGTACATGTTTCTTAAGGGGCACTCCACATAAATTTTTTCACAAAATTATAACTCATAAACGATGAACGAAATAACACCATTATAATTTAAATAATAATTAGAATAATCTTTGGAATTGCTTCTTGTTACTTTTTAATTCATTTTAATAAAAACTTTTGTTGTAAAATAAAAAAATTCTTGTTCCTTTTTAATTTTATTTTATATTTTTGTACGTTGCTAGGAATTCAAACTTTACAAGTCTACAAATACTATTGCTTTACTTTCCTTATCACTTGAACATGATTGGCTCAAGTCAAGTGCCCCCCCCATCCCATAATAAATTTACACCATTTACACCACTTGGCCACCCGCCCCACTATAACGATGTTTGGCTACCCGTCCCACTATAACGATGTTTGGCTACCCGTCCCACTATAACGATGTTTGGCCACCCGTCCCACTATAACGATGATTGGACACCCGTCCCACTATAACGATGCTTGGCCACCAATCCCACTATAACGATGCTTGGCCACCCGTCCATTATAACGATGTTTGTCCACCCGTCCCACTATAACGATGATTGGCCACCCGTCCCACTATAACGATGCTTGGCCACCCGTCCACTATAACGATGCTTGTGCAACGAATTTCGATTGAAGCGTCACACTTGACTGTAAAACTGACTGGCACCATTCCCTACTAAAAGCTAGACATTCTCACCTGGTTGCTCCAACCCTGTCCCTTTTCCCCATTCCCTTACGTTAATCAATTCTAACTCAGTGAGACTGAAATACCTTTACTTGCATGGCACACCGTAAACACCAGCCCTGGCAGTGTTGCGCTTAACACACAAACTGTACCAACAGCAATGTATTACAATCCGTGTGTGTATGTCATAGAACATGGTCTGCTGATTTACATAGATTTAGAACATGACGTTTATTGAAAACGAATTGTATGAAGCCATGACCTATATGATAATGTATTGATCTGTGCAGACAGATCTCGTTCTGTTATATTCTACATCACGTTGTCTATCGTTGTACATTACAACAGCAGTTCCCAACACTATTTGTTGCCACTGTACACCAAAAGGAGCGAGAGTATGTCCGCGGTAACCCCTCACACGTCGTAAGTTCGTAAATAGATGTACTTATGGTCATTATGAAATGTGATCAACTTTCTAATGTGATAATTTGTGCACTTACATATCGCTGCTTACCCTTGCATAATCGTTCCCGTACCCTTTGGGGTACGCGTGCAACGGATTGACAACCGTGGCATTAGACTATTCATTGTTTTTTTTTAACATTTGGTAGCTAATGATGACATAAAGGAGAAGAAAAAGTTCCAATTATATCTTTTATAACAAAGTTTCCTCAATACAGTTAATATCTACTAGATAGATAGATAGATAGATAGATAGATAGATAGATAGATAGATAGATAGATAGATAGATAGATAGATAGATAGATAGATAGATAGATAGATAGATAGATAGATAGATAGATAGATAGATAGATAGATAGATAGATAGATAGATAGATAGATAGATAGATAGATAGATAGATATGGATTTGGATTTGGCCGTTGACAATGTGCAGAGGTCGGATTAACGGGGCATGGAACGTGTAAATTCCTTTTGATGACGTTAGGTAAATTGCAGGTAAATCTGGACATAAATATAACTTTACCTAGAAATACTTGCAAAGCCCTCTTTCTGTAATATTGATTTTTTTAATCAGCTAGATTCGTTGTTCGTATTTTTTCAACTTCCGTCTACTGCGGCACAAATGTGCACCTGTATTTAATTTACACGTTTGTTTGTTGTTTTTAAACTGCTATTAAGCATTAATGAAACAACTAAAATATTACATTTGATTTAACATTGAAACATTATCACATTTTTTATAGTAAAACCCGTTTTCTTTTTACTCAGTGATATTTTGGGTCAAACTATTCAGTTCTACAAGGATTGTCTGCTAGTTGTGTATCCAGTGAACAGCTCAGATATTCAACAGAATCAGATCATATTGTTGTAGTGTATTTTTTTTCTTTATTTCTGCTACACGAATTGAGAAATTACGTTAGTTCAGGACTCTGTGTTTATTTTAAATCTTTGATAAAAGTTATACATTTTTGTTATAATCTTTAACAATTATAGTTTTAGAAAATTATGTGCTACAAAATTAACAACTCTTGATTGGGAGCAAAAGACATTAATCCTTAGGTTAGTAGGAACAAAAGACATTAATCTTTAGGATAGTAGGATCAAAAGACATTAATCCTTAAAATAGTATGATCAAAAGGCATTAATCCTTGAAATAGGAAACCATTTCTTCAGAATATGGATAAGATAAATAAATATATATATATATATATATATATATATATATATATATATATATATATATATATATATCTAATTTGTGATTTTAAAAAAAACTAAATTGGTAATGCAAGTAAAAATATAAAACATGTTTTATCAATTCTATGTCACAAAATATTTTACTATATCTAATTTTATTTAAATTTAAAATGTCATTTTAGTTACATCAAGGGACAGTACTTATATAGACCAAATATGTATTTTCATATATTGAGTATTGTTCTCTCGTAAGTCCAAGATCCCATCCCAGGGTGGAGCAGTGCAAGCACTTATGAAACACCAACCAGCATTGTCTGATGCCTTCTGTGTGGATGTTGCGTGGTGTTTAAACATATTTGTCTGATGCCTTCTGCGTGGATGTTGCGTGGTGTTTAAACATATTTGTCTGATGCCTTCTGCGTGGATGTTGCGTGGTGTTTAAACATATTTGTCTGATGCCTTCTGCGTGGATGTTGCGTGGTGTTTAAACATATTTGTCTGATGCCTTCTGCGTGGATGTTGCGTGGTGTTTAAACATATTTGTCTGATGCCTTCTGCGTGGATGTTGCGTGGTGTTTAAACATATTTGTCTGATGCCTTCTGCGTGGATGTTGCGTGGTGTTTAAACATATTTTTCTGATGCCTTCTGCGTGGATGTTGCGTGGTGTTTAAACATATTTTTCTGATACCTTCTGCGTGGATGTTGCGTGGTGTTTAAACATATTTTTTCTGATACCCAGGTGCCGTCAGAAGCGGGAGCATTGTTTGACCTTGTGAGAAGCTTACATCCGAAAGCAGAAAAACAGCAACCTAATGTAAGTGCTTTTCGTGTAACAGTACTATACAACAAAGTCTCTGTAAGGATGAGATGAGATTTCTTAGATCCTATAAACCAGTGGTCTCCAACCCTCGGGCCGCGAACCGGTACCTGTCAGTGGTTCAAATGGTACTGGGCCGCCCAAGAAATATTAAATTATTTCCTTTTTATTTACTGCTGTGTATTTTTTCACGTAGTAGTAGTAGTAGAAGTAGGCATCCATCCATCTCGGAAGATGATGGTAACGCTCTAAGTTAGTCATCTAGTCGTGTTTTTTGATGGCAGGATTTGGAATGGCTCAGCAGACCGATCCTGGATCGACAGACTCTACCGCAGTGACCACAGTTGAAGCTTGAGGGCCTGTTTCTGCTGTGTAATCTTCATTCTTTGTCTTTTGATTTCCAGCTGTTGGTTGCGTAGTTGTTCTCCATTAAGGATGACTTTGTGAACAGCCTGTCGCCACCATCTCCGGTCGTCGGTGAGCTGTTCCCAATTGTCGAGGCTGATACCAGACAATTTGAGGTCGCGTTTGCAAACATCCTTGAAGCGCAGTTGCGGGCGACCAACGGGGCGATGCCCCGTGGCCGCCTCGCCATATAGGATGTCCTTTGGTATGCAACCATCTTGCATTCGATGCAAATGACCCAGCCAGCGTAGACGTCTTTGGGACAGAAGGAGATGTATGCTCAGTGAGCTGGCTTGTTTGAGTACGGCCATCAAAAAAAACGACTAGATGACTAACCTAGAGCGCTACCATCATCTTCCGAGATGGACGGATGCCTACTACTACTAGTAATAAGTTCTGGCAAAGGTTTAAATAATAACCAATATTTTAGGTAATGGAATTCGGTAGGTTGTTTAACAAAGGTGCAAAATATTTTATGCTAAAATGCGTTAAATTATTTTGTTTAAACAGTTTTTTTTAATCCATCCCGTGCTTCTCCATAGAGCACCCTCCAAAATGATTTAACTGTTTCACTGTATCAACAATGGTTTAACTGTTTCACTGTATCAACAATGGTTTAACTGTTTCACTGTATCAACAATGGTTTAACTGTTTTACTGCATCAACAATGGTTTAACTGTTTCACTGTATCAACAATGGTTTTTAAACCAGCTAATAACTTAGCGAGAAGAGAGCGAGAAAAGAGTGTGGTCTGACTGACAGTAACTTGTTTACATTTGTATGTGCATTTGGTTTAAATTGTAACCCCACAGTCGAAACGTTACAGTATCTGGATTGACTTTGAAGATATGCCAGGCAATCTCCTGGAAGGGATGTCAAAAGCTGTAGAGAGATCTTGGCTCGTGTTGATTTGTATCTCCAAAAAATATCAAGACAGTCCGAACTGTAGAACGAACAGGTAACTTTTGTGAGTCTGTGTGTGGCAAGTGACTGATATGTGAGTTGTGTCTGTGTGTGGCAAATGACTAAATGTGTACGTGTGTTTTTTACATTGTGCGTAAATGACTAATTTGTGTGTGTGTAGTGTGTGTGTGTGTGTGTGGCAAATGACCTAATGTGTGCGTAGGTGTGTGTGTGTGTGTGTATGTTTTTGCATGCGTTAATCTTTTCATCCATCAGATATCATCTGTGTGGTTTAAAAAAATCGGTAGCCATGACTATTAAGATAATCAATTCTTACAATATTGATACAGATTTGATTATGTTTTCATTTGGTGATGTTTATTTTTTTGTAACAGTATACTTTTCAGAGACGCAAGCCGTATCTTATTCTCAATATCCAGCCTAAATTTAGCCCAGATGGCTGGTTGGGAGCCCTGCTTGGTGCAAAATTGTACTATGATTTCTCTGGGGCTCATCCTTTCAACGGAATGATGATGGTAATTTAAGAACCATTAACGTTATACAAATTTCAAATAGAATATGTATTTGTCACATACATATTATTTCTATTGCAATATGTATTTGACACCTACATATTATTTCAATATGTATTCGACACATACATATTATTTCTATTTCAATATGTGTTTGACACTTACATATTATTTCTATTTCAATATGTATTTGACTCATACATATTATTTCTATTTCAATATGTATTTGACACATACATATTATTTCTATTTCAATATGTATTTGACTCATACATATTATTTCTATTTCAATATGTATTTGACACATGCATATTATTTCTATTTCAATATGTGTTTGACACATACATATTATTTCTATTTCAATATGTATTTCATAGTATCTCTATTGGTGTTAATGGGGTTAGTTACCCATGAAAAAAAAATGAATGGTTCAATTTCGGAAACGAATCACTTCGCAACATAAGGGAATAACTTCACACCAAACGGGAATCACTTCGCACCAAACGGGAATCACTTCGCACCAAACGGGAATCACTTCGCACCTTACGGGAATCACTTCGCACCAAACGGGAATCACTTCGCACCAAACGGGAATCACTTCGCACCTTACGGGAATCACTTCGCACCTTACGGGAATCACTTCGCACCAAACGGGAATCACTTCGCACCTTACGGGAATCGAGAGCTTAAAGACAATGAGAAATAAGACTTCATTTTGATTCAATAATAAATAACTAATTTCGGCTACACTCAAAAAGAAATTTTAAAAAATTCAAATAATTATCTTGTACAGGGAATTGTTGTTTTTGTTATTGAGAATTTTACTATATTGGTGTATTTATTTTTTTTACCAGCATAATCAAAGGAGCATTAATTATTTATGTTGTGTTAGTTCTACTGGTGTTCATCAAATAAAGTGTCAAAGTTGCTGTGTGTCTTTTTCATCTATATGTTAATTCATTCATCTATATGTCAATTCATTCATCTATATGTCAATTCATTCATCTATATGTCAATTCATTCATCTATATGTCAATTCATTCATCTATATGTCAATTCATTCATCTATATGTCAATTCATTCATCTATATGTCAATTCATTCATCTATATGTCAATTCATTCATCTATATGTTTATCATTCATATTGTTATGGCTCCCTCGTTGCCCTCGGGGTGGTGTCTGGGAATTCCCTGTGTTTGCGCACCATGGAGTTTTGTAGTTGAACGCGGTGGCGTCTGGGAATTCCCTGTGTTTGCGCACCGTGGAGTTTTGTAGTTGAACGCGGTGGCGTCTGGGAATTCCCTGTGTTTGCGCACCGTGGAGTTTTGTAGTTGAACGCGGTGACGGGGGCTGCATCGATGACGTAGGAACAGCAGATCAGAAAGGATACGAAGCCGGCAATAACAGTAGCCATCATTTTTGTCTTTGTTTATGATAAATAAATGCTGTGTGTTCAGTTATTAAACAGTGAGAGCATTTAACAATTCATTCATCCATACATTTCTTTATTCATTCATAAATGTATCTATTCATTCAATGTTCATCCCTTCATCTTTATGTTTATTGTTTATACAAGGTTTTTTATTTAAGACTCATTTTATTTTTACAGAGACTCATCAAGGAGATAGAAAATGAAAGGAAAAAGTTGAAGAAATAAAGTTTGTGTAAGAATGAACTCAGAACACAATGTCTGTCTGCTGGTTGTGTGATATTGAAATCAAAACACAATGTCTGTCTGCTGGTTGTGTGATATTGAAATCAAAACACAATGTCTGTCTGCTGGTTGTGTGATATTGAAATCAAAACACAATTTCTGTCTGCTGGTTGTGTGATATTGAAATCAAAACACTATGTCTGTCTGCTGGTTGTGTGATATTGAAATCAAAACACAATGTCTGTCTGCTTTGCTGTATCAGTCTGTGAGTTGAATGTGTGCGCATGTTGATGGTTGAATTATTTCTTTTTTTCTTTCTATGGTTGGAGAGTGTGTTATGGTTGGAGAGTATGTGTTATGGTTGGAGAGTATGTGTTATGATTGGAGAGTATGTGTTATGGTTGGAGAGTATGTGTTATGGTTGGAGAGTATTGTTATGGTTGGAGAGTATGTGTTATGGCTGTCTGAGTACATGAAATGATTGAGTGATAATTATTTTACCTGTATTACTGCTTAGCAATTATTAGTTATGCAATAAAAAAAGGGAGGTTGTTAGTGTTACCGTTTTTACTTGTTGCAAAGCCAGCTAAAGCAGACAAAAGTGATGAAAAGCTACGTTACACACAAATAAATTCACACTAAACCACAGAATAAAAATTATACAGAATGCACAACGTCGATTTAAACGGATTTTCCCGAAAGGCCACCATAATGGCGTCGTTGTGCTGTTGTGTGTTAATATGTTGGTTAGGGTGATAACTATTTAAATTTTTTTTCGTAACCAACATGAAACCCCTTACATTCGAGGAACAATTATATGTAAATGACAGTAGCAACATTAATTTTTTTTTAAAATTGAAAAAAGTTCCCCCCACCTTTTAATTTTTGTTTTCTCATATCGCGCAGTTTGACGCTCGGTTTCGATTTCACACTGAATTATTATATATGACTTTCTAGACTGCTTTTAAGCACATTTCAGTCGTCTGTTTCCATTTGTTTATAAGCATGGCATTTACTACACTCATCTTCCCTCATCTTCTAAACAGAAAAGGTATCCAAGAATTCTATCTGTTGAAAAGCTAATCAATCTCACATGGATGCCGACAAACCGTCAAATTCTTGGAAACTTCACTTTTCTGTTCAATAGCCAGAAACGGCGACTGGATCGAATCAAAATTATGATTACTGATATAGAATTGCTCTGGAGGGAAATTCAAGACTTTCCACTATTATCAAGCACACTAATCAGAATGAAACTCAATGGTCTAATTGATTTATATGACAAAAACAAAAAGAAACCATCTGATAACACTTTCTCAGTTATTTGAGGTCACCAACGTTAATGGAGAATGAAAAAGCACAGAGGATAAAGAGCTCTACCAGAGGCAAGTTAACAGTGGAGGAAAGATTGGTTATTCAATTGTCAAACAAGCCCCTTTGGAATCATTCCACCCAAGAAAATGAATCCGACTATCAAAAACTCAATCTCAAGCCAGCTTTTCTCAATTACAACCTACAAAAACACATACAACTGACTCACAACCTGCACAAACACATACCACTGTCTCAAAACCTACATAAACACACACAACTGTCTCAAAACCTACACAAACAAACACAACTGTCTCATAAACTACACAAACACACACGACTGTCTCAAAACCTACACAAAAACATACAACTATCTCAAAATCTTCGGATTCTGAAACCTCTGCTTCTTCACCCGAGTCGCCAACTATTTCTTAAACGTCATCTTCTGAATGCAAACCGAAATACTAAAGAGCAAGCACTAGAACGGCGGGTTTACTAGTACTGAAAAACCTTTCCACACATAAAGCACATGACGTTCTTGCAACCATTGCTGAACAAGGTCATGATGTGATGGTTCCAAGTCAGGCGGGTGTCTGGAAACGAGTAATCTCTGAAGGACGGAAAATGAAAACTAAAATTGTTCAAAAACTTCAAAGCAAAGATCCCTATTGTCTCCAGTTTGATGGTAAAAGAGTGCAAGGGGAAGAGCATCAAGTAGGTTTGCTGAAAAAGATGACAAACGAAATCAAACTCGGTATTCTCAAATGTGAGAGTGGTTCTGCCGCGGCCATTCACAATGAACTACATCAGCTAATAGATGAATATGATGCTTGATAAAATATTTGTATGTTAATTTGCAACACGACCGCAGAAATACTAACCATTTTCACGGGATTGTAAAGCTCATACAGGATGATGTCTTGAGCAATGGCTTTCAGAAGCCACAATATATTGACTGTCAGCACCATGTACTCGACCTCTTTCTGAAACATGTCATGAATTTTCTTATTCAAGAGCCAACGAGCAAACAAGAACTCAACTATTCCTTCATGGGCAAATTAACACAAAACTATGTCACTCTTCAAGCTGATTACCGCTTCTTGCGACAAAAGATGTTAGCACAGGCGAGAACCCACGTTGGCCTCACATCAGCTGGAATAAATTACCAAATTTACACCAGGCAAGATGGAACTCACGTGCAATATTTACTGTTATAGCATTATTTCTGATACCAGAGTGGCGCAGTATTCTCGCTTCTGCCTGCAACTTCATCTGCTACGAATGGGCAAATGCTTGGTTCGATTCGCAACACTACAATGAAGCGTCCTTCAATGAACTGTTTACCTCACTCATCAAGATAAAATGCAAGAAGGCAATTAAGTGTTTAAAGACCCATTGGTCAGTCAAGAAGTCATTAATTGACATTCCCAGATCTAACCAAATTGCTGAACGTGCTGTGAAACTGATGGCGGAACTTCATGCGAAATCGAGAAAAATTGAATTTTTGAATCTGAAGTTCATAGGACAAAATATGTTTTGAACATTTCTTGTACATTCTGTACATATTACTAACTGTTCTATTTCTTATTTGTTGATAAAAGTTGATTAGTTATTATTAATACTCTTTTGAATTAAGCTAAAAAAAACATGTCCTTTTTTGAAAAAAAATAAATATTTTTTTCACTTTTTTCTTCCGAAAAATGGCGAGGAGGGGGAACTTTTTTCAAAAAAAATTAAAATGCAATTGATATTCTTAAATTATACATAAAAGTTCCTCGATTGCAAGTGGTTTCATAAAAATTTTTTTTTTGTTATCACCCTAATGTTGGTGCTAAACTATTAAATAGGATAATAACAAAAATGGCGGCAAGATGTTAAGTAATTTTAAGATGTTTTTTTTTAAAAGCGATGTGCTTTTGTATAATTCACTTTCTGTAAAGTACACCAAGTAGATTTTAGAACTAGCCTTATATATAAAATTCATTTCATTTGGAAAGTATTAATGTTTATTAATACTACTATTAATATAGCTCATATATTTTGATTTAAATGCATATGACTACTTCTTGTTATAAAATGAATGCATTGTCTAGTTCAACCAAAATAAGTTGAAGTCAGTAAACATGTATTTAATTTTGAAACAGCTTGTCAAACTACATACAAATATTTATAAAGACAAAAGACTATTTCATTAATAAATAAATAAATTTCATACGTTGTTTATTTGTTGGGTTGTTGGTTTTTTGTTTGTTAGTTGTTCGTTTGTTTTTTTCACTTGTCAGTTGGTTTGTTGTTTGTTTGTCGTTTGTCATTTGTCTGTTTGTTTGTTATTTGTTTGTTGTTTATTTATTTGTTTGCTGTGTGTTGTTTTCCATTTATCTGTTTGTTTGTTGTTTGTTGTTTGTTTGTTGTTTCCCATTTGTCTGTTTGTTTGTTGTTTGTTAGTTTTTGTTTGTCTGTTTGTCTGTTTGTTGCTTTTATGTTCGTTTGCGTTTTTTCCTATGTTTAAAAGGCAAATGGTATAAATGAGATTTAAGGGTTGCTGCAATTTATTTAAAATTTAAAGGTAACACATAGCCTATCTAATAAAGACACTGTTTAATGTTTAAATAGATACACAAAGTTGCTTCTTCATTATTAACACTAAAGAAATCTAAAACTTTAGTACAAATATCTGACACCAAAATGTGGCACAATGAGTATGCGATTTTTCAAAGTTGACTTCCTGAAATATTAAAATCGGAAAGTTCCGAAAAAATTTGTCTATTTCCGAATCAGCCATTTTAGTATTTCTCTCTCGACAATAAAAATTCATTAACAAAAGCTCTTTTATTGCAAAGGTAAAAAAAAAATATTACTGCTTCCATATATTCTGATAATGATTGTTCTAGGATTTTGATTGACCTTGTTTTAAAGATCTATCTCACAGACAGACCGATAGATAGATAGATAGATAGATAGATAGATAGATAGATAGATAGATAGATAGATAGATAGATAGATAGATAGATAGATAGATAGATAGATAGATAGATAGATAGATAGATAGATAGATAGATAGATAGATAGATAGATAGATAGATAGATAGATAGATAGATAGATAGATAGATAGATAGATAGATAGATAGATAGATAGATAGATAGATAGATAGATAGATAGATAGATAGATAGATAGATAGTGCATTGATTAAATTTGCTCTCAGTTATGGCATCGGTAAGTCGGGGAAAGCTAAAACCCAATGATGAGGCTTGTATTCAACAAAACGTGTTTCTGAAGGAAGATCTGGATGCCCAGAAACTGATAGACAAATTGTATGCAGGGAATGAACTGGACGGAAATGACGTAGAGACCATACGAGCAGAAAGAAATAGGTCAAATAAAAACGAGAAGTTCCTCAGAATTTTACTGCATGCTGGGCCCGGCGACTCGTATAATCTATTTTTAGAATCATTAGAAAAACAACTCCCTCATATTCGGAAACAATTGTTACAGTCTTGTAAGTATGAATCATGTTGACTTCAGTTGTAAGTTTTTTATAAAGAGATGTGTACTTCTTCATAGTTTCTTATTCTTTCTACACTGTATTCAATGAGACATCTTCTGGCCAAACGTTTCACTCTTTCGAGTTATAATGTATTTACATGTGGAGACACTCGGATGCTGTAGCTGAGTCACAGCTCTGTTGAATGTTATAGCTGAGTCACAGCTCTGTTGAATGTTATAGCCGAGTCACAGCTCTGTTGTATGTTATAGTTGAGTCACATCACTGTTGTATGTTATAGTTGAGTCACATCACTGTTGTATGTTATAGTTGAGTCACATCACTGTTGTATGTTATAGTTGAGTCACATCACTGTTGTATGTTATAGTTGAGTTACATCACTTTATAATTTTCTTTCCCCCTTATTATTTGTTGTTGTTTTGAAATGTATTTACTGTTTGCATTTGTTACTTGTAAATATTTTTGTACATAATAAAAAGTAATAAACTAATAAAATTAATATTAAAAAACTCGTTCAGTTTAAGTCCATTACTGTTGACTTGTTCTCCTCTCACAACACGATTCAACGCCATTCATCGTGGACATCATACGACCATTGGGGAGGAGGAGGTGGTGCAGTGTAGAGTGAACCTCACTGAGGACCTTTCCATTTCTTTTTCCGGTCCTGGTGACATTCCCAGCTATAAGTGGGGCAGTAGGTCACTCGATGTGGCGGCGTGGCTACTGAAACAGATTAACTCTTCCCTTCATCTGCCCTGGTGAGCCGTTAAAGGGTTAAGGGAACTTTCACTTGTATTGTGGTAGTTGAAGTGTGAAGTTCATCTGTTCCTTGAACGCAGCCATATGACAGGAATGTAATGACAATTTGCATGAATGACGTCACTTCAGAGGAAAGGAATAAATATTGTCAACTGTATGCTCGTTGAGAGAGGGAGGGAGGGAGGGAGAGAGAGGGAGGGAGGGAGAGAGAGAGAGAGGCAGGGAGAACGGAAGGGTGAGAGGGAGAGAGAGGGAGGGAGGGATGGAGTGAGGGAGTCAGAGCGAGAGGGAGAGATAGGGAAGGAGGGAGGGGGAGAGGGAGAGGTAGTGAGGGAGAGAAAGAGATTGAGAGAGAGGGAGGGAGAGAGAGAGAGACGTTCACAAACCTGACTGTACCATCAATATGGAAGAACAGGTTAAGTGCATTTTCAAAAGACAACAAAAACTTCCACATTTATTCCAAGGCTGATGTTTTCATGTATCTCTGACATTTTTTTTAGTTGTCACAAAGGACTAGACTATTACCTAGTCAGCATTTCGTGGAGTTAGTGAGGTGGGAGGTCAAATATGATGTCACCATTTACAATCGTGATCTTCATTAATCTCATAACTGAGCACTGTTTTATTGTCACAGATGGAGATTATCGAAATAAATAATTGAAAAAAATAAATGAAAACAAATGCGCGATCATCAAAGAAATTAGATATGTCCTAGGTCATAATAACTTCGTAGAATAGATGGTTCGCCCGCAGACCGCAGTTTTTCATGGGGTAGGTTTTTTAAAAATGCGCATCAAAATTTACACTGCAGTCTAGCATGCTGCTTCTTTATACAACTTACTAAAGGATGTTAGGTCTAAGTGACAAGCTCCACATGTTATAGTATTAGCAATCAGATTTTATTAATTTCATAGCTATATTAGCGGCGTTGAAGCGTATCTCCCGTTCCTACAGAGCGCCGGGGTGAGTGTCGCTACATCTAAACAATTAAGTACACACAAAAAAATCTCATATTACTCAGAAATTTAACTCGTGTTTCATTAAGGCGGACGATTGGAATAACTGAGTTGTGTCCCTAGCATCGAAAAATTCAGTACACACAAAAAATTCTCATTATACTACTCAAGAAATTTAACTCGTGTTTTATTAAGGCGGACGACAGTAATAACTGAGTTGTGTCCCTTGCATTGAAAAATTCATTAAAAGATTAAAATTTATTTTAAAAAATTGTAATTATTTATTTTAGAAAATCGGTTAGTTTTAAAAACTTTGTGCGATTGTTATTTGAAATGTTTTTGGGGACATTAAACACTCGCAGATTGTGTAACAAAAAGGAGACAAATAGCGCATCTTTCGGATACTATAAAAGGAATAAATAATGAGTAAACATGCATCCAAAAGATTTAACCGAAATATTGAGATAACCATTTGAATTTATTAATTCAAGGGAAATAAACCCTTATTTGAAGACATACTATTGCCGAAATATATCTTCCATTGTCATGAAAATGTATCTACTCGAATGGGTATTTTTGTAAATGCTCATTTGATAACAATAATTGTAATTATGGCAATTTTTTTGATGTAATATTTCCATATTGGCGCATGGACATAATTTAGACAATATATTAACTAATCTAACACCAACTTGACACAGTTTACGTTCTACTTTGACTAGTGTTGTTTTAGTCCCAGGTCCTATTTTAGTTTCAGGATTTATTTCGTTTATTCTGTAATAATTTTAGTTTTAGTGTAAATTTAGTTTTAAGCCCTATTTTAGGTTTCGTTTTAGTTTTCGTCGACTACAACTAAAATACCAGAGTTTTAGTTTTCATCTTATTCATTTTAGTTTCACTTTTAGTTTTAGTCTTGTAAACACCAGTAACCAATAACATCGTTGTTCATGACCAATTGTTGAAACAGACTGAAGCATAATAATAGTAGTCATAGATATGACAGCTCAGTGTACTGAGACTGAGTCCATTCACTCCATTGTCACATTATAAGTCACACTATCACATTGTGTCACGTGCCAATGCCATGACTCAAGATGGGCGATTTTGTTTGTTCCAGATAGCTACTAACTTTAACCAGGACGAATTGCTTAAAAGTAACAGTTCTGCTGAAGTAGACAGATATCTTGAAGATAACTCATCAGAAATGCTGTCATTAGCACCCTACCCAAGCATTAAGAAACTATACCTGCAACTGAACACTGGACTTACGGCTAGTGCTGAAGTTGAGCGACTGGTTTCATTGGGGGGGCGTGTTTTTATGCCATTGCGTTCTAGGCTAAGTATTCATTTTAGTTTCACTTTTAGTTTTAGTCTTGTAAACAAGACTTGTGTAATGTTGAAATCAAAATACAATGTCTGTCTGCTGATTGTGTAATGTTGAAATCAAAACACAATGTCTGTCTGCTGTGTTGTTGGCAACTGTGTTGAGAACTTGAAATGAATGAGCGATAATTATTTTACCTAGATTACTGCTTAGCAAATTTTAGTTATGCAATAAACAAGGGGAGGTTGTTATCCTTTACTTGTTGCAAAGCCAGCTAAAGCAGGCAAAAGTGATGAAAAGCTACGTTAGTTAGGATAGGGTTACACAGCACCGTAGCTTGAAAATTCTACAGCAGGGGCCAGGCATTCTACAGCAGGCGTCAGGCAATAGCAGGGGGGCCAGGTAATACATTTTACTAAGAAAAACAAATAAGCACAGGGGGCCAGACAAAACGCAGGGGGGCCCGGCCCCCCTGCCCCCCCCCGCACGCTACGGGCCTGGGTTACATAAAAATAAATGCACACTAAACCACAGAATAAAAATTATACAGAATGCGCATCGTCAATTTAAACGGATTTTCCCGAAATGCCACCATATTTAGGTGCTACACTATTAAATAGGAAAATAACAAATTAGGCGGCATGTTTCGAAGTCAACATTTGAGGGATTTTTTTTTTCTGTATAATTTACATTATGTAAACTACAACATGTAGATTTTAGAGCTAGCCTTATATATAAAATTAATAATCTCGTTTAGAAAGTATAAATGTATATTAAGTAAGCTCATAAATTTTGATTTGAATGCAAATGTCTACTTCTTGTTATAAAATGAATGCATTGTATAGTTCAGCAAAAAAAAGTTGAAGTCAGTAAACATGTATTTAATTTTGAAACAGCTTGTCAAACTAAATACAAATATTTATAAAGACAAAAGACTATTGCTTGCAACTCTATTTTTTTATCATAAATAAAAAAATATATTAAATACATTGTTTATTAGTTGCTTTTTTTTGTTTGTTATTTATTTGTCTGTTTGTTTGTTGTTTGTCATTTGTCTGTTTGTTTGTTGTTTGTCATTTGTCTGTTTGTTTGTTGTTTGTCATTTGTCTGTTTGTTGTTTGTCATTTGTCTGTTTGTTTGTTGTTTGTCATTGGTCTGTTTGTTTGTTGTTGTCATTTGTCTGTTTGTTTGTTGTTGTCATTTGTCTGTTTGTTTGTTGTTTGTCATTTGTCTGTCTGTTTGTTGTTTGTCATTTGTCTGTCTGTTTGTTGTTTGTCATTTGTCTGTATGTTTGTTGTTTGTCATTTGTCTGTCTGTTTGTTGTTTGTCATTTGTCTGTCTGTTTGTTGTTTGTCATTTGTCTGTCTGTTTGTTGTTTGTCGTTTGTCTGTCTATTTGTTGTTTGTCACTTGTCTGTCTGTTTGTTATTTGTCATTTGTCTGTTTGTTTGTTGTTTGTCATTTGTCTGTTGGTTTGTTGTTTGTCTTTGTCTGTTTGTTTGTTGTTTGTCATTTGTCTGTCTGTTTGTTGTTTGTCATTTGTTTGTTTGTTTGCTTTTTTTCATTTTAGTAAAAGGCAAACGGTATAAATGAAAAATTTAACGGTTTACTGCAATTTATTACAATTAAAAATAAGGTAACACATAGCCTATCTAAAGACGCTGTTTAATGTTTAGATAGATACACAAAGAAATGTAAAACTTTATTACAAACTTCTATATTATATACCAAAGTGTGACACAATGACCATGAGTAAGCGACAATCAAGATAATCCCCAGTATCTGAAAAATCCCAAAAATCAAAACAACATTATTGACAGCACCTGACATTTATATATTCATCACAGAATCAAGCATATTCCAATAATTGAGGTCATAATATATTTCGAAAACAGACAAATCTATTTTTAAATTATCCGTTGAGAGATTCTAGGACAGGGTTATTCTATTACACCAAAGGGGGACCACGCTGTCAACACCTCCTAACAGTAACTGTTCATATTATTATCTCCCTTCTGATCCACAAACACAGTGGCCTGATTTTTCAAAGTTGACTTCCTGAAATATTAAAATCGGAAAGTTCCGAAACAATTTGTCGATTGTCGAATCAGCCATTTTAATATTTCTCTCTCAACAATAATAATTCATTAACAAATTCTGTATTATTGTAAAGGTAAAAAAATAAATATTACTGCTTCCATATATTCTGATAATGATTATTCTAGGATTTTGATTGACCTTGTTTTAAAGATCTATCTCACAGATAGATAGATAGATAGATAGATAGATAGATAGATAGATAGATAGATAGATAGATAGATAGATAGATAGATAGATAGATAGATAGATAGATAGACAGACAGACAGACAGACAGACAGAATGATATACAGCCATACAGAAAGACGGAAACACAGACAGAAAGATAGACTGACAGATAGATAGATAGATAGATAGATAGATAGATAGATAGATAGATAGATAGATAGATAGATAGATAGATAAATAGATACACAGATAGATACACAGATAGGTAGATAGATAGATAGATAGATAGATAGATAGATAGATAGATAGATAGACAGACAGACAGACAGACAGACAGACAGACAGGCAGGCAGGCAGGCAGGCAGGCAGACAGACAGACAGACAGACAGACAGACAGACAGACAGACAGATAGATAGATAGATAGATAGATAGATAGATAGATAGATAGATAGATAGATAGATAGATAGATAGATAGATAGATAGATAGATAGATAGATAGATAGATAGATAGATAGATAGATAGATAGATAGATAGATAGATAGATAGATAGATAGATAGATAGATAGATAGATAGATAGATAGATAGATAGATAGATAGATAGATAGATAGATAATGCATTGTTTCACTTTGCTCTCAGCCATGGCATCAGTAAGTCGGGGAAAGCTAAAACCCAATGATGAGGCTTGTATTCAACAAAACTACGTGTTTCTGAAGGAAGAGCTGGATGCCGAGAAACTGGTAGACAAATTGTATGCCGGGAATGTGCTGGACGAAAATGACTTAGAGATCATACGAGCAGAAAGAAGTCGGTTAGCTAAAAACGAGAAGTTTCTAAGAATTTTACTGCATGCTGGCCCCGGCGACTCATATAATCTATTTTTAGAATCGTTAGAAAAACAATTCCCTCATGTTCGGAAACAATTATTACAATCTTGTGAGTATGATTCAGTTTCGCTTCAGTTTAGTTTGTAAAGAGACGTATGTTTCTTCATAGTTTCTTATTCTTACTACACTGTATTCAGTATAACATCTTCTGGCCAAACGTTTCACTCTTTAGAGTTACAATGTATTTACATGTCTAGACACTCCGAGACAGAGTGAAGACACTCCGAGACAGGGTGAAGACACTCCGAGACAGGGTGAAGACACGGTGTTTTCCTTTATCTTACTTTTTTTCGATTTATAAATCCAAATTTAATCCCTTTATTAACTTTCACCACATATTTTAAGCCAATCTGTATTTATATTTATAATTTACTTATTCAGCATCAACGGGTAACGGTAGTGTTTCTACTCCGACTCCAAACGCCTCCAGTTCCAGATCCAGTCAATTAACTACAGATGGTAAGACAAAATAAATTAGTAGTGTTAGAGGCACAGACAGACAGACAGACGGACAGACAGACAGACATGTATATATTGAATAGTATAAATATACCGTTCGAAAAATAGGATGGCAAGTAGACAAACAAGTTGGTTGGCTGATAGACATATAGGTTGGTTGGCTGATAGACATATAGGTTGGTTGACTGATGGATAAATAGGTTGGTTGGCTGATAGACATATAGGTTGGTTGGCTGATAGACATATAGGTTGGTTGGCTGATAGACATATAGGTTGGTTGACTGATAGACATATAGGTTGGTTGGCTGATAGACATATAGGTTGGTTGACTGATGGATAAATAGGTTGGTTGGCTGATAGACATATAGGTTGGTTGGCTGATAGACATATAGGTTGGTTGACTGATGGATAAATAGGTTGGTTGACTGATGGATAAATAGGTTGGTTGGCTGATAGACATATAGGTTGGTTGGCTGATAGACATATAGGTTGGTTGGCTGATAGACATATAGGTTGGTTGACTGATAGACATATAGGTTGGTTGGCTGATAGACATATAGGTTGGTTGACTGATGGATAAATAGGTTGGTTGGCTGATAGACATATAGGTTGGTTGGCTGATAGACATATAGGTTGGTTGACTGATGGATAAATAGGTTGGTTGGCTGATAGACATATAGGTTGGTTGACTGATGGATAAATAGGTTGGTTGGCTGATAGACAAATAGGTTGGTTGGCTGATAGACAAATAGGTTGGTTGGTTGATAGATAAATAGATTGGTTGACTGATAGACAAATAGGTTGGTTGGCTGATAGATAAATAGGTTGGTTGGCTGATAGATAAATAGGTTGGTTGGCTGATAGACAAATTTCACGCAAACATACCAATAAAAAGATTTTATAAACATGCAGATAGACCATTAATTTTCGGATTAATTGTACGTGCAGTATGGGAAAGCCGTCGCTATAAATAATCTATGACATCATCTCCGATGGCACAATTTTTTTTATTTTCCTACTAATAAAACTGATTTGAACTTGCACGCGATTGTTGTATTACGCCACACCAATTCACCTTTGTGCTACAAAATGGCATAATAAAGTAGTTATTTTTTACTTGTCAATGCATTTTTATAAAAGCCTTTATTTAATGCTTCGTTTTGATTTTAACATTGAGAGAATTAAGGGTAAAACGTAACGGGTGACATAAATTAGCACCCATATCTTTACCTAATGGTGTTTAGTTTAGTTTGATTTGGTTTGGTTGGTTGGTTTGCTTTGGTTGATTTGGTTGATTTGGTTGGTTTAGTTGGTTTGGTTAGTTTGGTTGGTTGGTTTGGTTGGTTTGTTTGGTTGATGGGTTAGTTGGTTTGGTTGGTTGTTTGGTTTGGTTGGTTTGATTGGTTAGGTTGGTTAGCCTTGACGGGTAAAACGTAATTTGTGACGTATGAAATGTAGGTGGCATAAATCAGCAACTATTTAGCCTAATTAATCATATTTAAAAATTCAGTAGTTAAATTGATTAGGAAGGGATCTCACTTTACACCTATATTTCCCCGGGCAACGCCGGGCTTAATAGCTAGTTCCTGATATAGATAAAAGCTTACAGAAAGTACATGGATTGATTAATTGGTTTATTGACTTAACCATATACTGATTAAAAGTTTATAGAGACTGACAGACATATTGAATAATTAATTAGTTAAATAATTGATTTGATTGATGATTGAGAAGCATACATGCAGGCTGGCGATCGATTGTATGATTGAAGCAGTAATATTTTCGTTATAGTTAAATTAGTTTTCTTTCAACCACGAGATCGATTAATACAAAAGAAAATCATTAGTGTATTGTTTTATTGTTGAATTATTGTATTGTTGTATTATTGTATTGTTGTATTATTGTAATGTTGTATTATTGTATTGTTGTATTATTGTACTGTTGTGTTATTGTATTGTTGTGTTATTGTATTGTTGTATTATTGTATTTTTGTATTTTTGTATTTTGTATTTTTGTATTTTTGTATTGTTGTATTCTAATTTATCAGCCTCTGGACCGCACATATTTATCAGCTACTGTCACAGTGATAAGGAACTTGTACACAAAGTTCACAAAAGTCTTGAGGTAACGTATAGATTACTATTTACACCGATATTTATGTCAGTGTTCTACCATTCACCGGCGACCTGCTGTTACATTAATTTTATTAAAATATTTCGACGACCTATACTTTTTGTAGGCCTTTGGTGATAATGCTTGTCGAACCGAAATGTCTCTAAAGATGATAATCAATATATCTGCAATCGTGAATAAATATTATTTATACCCCATTAATAATAATTGAGTCTAGTTTTTTTTAATATCTTTTATCATGTTTCATCTGAAAAAAAATGGGCCAAATAAGTTGAGGCACTACGTCAGTGGTGAAGAACCTTTTTGGGGCCAGGTGCCCAAAATTAAACCAAAAAGCCACTTATTTATATGGGGATTTGGGGGCCCTGGGAGCTTGGCCTCATTGGCGACCCCTGCATTTAGACATTCGACACTATGACATGAAAAAATGTACTTAATATTTAATGTAAAAAAAGCTGGAGTCCGGGAGGGACTTTCAAAATTGGACCCCCCCCCCATCACCCTAGGTACGCCTTTGTAGCAAAGTCCCAATGCTCCAATTAAAATGAAAGGTAAGTGATATTCTATTCGACTGCCGACTGTTGAGGCCCTGCGTGCCGACTGTTGAGGCCCTGCGTGCCGGCTGTTGAGGCTCTGCGTGCCGACTGTTGAGGCCCTGCGTGCCGACTGTTGAGGCCCTGCGTGCCGACTGTGAGGCCCTGCGTGCCGACTGTTGAGGATCTGCGTGCCGACTCTTAGATCCATTAAACCACTGCCCTTGGGGGCACCAAGGGAGCTATAGCGGGAATTTTTAGGCATGACCGGAAATATCCACTGGACCTCACTGGGGACATTCAGGTCTACAGACGAGCGCTTTACCGCACGACGGGTGACATTCAGGTCTACAGACGAGCGCTTTACCGCACGACGGGTGACATTCAGGTCTACAGACGAGCGCTTTACCGCACGACGGGTGACATTCAGGTCTACAGACGAGCGCTTTACCGCACGACGGGGGACATTCAGGACTACAGACAAGCGCTTTACCGCACGACGGGGGACATTCAGGTCTACAGACGAGCGCTTTACCTCACGACCACCCGTTGATATTTTCCGTTCATATTTTTGCGGATCAATTTTTTGTTCTATAAATGTTTGTTCCTTTTTTCTACTAATAGGCCAAAGGTTATGACCTGTGGATAGACACAAATAAAATGGGACAGGACTTGATGGACAGTATGGCACACGCTGTAGAGAATTCCTGGTTAGTTCTCCTGTTTATATCACAGAAATACAAGGACAGCAAGAACTGTAAATTAGGTAAACTAACAAGAATAATTCATTATTTTTAGTTCAACTCTTTCTATAATAAGAATCTTAGAAATTAGCAAAAACCTGGTGCTGATATAAGTAACAACAAAAATGAGCGCACCATGTATAAATATCTAATTGATGTAAACAGTTATTCCATATTAACTGTTTAAAAATATTTTTAAAAGTCACTTTTAAATTTGAAGTTCTAACTTATGACATAAAACAGAGGCAGAATACACAGTCAAGCAAAATAAAGAATACATCATTGTGAAAGCTCAGCCAAGGTACAAACCTGATGGTTGGCTGGGATTGATGTTGGGTCAAAAGGTATATTACGACTTTGGTGGCTCCACATCAACTTATGACGAAATGTTACAGGTAATTAGAATAGATAGATAGATAGATAGATAGATAGATAGATAGATAGATAGATAGATAGATAGATAGATAGATAGATAGATAGATAGATAGATAGATAGATAGATAGATAGATAGATAGATAGATAGATAGATAGATAGATAGATAGATAGATAGATAGATAGATAGATAGATAGATAGATAGATAGATAGATAGATAGATAGATAGATAGATAGATAGATAGATAGATAGATAGATAGATAGGATTGATGTTGGGTCAGAGGTTATATTACGACTTTGGTAGCTCCAACACAACTTATGACCAAATGTTACAGGTAATTAGAAAAGTCACCCTTGTTATAATATTAACATATATACAACACTTAAGTTTCGAGATATAATCAACGTTGTTGTTAGATTATAAATATACAATTCTTTAGTTTCGAATTACATGTATGTCGATATAATGGTAAATAACAGGGCTTTTCTCATGCATTTTCAAACTATGCGACTGGCTTGGGCTCAGCAACGCTAATAATGATGCCACCATTGTTAGGACTTTTACTTTGTCACTGCTAAAAGGGACAACAGTCTCTGAGAACTTGTCAAGGGCCTATATATGTAATGACTTAACACTTAGAGGCTGCCTCAGTGGGCCCCAGTTTTCAAATTTTATTAGTGGCCTATTTTTAGCAAGCATCGGCCTTCACAGCGTTCTGCCTCCAAATATACCTTTGTATGGGGCCCAAAGAGTATTTGTAGTTAGGGCCCAAAGAGTATTTGTAGATAGTGCTCCCAAAAACTTAAGAACGGCCCTGTTATATACACTGTTTAGTACTCACCATATTCAAAGAAAACAAATAAAAACCTGTTTTCTCTGTTAAATATCAGAATCTGATCAAAGCAATAGAAGATGTCAAGAGAAAGCAGAGACGAACGTCTTGATGATATTATAGTAGGTTGATTGAGATGATCTCCCTTCGTAGAACTACAATCGCAAGCTCGTGTGTGTGAGTTGTGTGGTAGCTAGTGCATGATTGGGTGGGTGGATTTTGTGGATGGATAGATGGATAGATAGATAGATGGGCCTTAGACCAGGGTAATCTGTGGGTATCTCTGCCAGGCTCCATATTTTTGTCTTTGAGTGAGTGTGGTCTTATCGTCTGTATAATAAAAAACGGTCACATGTCCATCCGTAATGTGTGAGTCCAACCTTTGTGTGTGTGTGTGAGTCCAACCTTTGTGTGTGTGTGTGAGTCCAACCTTTGTGTGTGTGTGTGAGTCCAACCTTTGTGTGTGTGTGTGAGTCCAACCTTTGTGTGTGTGTGTGTGAGTCCAACCTTTGTGTGTGTGTGTGAGTCCACAACCTTTGTGTGTGTGTGTGAGTCCAACCTTTGTGTGTGTGTGTGAGTCCAACCTTTGTGTGTGTGTGTGAGTCCAACCTTTGTGTGTGTGTGTGAGTCCAACCTTTGTGTGTGTGTGTGAGTCCAACCTTTGTGTGTGTGAGTCCAACCTTTGTGTGTGTGTGAGTCCAACCTTTGTGTGTGTGTGTGAGTCCAACCTTTGTGTGTGTGTGAGTCCAACCTTTGTGTGTGTGTGTGTGTCCACCCTTTGTGTGTGTGTGTGTCCACCCTTTGTGTGTGTGTGTCCACCATTTGTGTGTGTGTGTCCACCCTTTGTGTGTGTGTCCACCCTTTGTGTGTGTGTGTCCACCCTTTGTGTGTATGTCCACCCTTTGTGTGTGTGTCCACCCTTTGTGTGTGTGTGTCCACCCTTTGTGTGTGTGTGTGTGTGTCCACCCTTTGTGTGTGTGTGTCCACCCTTTGTGTGTGTGTCCACCCTTTGTGTGTGTGTCCACCCTTTGTGTGTGTGTGTCCACCCTTTGTGTGTGTGTGTTCACCTTTTGTGTGTGTGTGTGTGTCCACCCTTTGTGTGTGTGTCCACCCTTTGTGTGTGTGTGTGTGTGTGTCCACCCTTTGTGTGTGTGTGTGTGTCGACCCTTTGTGTGTGTGTGTATGTGTGTGTGTCTATCCAGGGTGTTTTGTATATTCGCGCTGTATCAGCTAAAGGAAGAATGGGTTCAGTTATTGCCGTGTGTACCGGGTCACGTAAATGTATTTCAATGATTGTTCCTTACATGTAAACATCAGACAATACGACCATGGTGTGCATTGTGTTCGGTGCGCAAATTGTGCAAGATCAAACATGAATGTTAAATTTGTATTGCTCTAAATCTATGGGTGCGGACGACCATTCAATGACCTATTTCTTTGAATGGGGTGTGGCATGTGTGTGTATGTCCAGTCACGTGATCACGTCCAATATCCAGACCGTGGAGGTCTAGAACGACAAACCGAGAATTCCTATTGGGCCATTTGGGTTGGAACAAAATGTAAATTAGATCAACTTATGAATTTTATTAGATAAAGTTTAATTATCAAAAATATGGTCTACATTTCAAATTACATTTTTAAATTGTAAATGTCCAGTCATGTAGTTTTACATTCTGTGTGTATAAGGGAATAAGTATTATACTCTATGTGTATAAGTGAGAATTATATTCTGTTTATATTCGTGAGTAAGCTGTGAATGTGTTTTTCAGGTTATTATGTAAAGTCAAAATGACTACACACGCTTAAACATGTGTCAAAGCCTCAAACAAAATGGATTACAAATGACTACATAACACATTAAAAAGCCTCAGACACAATGGAGTAACATATGACTATATAACACATTAAAAAGCCTCAAACACAATGGATTAACATATGACTACATAACACATTAAAAAGCCTCAGACAAAATGGAGTAACATATGACTATATAATACATTAAAAAGCCTCAAACACAATGGAGTAACATATGACTATATAACACATTAAAAAGCCTCAGACAAAATGGAGTAACATATGACTATATAATACATTAAAAAGCCTCAAACACAATGGATTAACATATGACTATATAATACAAACAGCCCTATTAATGTTTTTTCTCTTTTTCATGCCATATTTAATAAATAGACTTTAAATTTGTCAAATATGTTTCAAGCTGAGAACGAAACATTGTCGCTGTTTTAATTGACCAACATTTATCTTGCAGGATAAAGTACTATTAATTCATCAAATGTTATTACACAGTGATAAATCTGATTTATGTTATTACACAGTGATAAATCTCATTTATGTTATTACACAGTGATAAATCTCATTTATGTTATTACACAGTGATAAATCTCATTTATGTTATTACACAGTGATAAATCTCATTTTGAATTGTTTCTTTCTTTTTTAACTGTATTCTTGCTAAATTAGAAGTGAGAAAGTCTGACAGTGTGTGTTTGTACAAACGTTGATTCTACTTCTAGGAAGTGTAATTTATGACAGAACATTTCTTATGACTTCTAGGAAGTGTGATTTATGACAGAACATTTCTTATGAATTTTTCATTTCTACTTATTATTTTTTTGTTTAAGTAAAAATTGTGAAAGTTACGACAACTTAAACTTTGTTTTAATTTTTATTTTTTGAATGATGTACTCAAATGGAATTATTGATATCAACAATGGTGCGCGTGCGTGAGTTAATTATAGAATTTCAATGTTTGCATTGTACGTTATTGTTATTTGTTGATATTTTTAAGAAATCGTTAAATCTTGCATGTCCAAATAAAAAGGTAATATTTGTGTTACCATCAAATAAAAGAATTAGGTATACTAACAGGGAAAATATTTGTCTTCAAAGTAATGAAAATGGACTTTTTTCCTTTAGTGTGTGATTTGTTAATGTCAATATCGGAAGATGCAAAACGATGTTCAGTTCATTTAAAGAAAAAGTTAAAACTGATTTCATTTTCTTTTGCTTTCGGTGCAGTATTTACGTATAATCAATACAAGCTAAAGCTTGGGGCCCCCCACTTGTTTTGGGTGAGAAATTGCCCTTTATACTTAAATATTTGTCACTAACTTATTCTTTTCTGGACTCATGAAGGGATCCATATCTCTAACAGCTTAGGGCCTCATCAAATCTATATCCGGCCCTGTTTACTCTAATTTGTTCGCATCCTATCAATTATCACAATATAGACGGCATGAGGAAGACTTAAAATCAGGCAAACACAATTTTAATTGTTAAATTTATGATTTTTTTATTATATACTTGCCTGGAGCCCACTTCAGTGGCGTAACTGAGGCGACAATTTCATCCCAGGTATTTTAAGCATGGCAAAGGGTAGGACACTTTTAAATTCAGCCCACTGCACCACTAACGCTAGTAACGGCACTGTCTCTCATTGTTCCTGATTCCAAAGTGCCGAGCCTGATACTATAATTCTTCTAGATTATCATTTATTTACAACAAGGTGGGCACACGTGATTTTTTTTTTAAATGCGGCCATGATGATTGGTTACATTTCACACAAGGGCCAGCCAATAGGGAAGAAATACATCAACTTACATGAATTAAATGTAACCGTCATTGATGTGAACAAGAGGAGAAAAGGGGGGGGGTGCAAGTGGGCTGTATCAATGAGCCAATAAGCCAAATTGGTTGGATCGATAAGCCAAACTGGTTGGATCAATAAGCCAAACTGGTTGGATCAATAAGCCAAACTGGTTGGATCAATAAGCCAAACTGGTTGGATCAATAAGCCAAACTGGTTGGGTCAATAAGCTAAACTGGTTGGATCAATAAGCCAAACTGGTTGGATCAATAAGCCAAACTTGCTGTATCAAAAAGCCAAATAAATGTATCAATAAGCCAACCTGGTTGGATCAATAAGCCTAACTGGCTGCATCAATAAGCCATACGAGCCGTAGTTAACCTTAGGTCGTATTTTACCCTTGTATGTTAATCGCAATCTGATTGGTTGTTGCAGTTGTTTTAGTTTAAGAGCTGCACGGTCTATGCTGGACGTGGCTTGTTGCTTCTGCTACGTCACACTGAAGGGCCACTTAAGTTAACACGTCAGTCAAACACGCGGATAACAAAACAATGATTATATAACTTGCAAATTGTTTATAAAATATTATTGAATCTTTTTTTAAAACATAATCGTTGGAAATCCTTGTGAATGGAAGAAAAAATGGGTAGTGAAATTATAGCTTTCAAGTGGACATTATAACATTGGCCAATATTTGACCTGAGGTCTGAGATCAGCCAATCGAAGATGTGCTGGGCTGGTACTATCTAGGTCAGGGGGCTCGGCAACCTTTTGAGAAGGAAGAGCCAAAAGTTATAATTTACAATTTTCTCTGTTTTTTTAAAGCGCCACTTAAATTGTTGTTTCAAAATTTGGGTATTTGATTAGGATTCGGTATATAAAATAATATAATTGTTATTATTTGCACACGGAACTGGAAGGCCACAACTGGACATCAAATGAGCCGCAACTTGACATAGAAAGAGCCGCATGCGGCGCGCGAGCCGCAGGTTGCCGCCCCTGATCTAGGTGGCTGTGTGAAAATGTGTCTGGGCACTATATTGACCTATGATGACTTAAAACATTTTAATACATCGACATAATACAACGACATAATACAACGACATAATACATCGACATAATTCAACGACATTAGTCTTGTTTTTGTTTACCTCCCAACAGAGGCGTATCTGGGGGGGGTACATATGTCCCCGGGCGCCGAGGTTCAGGGGCGCCAAATGGTATATTTTACATATAATATTATATGGTTTTCGAATGGGGGGGGGCGCTAAAAAGATATTAAAAAGGTAAAATGCCCTGGGCGCAAGTCGCCTTGCCCCCCCCCCTCGCTACGCCTCTGCCTCCCAACAAGGGTGTTTTCAGTTGATAAGAAAAAGAGAGCCTTTTGAACAGAATAATACCCCTTGAAAAGAAAATTAGATCCACATTACAAAACTGTACCCGGAAAAAAGAAACGTAAATTATTTGAATCGATTACTAAACATGCTAGCTGGCTGGAGTAATATCAAGATTGTAACGTATTTGAGCACAGTTTTTTTTTTAATCTCCTTACCATTCTTCCCCCCCCCCCGGGGTCAAGTATTAAGACATTATTCTAGCGCCCCTTTCCTCCCGAATAGGGAGCGGCAGACCATAAACACACACACACACACACACACAGAGAGAGAGAGAGCTCATATTATATACATGTAAGTTCTAACACGCAACACAGCCGAATGACACAGAAAACGTCTCCGCTGAACCCTTATACTGAAGCAGTGTACCTAATGCTGTTCAGTGTTATATTTTCCGTGAAATGTATCTTATGTTAAAATGGCTGAAAGTCGATATTGTTATATTTAAGGTGATCCATGCACCGATGCAAAGTTTTTCTGCAAGTTTTTTTTTCTATTTTTTTTTTTATTTTTTAAGCTACGCCAGCCATTGTTGGCACATGCATACAACATACCAATTAATGAACAAAGAAATAAAAAAATATATATAATAATTTGTTGAAAAATGTATTATGTGACTTTTTTTGGGTAAAAAAGTGTAATTTTAAGACCAATTTTTAAACTCTATTGTAGATATCGTAAAAATAACTTTGCACAAATGTTAATGAGTGTGTTTCAAACAAACGTCCAATTTTTTTTTTCAGAAAAAATGGAAAATAAATAAATTGTGAATTTTTTATTTCGGTACACTCAAAAAAAGTAACTTTTGGGGAGGGGGGGGTAGGTTGGAAAAATTCTATTTAATATTTCCAAAAAAATAAATTGGTGAAATGTCAACAATAGATATTGGAATAAGCATGCAAAATTGTAAGCTTATATCTTAAGTAGTTTTCTTTTTGTGAAAGTGTCGAAAAGGTAAAAGATTTTTTTTTTTTTTAAAAAGCGATTTTGAGAAAACCGCAAAAAAACTGTTAAAGACCTCTATTAAACAAAATACATGGCCTAAAAAAGATAGTTAATGATTGGACAGTGATAGTAAGCCATATTTCAATATGAATAAATAATTTTAACACTATGAACATCAGCAGAAAATAAAAATATTATGGTTTTAGAAACACATCAAAAAAAGTTCATATAATAAATATTCAAAAAAATCATTACATTAATGACATACACTAACTTTATGCACTAATTACTTGAAATATTCATATATAAATACACATTTAACATTTTAATCAATTAGAATCATTATAAGTAGTCATTTTTAAAATCTGACTATGCATTATTATTTGATTTTCCGATTCTTATGTTATCCCTTTTAATACATTATAGTTCTGTTTCCAGTCCAACTTCCAAACCTAAAACTAACGATTCGCAAGTAGCAATATGGACCCCCCCCCCACTCCTACACTAACAGATATCTCTAATCTAGATTTCTGGACAAAACGTGTTTGGGACACTAGAACCAAATGAGTCAATGGGTGCACTCATTCCAACATGACCAAAGGAGCCGCAACAGCTCTTTGATTAAAAGACAAGTAAAATACATCAATTCATTCAAGAATAAAAATCTTATATTAATTACCATGTTTGTTATCTCTGGTGTAACTCTGAAAATTTGCAGATATTGACCAAGTAAACTTCTGTCCGCTGCTTTACATTAATTTATTAATGTTTACATTTCTTACCATTTCATATACAAATGCTCCATCCGTCTGCTCTTAGTGCGGGCCTCCTATCAAATTAAGAACCCATTGAGGCCCCTGTTTCAAAAAATGTGCCCACCCCTGGTTTGAACGACCGGTTGATTTTTTTTTTTCTTTTTCAAACATTTTGTCACGGCTCACTGGTTAGCCTAAAAAGATTTTATTTTCTGCCGTTGAAATGCGTTTTTTTTTAATCCTTGGTCCAGTTACCCTAAATTTACATAATAACTTAGCCTACCATTTAGTCAAAACTTTTCCTATTAAACATTTGCTGAAAATAGAGTATTTTCTTTCAAAAGGATCAATGTTACCAATTTGGACTATAAGTGGTTTCTGGAATTCAGAAATTTTCTTCCAAGGGTCTCTAAACTTTTATTTTGACGGGATAATCGTTCAACATATACATTAGTCCATATTATCTGTTGCATATAGCTGACAGATCAAGGAGATAGCATCGCCTCTTTTACTATGCCAACTAAGTTTATTACTTATTTGACAAAATTCAGATGCTTTATATTAGAAAATAAGAGTTGTATACATCTTTAAAAAAAAAGGCTGATTTACTTTATTAAGGGGTTAAACGTGCTTGTTAGCTCTTGGCAATAAATTACGTCGTCTAACTCATTGGTGGGCAAACTTTTTAATCGCAGGCCACATGTGCAGGGCCGCATTCACCTCAGTCTGGTCTAATGTCCTCACGTAATTCTGTATCTAAGAATAACAAATTTGTTATTATTAATATAGTTAATCGTATAATTATTTCACCCGAATTCGATTTCAATATATCTTTTCCCATCGGCCTCTTATAAATAAAGAGCTTGGGGTTAAATCGACCGCATTTGAGATTCCCTCTAATATACTGATTACGTATAGGCTACGGTGATTTTTTTTCCTCTGAGGTGTCGTGCGATTTGAAAGTAAATCGACTGGAACTAGTCTAACTACCAACTTAGTTATTTATACATTCATTTATTTTTTACGTAGATAAGCTAAATAAACTAATACAGCTAAATTATTTTATATAAATTTTTTCTGTACTATTCTGTTGTGCGAATAGCCAGCCAGTTGAGGGATAATTTATTTAGACTCACGGAAGTAAATAGTTAAAAAAAATATAACCGGAAAAACATGAAACAAAAAAAAAATAGTTTAGTTATTTTTAATGGAAATATTACGAGCTGTACTTAAATTTGACTTAACTTTTGGCAGGCTCATAAATATCTGGCTATGAGTGTGGAATACGTTCTGTCTAAAAGGTTTGTATGCAATGTGAATTTTTTTGTTCCAATTAAAAATATATTGCTAATTATATAATTCAGGTCTAATTAGGTAAATTATTTTTTTTTTTGGAGTCCCTGTTCATATATAATTGTATGGCTAATGTTATTAATGTATCTACAAGACTCAGCATGCCTTACCCAATGCCTTACCCAATGCCCTTCCCAATGCCTTACCCGATGCCCTTCCAATGCCCTTCCCAATGCCTTGCCCGATGCCTTACCCAATGCCCTTCCCGATGCCCTTCCCAATGCCTTGCCCTATGCCCTTCCCAATGCCCTTCCCAATGCCTTGCCCGATGCCTTACCCAATGCCCTTCCCAATGCCCTTCCCAATGCCTTACCCGATGCCCTTCCCGATGCCCTTCCCAATGCCCTTCCCAATGCCTTACCCGATGCCCTTCCCAATGCCTTACCCGATGCCCTTCCCAATGCCCTTCCCGATGCCCTTCCCAATGCCCTTCCCGATGCCCTTCCCAATGCCTTACCCGATGCCCTTCCCCGATGCCCTTCCCAATGCCCTTTGCCAATGCCGCGGGGGGAGGGGGGGGGGGTAATATGTCGACAACTCCAACGCGCTGGCCTTCGAAAGTTGCTTGCTTTTTTTTTAAGTATTAATTCTCAAAATAATTGTATTCAATTGTATTCCTGTGTTTTTTGTTTCTTACATAATAGATAAGATTGTTCAAACGCCACATATAGGGGAGGGGGGTGCTATTTGAGAAATTGAATTGGGGAGAAGGGGGGTAGCAGGTATAGAGTTAAAAAAAAAAACAATCATCTAAGCTCTATGCCCTAAAGGACTATTTCTACCATTTAATACTTTTCAATCCGTTGTCAAAAGGGGGCATCTTCAAGTACCCTTGCTTAAAAGGCGTTCACAAATCTAAGGGGGTATCTGCCAAGAGACTTCTTAATTATATAACAACCACTTATGCTCTTTAGAAATTTTTTTCAGAACAACAAAACACAAATAATTACTATCTTCACCCCCACCCCCACCCGCGCCCAATTCTCGTACGTAGAGATTTCTTAGAAAAAGCCCCGGCGGACACATGTGTTAAAATAATTGTTTCTGGTTTAATACTGTGTTACTCTATATATATAGGGCCACGTATATATTTTTATAAGAAAAGTGTACAGAGATGGGCTCATCCGCTTCAAGGGATGTTCAAGTTAAAGGTTAGTAATCTATGACCATGTCACAGTTTCTCTATACATTTACAAGCAGTTGACTACTTTCATGAAAGATTTTATTTAGTTTCACTTTCTGCAGATGTTTCCCTCAGATTTTATAGCTCAATTTCGGACCTGCTCTCATTCAGTGAGAATCTCTAATTTAGTGAAAATCTCTAATTTAGTGAGAATCTCTAATCCAGTGAAAATCTCTAATTTAGTGAGAATCTCTAATTTAGTGAAAATCTCTAATTTAGTGAGAATCTCTAATTTAGTGAAAATCTCTAATTTAGTGAGAATCTCTAATCCAGTGAAAATCTCTAATTTAGTGAGAATCTCTAATTTAGTGAGAATCTCTAATTTAGTGAAAATCTCTAATTTAGTGAGAATCTCTAATCCAGTGAAAATCTCTAATTTAGTGAGAATCTCTAATTTAGTGAGAATCTCTAATTCAGTGAGAATCTCTAATTTAGTGAGAATCTCTAATTCAGTGAGAATCTCTAATTCAGTGAGAATCTCTAATTCAGTTAGAATCTCTAATTCAGTGGAGAATCTCTAATTCAGTGAGAATCTCTAATTCAGTGAGAATCTCTAATTCAGTGAGAATCTCTAATTCAGTGAGAATGCTCAAATTTGTGACATGTGTACTTTCTACATGACAATGCAGTATGTTAATCGATTTAATTCTATTTTAATTATCATCTTGTACAACTACGAAGCTAAATATTTATTTACATTAGTTGATAAATAGCAAATATCAAGAAATTAATACTCCATGTATCTAGATAGAAATCCACGCCTAAAAGTTTTCCTATATTTGTTTATTCATATAAAAGATTTAAATCATTGATTTTTTATTTGAAATGCAATTTTTTTAGTAACACCGGCCTCAAGGTCTTTTACAAGTACAAGTAATATTGATTATACGATTAGTTCTGTGCAAATGTTTCCGCATGCGTGATAGCGAATTTATAAAAACCGTTAAGTGTGATAAATTTAATGACTATGACCTTTCATTTCAAAATCAATGATTAGTCAATTTACAACAATGTTTCATTAAGTACCGTTTTTTACTGTATAAGCTATATTAACAAAGGAGCGCCCTATATCTAAGCAACCATAAGCCCTAGACCCATGATGTATATATCATTTTGTAGGTCTTGGCCTGCCATGTGTACATAAAAAGTCCATTTTGCGATCTGACCTCTGAGGGCCGTAAAAATGGGGCGTTTTAAGTACCGTTTTTGCTTATATTTTAAATATAAATAATACAAGCTAATCAAAGGGGCGTAATCATTATTTATTTTTGTAACAGTTATTCAACATGATTACTTCCCTCTCTATTTAGCAAATAGAGAAAATGCTCTAAAATGTCCTTTGTCCGAAACGGATAAGACTTAAATTGCTTGTTTGATGTACCTAAGTATTCATAATACATTTCCCCAGCTAAAGCGGCGAAACATTTGTTAATGGTAACTCAGCAGCTAAGAAAAACAAAAGGTAGGACATGAATATAGCTCCATACATCATTAGAACTACCTGTATTTAATGTTAATCCTATTTAACATAACGATACAGTGTAATGGATATAATTCTTATGAATAGTTTTATCCTCATTAATATGTTTTGTCTATAATTTGCACAGAAGAAGACTATAACGAGGAATATACAGAAACAGAAAACGTAGACGGTTAGTAATAGTAGATGCTAATTATGGAAGTTTTATAAACTGATTATAATATATCACCAATGATCAAAGGACGTATTAGTGATTAACAAAAGTTCCCTTAAGCCCCCTAACGTTAAACGTTGAAAGGCAACAACGACTATGGTTGGTCGTTTGTAAACTACCTCCATTTAATATGTATTGTTTACATCGGTCTACTGTGCATCAGAAAAACATGAATATATTTCTTATGAATAGTTTTATCCTCGTTAATATTTTTTCTATAATTTCCACAGAAGAAGAATATAACGAGGAATATACAGAAACAGAAAACGTAGACGGTTAGTAATAGTAGATGCTAATTATGGAAGTTTTAAAAAGTGATTATATGATCAAAATAAGTAAAGTTTTCCCTTGAGGGGCAGATGATGTGTAAAATGCATCTGTCTCTGTAGCCACTGCATTTTAAGTGTTTGTGTGGATAGAATACTTTTTACCTAATTCAAATTTCCATTTTTAACCTGTTTGGAATTGGGAACCTCACCTGAGATTAATGAAAGTCCCGGGAGATCAAACACCACACCCTCAGGTCGGCAGTCGAGCTTCCTACATCGCCCGACCACTCGTCCACTTCAAAAATGAATGTAGAAATCTAACCATATTCCATCCATGTACAATTACCATATATCGTCATCTGTCCCAATAGACATGGTTCTACTGAGAAGCTAATGATGGTAGATTCTATTAATGTTACATGTCGTTTCGTTTTGTTTTACGCATTTTCTTTATTAATACTCAATACTTTCTTGACAGATGAAAACGATGAAGATACCCAGCCTGATGAATTAACTGAGGAGGTTGATGAAGACGGTAAGTCCACCTGCATGGGCAACACTTTTAAAAAGGATTTTAAAAAATATATCTTAGGCTGGTACTACAAACAATGCATTGCTTTTCCATTTTTTTTTACATTGAAATGTTTCAAAATTTAGAGTAGCAAGCAAATTCTATGTGTGGCACAGGTTATGTTAATTAATGTATCTAGCCATGGTTGTCTTAAGAGCTGACAAGAGCACTTTGTTAATTTTGGCTCCTAAATAAGACTGTTTACTAACACTTCCTTACTAAATACTGTTAGGACTTTATATATATATATATATATATATATATATATATATATATATATACACACACAAATATCTAAAATTGTAAATATGTATCTTTAGGGAATGCATTTTGTTTATCAGAAAAAAAGGGGTTAAAAAGAAGTTAAGATTGTTTGTACCTAGAAATCGTCCAATGTAGTTTTTTAACAAACGTTATGTCTTCTAAACAATGTATGTCTTTGTCAGAGTCAAATGAAGTGGTTGATGAGGAAGAGATTGAAGGAGGTAAGTTGATGGATGTATTGAAGGTAGAGGCGATTTTTATTGACTTACTGATCAAAAATATTGAAAAAAAATGTTTAATCTTAATGTGGGAAAGTTGATAGTTAAGTAGGTCGATAGGCAGACAGTCATGCAGGCAGGCAGACAGAAAGACAGAATAATAGATAGATAGATAGACAGATAGACAGAAAGACAGAGAGACAGACAGACAGAATAATAGATAGATAGATAGACAGAAAGACAGAGAGACAGACAGACAGAATAATAGATAGATAGATAGATAGATAGATAGATAGATAGATAGATAGATAGATAGATAGATAGATAGATAGATAGATAGATAGATAGATAGATAGATAGATAGATAGATAGATAGATAGATAGATAGATAGATAGATAGATAGAGACAGACAGACAGACAGAATAATAGATAGATAGATAGATAGATAGATAGATAGATAGATAGATAGATAAATAGATAGATAGATAGATAGATAGATAGATAGATAGATAGATAGATAGATAGATAGATAGATAGATAGATAGATAGATAGATAGATAGATAGATAGATAGATAGATAGATAGATAGATAGATAAAAGACTTATGGACAAGAAGGCAGCATGCACTCTCTTGATATAGACAATGTCCAGGTCCAGGTGTGAAGATGTCCAGTGTCCGATTAAAAATATTTAAGGTGGGCATTTAGTTCCAATCTATATTGCACCTGAGTCTGTTGTTCACTCTATCGAGGAGCGAAAGCTAGGAGTGCCGTCAAAAATTTATTAAAAAAAAATTAAATTTTTTTTTATTTTGATTACGACCTTGGACCTAGTTATTGTCTACATTAGGACACATAAATAATGTGTGTGTGTGTGTGTGTGTGTGTGTGTGTGTTTGTGTGTAGTTTTGAAATCAATCTATCTTTTGTTTTACGTCTGACTAAACTGAAGAACAGGATACCACACCTACACAGATCGATGATTCCACGGAAGATGCAGGTGGTAAGTTATTTTCTTTTATCACGAAATGACTTAATTCATATTTAGGTAACTTTATCGCCGTGGGTCTCATCCAGTGGTAGGGTACCCCCCCCCCCAAGGGGTATGGGGGAAGGTTATGCTGGGGTACGCAGACGTATCTAATTTTCGTTTAAAACAACCAAGATTTCAACGAAGGTCTCCAGTTTGCTGCATGACATCACCAAACCACGTTAGCAAAATTAAGCATTATGAAAATGAGTACATTGTTAGGAGAACTTGAATGGGAGGGAAACTCGCGGGCATACTTTCACACCTTTTGGGGGGTTGAGAATCGTTGCTGTAGCGGTGGGTGTTAGTCGGTTGAGGCCCCGGGAGCAAATGAAAATATTACATTGCTTAACAAAATACGTAGCCGGGGGTAACAAATACGTAGCCTGGGGGTAACAAATACGTAGCCTGGGGGTAACAAATACGTAGCCTGGGGGTAACAAATACGTAGCCTGGGGGTAACAAATACGTAGCCTGGGGGTAACAAATACGCAGCCTGGGGTAACAAATACGTAGCCTGGGGTAACAAATACGTAGCCGGGAGTAACAAATACGTAGCCGGGGGTAACAAATACGTAGCCTGGGGTAACAAATACGTAGCTGGGGGTAACAAATACGTAGCTGGGGGCAACAAATACGTAGCCTGGGGGTAACAAATACGTAGCCTGGGGTAACAAATACGTAGCCGGGGGTAACAAATACGTAGCCTGGGGTAACAAATACGTAGCCGGGGGTAACAAATACGTAGCTGGGGGTAACAAATACGTAGCTGGGGGTAACAAATACGTAGCTGGGATTAGAAAATACGTAGCTGGGATTAGAAAATACGTAGCTGGGATAAGAAAATACGTAGTTCTGTTACCTAAGTTGAGTACATAAAAAGTGAATACACCTCTGAGGTTACTAAATTAGTACTGATAAACTGAAACCATAAAGGTAAGAATAACGTTTGGGCTTGTAAAGGATGCATATAAGAGCAATTAATGTACGCGTCTAGTTCACCTAAATAGTCGAAAACAAAAAAATATTGGCGCATTGTTATAATATAAGTATCATATACGGACCCAGCTGTAAAAACATACACACACAATTCAATGGAACTAAATACTAATATTCATTGATTAGTTCATGATTTATTAGTCGCTAATCGTCTGACATTAACGATTTCCTATTCAGAAGAGCACATATTCATATCGTACAGCCATGCCAACAAAGCCCTGGTCCACAAAATTTACAACAGTCTCAAGGTAAGTCAAACCGTTAAAAAAAAAAAAATTTTACAACCAACAGAATGAAAGTATCATTACTCAGTTGCTATTTTAAAAACTAGAAAAAGAATATGTCAGACCAACCATGAATTAGCTTTGACCTTTATATAAAGGTCATCAATTAATTTTATCCACAACTAAATTATTGCTAAGCTTCAACGACTTCGACTTCGGTAGTGGCGTAACTAGAGGGTGGTTGACTATCCCCCCCCCCTTTCCTGCTAATTACACCAGTGCGTTTGGGTGATGAGAATATTAAGGTTTCGTGTTAAGTTTCAAAACTATTGACCAAATTAACTTCTTTTTTTTTTATATTAATTTTAAAAAAAACACTCACAGTCATACTTTTCCCAATGCTAGAGAGGTTGTAAAATATTATACTTATTGATTAACATTTGTTAATCTAATGATATAGTTCAAGGATATGTAGCCATTGTACATGTATTAGTTAGTAATTATGTATGATTCTATTCAAATCATAATCTTTCAAGTGTTTTATTATGGACGCGTGTTGAGGCTCTTCTTTGTGAAAATCGTTGAATTAATCGATTAGTTAAAACAAATATTTAATTGTCTTTACAACTATAGTATCAGAGAAATGTAAGTGAAAATCCAATAAAAGAGTTTTTATGGATAGATCAACTAGCCGAGCCCCCCTCCATCTTCCTCACCAAGTGCAAACGCTATTGACCAGTGGCGCAACCAGCAAAAAATGCTGGGGGGGGGGGCTCCTCACATATAGAAAAAAAACAGTTTGACAGTCTTTTTAGTAACTTTATATAGTAAAATATGTATTGATGATTTGGTCTGGGGTGGGGAGACTCAAGCCCCTCCTGCCCCCCCCCCCTGGTTGCGCCACTGCTATTGACACAGAAACATTGCCTAGATGTAAACAGTACAATGACTTAACAGTGGGATAAACCAAATTATCCGAGGGTTTTGTGTGGGTGTTGGAAAAGCGGAGAAGCGTATTTTACTTATTTCTTCCTTTGGATATGGGGATATTCACTTATTTAGCACCAGGAAATGTCTCTTGTTTTTGACGTAGTTAACTGGACAGTGAACAATAAATCCTCTCAGATTATAAAAGCCACTTAAACATGGTAGTCTTTAATTCGTGCTGCTGCTGCTGTTGTTGTTGTTGTTGTTGTTTTATGAAAGTGACTGATCAGTAGGTGTTTTTTTCCCCCCTCTCGTACCCAGGACATGGGTTATAACATCTGGATAGACGAGGAGCAGATGGAAGGCAACTTGTTGGACGGGATGTCGGAGGCGGTAGAAAAAGCCTGGCTGGTCTTGATGTGCATCTCTGAACATTACAAAAACAGTCAGAACTGCCGAAGAGGTTTGTTTATTTATCACAGATGTCTCCATTAACGTATTGTTGAATGTGTTGTCAGGTACCTAAAGAATAATTAGGAATATTATTGTTGTTATTGTTGTTGTTATTGTTGTTGTTATTGTTGTTATTGTTGTTATTGTTATTGTTGTTGTTATTGTTGTTGTTATTATTATTATTGTTGTTATTGTTGTTGTTGTTGTTATTATTATTGTTGTTATTGTTGCTATTGTTGTTATTGTTGCTATTGTTGTTGTTATTATTATTGTTGTTATTGTTGTTGTTATTATTATTATTGTTATTGTTGTTATTATTATTATTGTTGTTATTGTTGTTGTTGTTATTATTATTGTTGTTGTTATGATTGTTGTTATTATTATTGTTGTTAGTGTTGTTATTGTTGTTATTGTTGCTATTGTTGTTATTGTTGCTATTGTTGTTGTTATTAGTATTGTTGTTATTGTTGTTGTTATTATTATTGTTGTTATTGTTGTTGTTATTATTATTGTTGTTATTGTTGTTGTTATCATTATTGTTGTTATTGTTGTTGTTATTATTATTGTTGTTATTGTTGTTGTTATTATTATTGTTGTTGTTGTTGTTGTTGTTGTTATTATTGTTGTTAGTGTTGTTATTGTTGTTATTGTTGCTATTGTTGTTATTGTTGCTATTGTTGTTGTTATTATTATTGTTGTTGTTGTTGTTGTTATCATTATTGTTGTTATTGTTGTTGTTATCATTATTGTTGTTATTGTTGTTACTGCTGATATTGTTGTCATTGTTGTTGTTTTTTTATAAATTTACATTTATAGATACACTGATGGGAGGTGGGAGAGAAGGGGGAAAGGCGTGGTAGGGGGGTCGGAGCAAAGCTTTGCATGCCCCAACCCTACTGGATGTCTCCATATCGGGTGAAACCTGTTGATTGTGTGCAGTGGTGAACAAATGCGGCTCATGTGAGTTCTGTGCTGAAAGTTGTTTTTTTTTCAAATGCCATACTTCTTTGTTTAGAAGCTGAGTACACCTCTAAGCTGAAAAAAGAATACATTGTGGTCAAAGTTCAACCCAGATACAACCCAGACAAATGGCTGGGGCTTTTACTAGGAGAAAAGCTTTATCACGAATTCGATGGTAAAGTGCCGTACGGTGAAATGTTAAATGTGAGTATTCGTTTGTGTTACTTTATAAAATGGTTGGGGCAGAGGCGGCCACGCTTGAGATCATTGACACCCACATGCCAAATATTTAACGCAGTGGCTACGGTACCATCAGGCGCCATTATATTAGGGTTAGGAATATGGCTGGTGCCCGTATTTTTTTTTCGGGTACCAGCAATTATATTAGGATTAGGGTTAGGATTAGGGTTAAGGATAGGGTGTGGTGCAATATCTATTGCTGGTACCTGAAAAAAAATACGGAGTCCCGCTTGATGGTACCGTAGCCACTGCAAATATTTATATAATGAAAAAAAACATAATCGATTTATCAATATTTATCGAGCACACTTTATTAAAAAAGCCATCTTTGATGTAGTGGCTAGAGGAGGGTGAATTATATTTTATGGCGTTCGATTTTGTGACTTAGTGTTGCTATCACATTTTTTTTTTGTTAGTTTAATTATTGATTTTTTTTTTTTTTTTAAACTGTGTTAAGTATTTTTTTTCTCATCTGTAGAGATTAGTCAAGGCAATAGTTGACGTCCAGAAAAAGAAATTTCCAGATTGTTAAAAGACAAAGTACTGCATATATGTCACTTAAAAAGATTAAATATATTGCATCTACTCTTTGCTTGAATTTTTTTAGTAAATTGGAAGTCTTCGTTTTTTGCAGATCAATTGTATAAAAAATTGTTAGGGAATATTCCACAACTTTTAGAGCATGAGCTAGTTTAAACGCGTTTTAGGTGTAAAATTAAATTTGAGAAAATGATGGAAATATTTTTTTGATAATCGGATACAAACATTTGTATTCATCTGAAATCCCCTTCACTAATCCTTATGTATTCTTAACGATGATGGTTTGGGGGGGGGGAGGGGTATATTTCTAAAGATAACTTTAATTAAAGGGTGTGTTTGTATTACATCAATGGGACAAAAATAAAACCTACTAAGAAATGATCGTGGGTTGTGGTAAACACAAATGACACAGAAACATTGGCTAGGCGTGAACACTTACAGGGACACAACAGTAGTGGGTTTAAAATAGAAGACGGGTTGGTGGAATGAGTAACTGGGGAGGGGGGGCGGCGGGGGTGGAGATGATGGGGCAATGATGGAAAATGGGCTATTGGGGCAGAGAAAAATAATGTAACGAAACATATAAATTCATACTTATGTATTAGGGTGTGTCGTATCCAGGCCCGTAGCGTGCGAGGGGAGTCAGGGGGCCCGGGCCCCCCCTGCGTTTTATCTGGCCCCCTCTGCTTATTTGTTCTACTTAGTAAAATGTATTAACTGGCCCCCTCCTGCTATGGCCTGGCCCCTGCTGTAGAATTTTCACGCTACGGGGCTGGTCGTATCCCACTTGCGTTTGAAATATAATAACACGACACAATTTCTTATAGTATGAGAGAATTGACAACTGAACTTTAATACGTGATATTTACAGATGAGAATCAACATATAAATAGAATGCAATGATTAACAACTGAAGAGTTCACCAATAATCTTTATATAAATAATAGCGGTGTGGGTTCTGCATAAAATCAAAAGTAAAGAATTAATACAACAGAATTCCAGTTTAAAATACAATCATGAAAAAATCGGATCTGCCCGAAACCAAAAAAATAATCTATCCTACCGATCAAGCCTAGGGGGATATAACTCTATGAAAAGTTTTTACTAAAATATCCATGAATACATTACTCCACATATGTCTACTCTGTATGAACTCATAATTAACTAACTCTAACAACCTTTCTATTTCTCCTTTTCGATCCTACATCCCGCGTACCTTCTTTTAATATTTCCGCTCTTTCCTTACTCGCGTCATCATCACTTTTATGTACATGCCAGCAAAGTGGTTTGGCAGCTTCCAGTCAAAATTATAGGTCAGTGCTATTGTTTGGGTGGCTTTAGCGCCAAACCGTAGATGAAGGTTATTGCCTGATTGACACTATTTCATCCCTCGTATTAATATATGCTTGACCTTACTAAAACCAGGTCACAAGCAACTAACATACGAAAAGGTAAACAACAGAATAATCAAACAATGCGTAATCATAAGGGATAGGAGAGGGTGATTGGATGGATTAATAGATAGATCGATGGAAGGATGGATTAATAGAGGTAGCTCGCTAGACAGGCAGATAGATAGATAGATAGGTAGATAGATAGATAGATAGATAGATAGATAGATAGATAGATAGATAGATAGATAGATAGATAGATAGATAGATAGATAGATAGATAGATAGATAGATAGATAGATAGATAGATAGATAGATAGATAGATAGATAGATAGATAGATAGATAGATAGATAGATAGATAGATAGATAGATAGATAGATAGATAGATAGATAGATAGATAGATAGATAGATATTTTGAGAATACGATGACAAATTTCCCAGAAAAAACAAGATGAGATAAAAGTAGTATGAAAATACATTCCACTGGCATGTTTCCAGATTACACATCACCTGATATCGACCTCTACACGTCTGTAGGCATTCGATGTACCACGTGTTCCTTACGTCATAACAGAGCTGTAATAAAAAAAAACAGAGAACCACTCACATGATGGGGAATTCCCTAAAATAAAGTTTAAAATAGCATCAAAAACCTATCGTCAGGTATTTTTCACGTACTAGTACAGTGCACGTATATAAAGAAAGCGTTTTGATAGACTAAAAAGTTAAAGTTTCATTTCTCGTGAAAAAATAGTTAAAATATAACTGTAATACTAATAATTGAGCTTTCATTGGACAGCCGCAGTGTTCAGGGTAAAGGTTGACTTGTTTATTCTTGTATTGTACTGCTAGAAACTGTGATACGTCACATCTTGGGCTGTTATAACGAAGGTGAGTGTGAGTAAGTCAATTCTTGAAAATGTTTCAACATAAACGTGATATAAAGATGGGCATATCGACTTGACAGGATAAAGGTTGATGTAGGCAGTGGCGTCACCTGGTGCGGCCCGCACCCTATTTAGTGACGCCACTTGATGTAGGGCTATGTTATTGATAAGTAAAAGGGTATAATTTTGTAAATAAATTGACAAAATAAATAAAAAATACGATAAAAAAAATAATTGACTAAACGTATAATATAAATATAGATTTGTTGCGTAATGATGGGTGGTTGAGTGATGGAAGGTCGAGAGATGGATGAGAGATGGATGGTTGAGTGATAGATGGTTGAGAGATGGATGGTTGAAAGATGGATGGATGGTTGAGTGATAGATAGATGGTTTAGAGATGGATGGATGGTTGAATGATGGATGGTTGAGAGATGGGTGGATGGATGGTTGAGTGATGGATGGTTGAGTGATGGATGGATGGTTGAGTGATGGATGGTTGAGTGATGGATGGTTGAGTGATGGATGGTTGAGTGATGGATGGTTGAGTGATGGATGGTTTTAGCTGGGTGGTTGAGATATGGATGGTTGAGAGATGGATGGATAGTTGAGTGATGGATGGATGGATGGTTGAGAGATGGATGGATGGTTGAGTGATGGATGGTTGAGAGATGGGTGGATGGATGGTTGAGTGATGGATGGTTGAGTGATGGATGGTTGAGAGATGGATGGTTGAGATATGGATGGTTGAGTGATGGATGGTTGAGAGATGGGTGGTTGAGATATGGATGGTTGAGAGATGGATGGATGGATGGTTGAGAGATGGATGGATGGATGGATGGTTGAGTGATGGATGGTTGGGTGGATGAGAGATGGATGGTTGGGTGGATGAGAATGGATGGATGAGAGATGGATGGTTGAGAGATGGATGGATTGTTTAGAGATGGATGGATGGTTTAGAGATGGATGGATGGTTATGAGATGGATGGATGGTTTAGAGATGGATGGATGGTTTAGAGATGGATGGATGGTTATGAGATGGATGGATTGTTTATGGAGATGGATGGATGGTTTAGAGATGGATGGATGGTTGAGAAATGGCCGGATGTATGGATACATAGGAACATATGTTTGAATGAATATGTGTATGAATATGTACGTAGGTATGAAACAGAGGTACAGTATACACCAGCCATAGTTCAACTAGATAAGATTGGAAAGTTCCGTAAAACTATTTAAAAAGTTCCAAAATTAGATCGATTACTTGACACCTACCTATCGTACAACTGGTTCTAAGACACACTATACCCGCTTTATTAGCTAATGTGGACTACACCACTGATATGTAGGTTATTAGGTCAGTGCCACCGTATGGGGTGGGGTGAAATCCGAAAAGGGCTCCTGTCGTTAGGGCCCCAGTCGTTAGGGGGGCCCTCCTCGAAAAACAGTAAACTACTTAAAATAAACTTCTTTAAAAAACCCACTTTTAACTGACTTATCAATTGGTGGGTATCTAATTAGAAGAGGGGGGGGGCAATTTTGTTGAGATCTTCAGGTGTCCAGAATTGCATAACTGGTTATGTTTGTGGCCGATGTGTAGGTACTTGTATAGATAGGTAGATTGGTTGACATACTACGGCCTTGGATCCACAATCAAAACATGTCCCAACACTTGTGTTGAATTTTTTTTTTGGCAATAAAAGGATTGGTGGCTATTTATATCGTATGACATGTTCTATATATAGCTAATAATAAAATCGATGTGCATGACTTGTACCGTGTGTCGGTCCAACAACAGAACACAGATAGTGGGCGTGGTGGGGGGGGGGGGGGGTGCACAGTCCCAGCACAGATTCGTCTGTCTAATGCAGACAAAGTTTCCCAGACATTTTTGACCCAGATATTTTTAACCAAGACATTTTTAATCCCAACATTTTTAACCCAGACATTTTTAATCCCGACATTTTTAACCAAGACATTTTTAATTAACCAAGACATTTTTTTCCTACTTTAAAATGTAAAAGTGATTTTTTTTGTGCCAGGGAAAAAACCGAATAAACCCTTGAGATGATCCCAAAAGGCAATTCAGGGTCAGAAGTGAGAGTGGGGAGGGGTGGATGGGTAGGGAGGACCTGATGCAGCCTTTTAAAACATTCAAAAGAATAAATATAGATATCATTCGGAGGAAGAGGTAAGTCGCGAAAAGTTTCTAATCCTTTGAAAAAATGCTCAAAATACATTTTTTTTACTTTTTTTTAAAAATATTTTCCAGATATTTGTGTGGGGGAAAAAAAAAACAGAAATGTCTGAAAATGACGTCATAGTGCAGACGACAGATACTCTCGACGCAAAAAGACATTTCATTGGTAATAAAGTAAAAACGCTATAAACATGTCTGTTGTTCTAATTAAATTTCACACACAATGTCGTAAACTTGCTCATTTCTGAGGCGGTTGGAGGCCGGGGGGGGGGGGGGGGGGAATAGGGCATCATTTATTTTACCGCCATTTGAGGCGGCATCTCTCGTACTTTAGAAGGCCACCAGTTAAGGGCGAAATATGTCTTAATTTAAAATATTTACCATGGGCATTAAAGAATTGGCGCTTATGGCGCGCTCAGATACTATAGCTGTGAAATTTCACAATTACTTTATTTTTCTTGGTAATGCTACTGTTACCTTTAGTTATTTAGTTAGATGCTAAACAATTACTTTAAGTTAGAAACTAAACTTCTATCTTAAGTTAGAAGTTAAACAGTAATATTTAGTTAGAAACTAACTATATTCACTAGAATTCTGACATTTTGGTTTAGCATAAAAGTAAGTAAAGTTCCCCTAATAAAAGCGTATACAGACCATCGTGTCTATGGCTATTCGATGGGATTGGGTGGCCAGTAGCTTGTAATGCCCAACCGCCTTTACTTTCCCCAATAAACGTCGGGCACCCATTAGAAAGCTGTGTGGACTTATCTATCAGACTCCAGAAATGTCCCAGTGAACTCGAGACCTTTCGGTCAGCAGTCGAGCGCTCTACCACAATGCCTCCGCGTACCTTTTAGATTAGCATGCAACAATGATATTATTATACGAAATGTCTAGAAATGTTTTTATTTTTAATTTGACCTAGGTGAGCACGAGATGCAAGTGTCTGAAAAAGGTGAAGGTGACCTGCACTCGTTTTACCTCGGCTGTACGAAGAATCCCGAGCACGCTTCGTTCATCCCCGTCAACAGCTTCACTCTTGACCACCTCCCCGAGGGCTTCCGGGATGAGGATGTCTATCAGGTGGTCCAGGCGCTGGCCGACCTGACCGTCAAGGTGACCGTGACCTTCACCAGCCTGGACAGGCCTGAGCACCAGCCGGGGTCGGACGCGGTGCCCTACCCGTTCTACAAGTCCCGTGGGAAGACCACGATGAGAGTCGGGACGGGACTGGTGGACAACGTGACGAAATACGACGGAGTTCCTTGCGCATGTCGAGAGTGCCGTCTGTCCGAGCGCCCGCAGGACGTGTGGGCGGAGCTTGAGGTCTTCACCGCGTCCCACGTGGTATTCGACGAATCCGAGGCGGGCGCGACTGTCTGCCGGCTTTTCTACGACGAGCCGAGCGGCGCATGCGTCAATTTGAGTGACGTAAGAATGTGGGAATCCGACGTGCAGAAGGACAAATGCCGGCTGATCTGCGTCACGCATGACGAGGGTGTCATCGACAGGCTCGTGGGGGTAAACAACCGAAGGAAGATACTGTGCAGGCGCGTGAGGGGCAAGTACTGGGGCTCCAGGGGCGTGGACAAGCTGACGGTGATCGTCTCCCACCCCCACGGATGCCAGAAGCAGATCTCCGTGGGTGAGTGGCGCTTGAGGAGCGACGACGGCCTACAAAGCATGTACACTTACACCACGCCCACCTGCCCGGGCAGCAGCGGCGCCTACGTGTATGTCCTTGGGAGTGTCGGCTGGTGGTACGAGTACGTCCACAAAGGCGTCAACTGCGAAGGGGTGAACTTTAGCGGTTCTGGTTACGATCCGGATTTTAGAAGCTAAATGTGAGTCAATGTGGAATATGTCTATGAGACATCAGGCGGAATCTATCAATGTGATATTAGGTGGAATCTATCAATGTGATAATAGATGGAATCAATCAATGTGATAATAGATGGAATCAATCAATGTGATAATAGATGGAATCAATCAATGTGATAATAGATGGAATCAATCAATGTGATAATAGATGGAATCAATCAATGTGATAATAGATGGAATCAATCAATGTGATAATAGATGGAATCAATCAATGTGATAATAGATAGAATCAATCAATGTGATAATAGATGGAATCAATCAATGTGATAATAGATGGAATAAATCAATGTGATAATAGATGGAATCAATCAATGTGATAATAGATGGAATCAATCAATGTGATAATAGGTGGAATCAATCAATGTTGTGGACTATAACGAAAAAAATGGGCTATGATATAGTATAAGAGCTTACCATAACTTATTCATATATCCTTTGAATGGGTATTCACGTATTAATTGTGCCTTAATTTACGTTAATAAATCCCAATTTAAAACAATGATATAATTGTATGTCAATTTTAAAGATTTTTTTTTAATGTTCGAACGTGGTGAGTGATGCTTGCAATTATTAATGTACATTTGTTTATTGTTTTTACTTTTATGTGTCACTTGTACCACTTAAAATATACTTAGATATGTCAATAATATTCAATGTATGTGACCATTTAATGGTTGAATCAAAACAATTAATATATATATATATATATATATATATATATATATATATATATATATATATATATATATATATATATATATATATGATGATGCTACGGAAAATTGTATTTTAGGGACAGAAATTATTTGGATAATATTACTAATACTTTATCATTATAACATTTGCGGATCATACTTTGACTGTTATTTAGTTTTAAAAAAAAAATAATAAACTAAACACTGTTGTGATTTAAAAGAATTTTGTTCTCTCTATAGTCTATATCGTCAACCTTGTTGAGAGATGACCTATATTCTTGAGATACACATTTTACACCTTAAACATGGTGATAAAAAATAATGGACCCACGGGGGCACAAAGAGCATTTAGCCCCCTGACATATGATTGGTTTGTCTAATTTTTCTTTTGTCCAATGAGAGAATGGCACTTTTTTTCCTCAAGGTACCTTTATTCCCTATATAATCCTCTTTAACAATGTTCCCTTAGTTTCTCCATTTCAGGCACTGGCGGCGGAGCAGGGGGGCAGGGGGGGGGGGCAGCGGCCCCCCTAAAACTTTTAAGGGGGGGCGGCGCCCCCCCTTGAATTTCCAGTCTGCCCCCCTAAAGTTTTAACTTTTTTAACTTTGTAATTCATTTTAGTTTATATGTATCATTTTCATAATTCATTTGTTTTATTTCTTAACTTTAATATTTGAAATAAATTATAATTAATTGACATTTTACAGTAATCACATTATTGAGAGTTTTTGTGGCATATTTTAAAATTAGTTGCAAGTACCCGGCGTTGCCCGGGTTTAAAATAATGTTTTCTGTTTATTTAAGAAGCGTTTTTTGACGTTTAATTAAGATTTAAAATAAGACGCATAAAAAAGGTTTTTTTTTGCATGCAAATTGCAATAAAAGGGTACAGTTCCTCTCTCTCTCCCTCCCTCTTTCCCTCCCTCTCTCTCCCTCTTTCCCTCCCTCCCCCCTCTCTCTCTCCCTCCCTCCCTCTCTTCCTCTCTCTCTCTTAGGCATGACTGTATCAAAAGATGACAATTGCTATGGATGAAGGAATGGAATGTAATAATGTAGTAAGTAATGTGATATTTGGTTCCCCGTACCGATCATATTTATAGTAAAAGCTCGTAAAACCTGAAATCGGGGTAAAAGTTTGCCAATTTTCATGCCTTTGATATCCAAAATAATTAATCACAATTAAAGTACCCATTGAGATGGAACGAAACCTGTTTAAGAACATTCCCCATGTACGTGTACCCAGTGGCGCAACCAGCAAAAAATGCTGGGGGGGGGGGCTCACATATTGAAAAAAGACAGTTTGACAGTCTTTTTTGTAACTTTATAACGTAAATTATGTATTGATGATTTGGCCTCGGGGTGGCTCGAGCCCCCCTCCCCCCCGGTTGCGCCACTGCGTGTATCAAATTTCACGTTATTTGGTTGTCTGGATGTTGAGTTTTAAGGGGACAGACAGACGGATAGCAAATGCGTCTTATAAGTATAGAGAAGTACAGGCCCGTAGCCAGGGGGGGCTAGGGGGGGCTGAGCCCCCCCCCCGTGCATGACCTGAGCCCCCCCCCCGTGCATGATTTGAGCTTTTTGACAAAATTTTAATAATAACGGCTATAAAACATCAATCATTTTGTTCAATAAATCAATAACAATAAAAACTTAAAAGTTTATATTTTGGCAATCATTCAGGCTATTTTTTCTTACATATATATAGCTTATCTAATTTTTTGGGCATAAAAGATTGAATCTTATTGGTATTTGGTGCTTCAACAGCCGTGTGTGAGAGCAGTTTCTCAACCCTCACACGAATGCTCACCCCATATCGCAAATCAAAGTTACAAAAGCGTCTAAATAATCTTTTTCTGCTTACATTTGAAAAAGATTTAACAGACAATCTGAATGCTGAAACATTTTTATGTAAATTCAGTGCTAAACCACGACGTTTGCAAATTTGAAACGTATTATAATATAAGTTCGCAACCAGTGCCGACGAGTGTGGGGTGGGGGCAGGGGGGGGGAGCCAATGCCCAGGGGCCCGGCGAGTTTTAGGGACCCGGACTGAGCTGGCCAATCAACTTTTTAAAATATTAATATCAGCACGGGGGCCGTGTCACCCCTGCCCAGGGGCCCGAAATTTCTGTCGATGGGCCTGTTCGCAACCTTGTTATAGTTTTTGTATCTTCTGAGGACAACTAGCAACTTAAATAAGTTAATAAAATAGCATTTACTTCTGACTTCATTTTTATACATATGTATAATAAAATAATAAAGTACAAACTCCGTGATTTCTGATTGATGTTATTTATTTTGCAAATTTACTTTTTAGCAGAATTAATTTTATTTTAAATTGAATAATTGCGACTGTTGTTGTTGATAGATCTGTTCTTTGTTTTCAATATTTAATAAGAAATATCACACAAATAGCTAAGCTATATTCGTGCATCTTTGTCGTTCTTCCCGGGTTGTAAGTTAAACCAACAGTATAATAATATAAATCAGGTATTTATTTTGTAACAATTGTGTAGCAGAACAAATGGTCAATATATTTATAACAGGAATCAGAAATTGCTCAGCCTCAATAAATTTTTATCATTAAATTATTTTTAACAAAACTGCAACATGCCATGCATTATTGAAACGTAGTTTAAATTATATATATTCCTAATTAATAGCTAAACAATCGGTACTAAAATGCACCATTCCAGACATGAAACTGCAAAACATTTCTTGGGGAGGGGAATCACTGAGATCCCCTCCCCAAACCCATCTTCTCCGTTCGCAAGCTTTCGGCGCTTTGCGCCTCCATTTTGGCCCCCCCCCCTCATAACATTTCTTCTACCCCACCAGGGGCTGATTTAGGGAGAAGGGCCGGGGGGGCCATGCCCCCCCGTTATCGCAAGTTTAGGTAATACATCATTAAATTATCGAAATATTTGTTTGTTCTAAGACCAATTTTCAACAATGAAAACAGTTTTGCCCCCCCTCCCGGGTCAATGTTTTGCCCCCCCCCCCGGTCAAAGTTGCCTAGATCCGCCACTGTGCCCTAGGAACATTTCTTAGGCACCCCCCCCCACCCCGAAAATGACTTCGGGCCCCCCCACCCAATCCAATATTCCTGGCTACGGGCCTGGAGAAGTATTGCCATCTACCGAATGACGGCAAATGTAATTTTTAAAAAAAATACAATTATTTATTATCTTTTCATAAATTACTTTTTGTTTATTGAGTTTCCAGTTTCCGGTTTCATATTCATCATCATTCATGATAATTATCAGTAATTTTCTGATCTAATTTCACTATTAAATTTGCAAACAAACTGACATTACGAATCAGTTGACGACAGAAGTGCTCAATGTTCAATTTTATGTTTTTTAATATATTATTTTTTAATAATATAGATTAAATACTTGCTACAGAATTACTATATTCTATTATAGAATTAAGGGGGTAAAATTTGTCTTTCGGTCATATTTTGTCTTGCCCCTCCTTAAATTTTCAAGGGGGGGCGCCGCCCCCCCCTTGAATTTTGGCTTGCCCCCCCTTAAAATATTTCGTTCCGCCGCCGGTGATTTCAGGGCCCTATATTATGCATTAGACGTAGTGAACCAAATATTAAGAGCCCTTGTGGCCTCAATAGAACCTATCCCCATAACATGCTTTATTCAGTGCCTTGTGGCATTGGCGTAGGGAGCTTAACTCTCGCCCCAGGCATAACACCTTTTTAGCGCCCCCCCCCATTCAAAAACTAAATAACATTATATGTAAAATATACTATTTGTCGCCCCTTTGTGAGTAGCGCCCGGGGCATGATGACGCCCCCCGTGCACCCTTCACTACGCCACTGCTTTGTGGGGGTTAGGAATTATTTTTACTAAGGCACTGTTTTTCCCTATGTAACGTATATTAATTATTATCGAATCTCTATGTCATAACCCCCGTTAATTGACCTTTGCATGTTGACCCCCCCCCCCCCCAGACTATGTTTTGTTTACAAACACTGCCGTATGGTCGTAAGGTGATAATCTTTTTCCATGACCTATTTCTTTGATTGTTTACATGTCTAGTGGACTCAACCCTCTTGTGAATTAGACTAGGTACTTCCCCTAATGTTAACCGCTAGACGTATCTAGCCAATGATTTGTTTACATAATTTACAAATACCGTCGTCTGGTAGTAAGCAGGTACGGTAGTATTTTTTCATGACCTATTTCATTTCTGGCTTAGACGTTCAGTTGACACAACTCCTGTTTATTGAGCTAGGTACTTCCCCTAATTGAGCCTGCTAGCCAATGCAATGTTTACAAACACAGCCGTCTGGTAGTAAGCAGGTACCGTAGTATTTTTTCATGACCTATTTCTTTGCTTGTATACATGTCCAATGGACACAACTTTTGTTGAATGAGCTAGGTAATTCCCCTAATTGAGACTACTGGCAATTGCCATGTTTACAAACATAGCCGTCAGGTATAATTTTTTCATGACCTATTTCTTTGCTTGTTTATATGTCCAGTGGACACAACTCTTGTTTATTGAGCTAGGTAACTCCCCTTATTGAGACAGGGCTTTGTTTACATACTAAAATATATAAGGAGACAGCAACTTGTCAAGCGCTAGTAATAGTATAACTTGCTGTTTATTTGACTAACTTGGAAAATTTCCTGATTTATACTGCTTTCCACTGTTATTACATATATAACCATCAACAGTATTTTTCTAATAAAATTTTATTTTATCTGATCTAAGATACATGTTCGATCATATTGAACTTATGTCCGCCAGGGTTCAAACAGTGTAGCCATGCCCGTAGCAAGGTCAAAGTAAGCAAGGGGGCACCTTTGCTTTTTCTTTATTTTTTTCTCTTTTTCTTCTTTTTTAAGCGGGGGGGGGGCACTCCAACCTAGCGGGGGGAACGCCCCCCCCGGTACCCCCCTTGGCTACGGGGCTGAGTATAGCCACGTGTAGGCTACAAACAGAGGCGGATCGATTTAAGGACGGGAAAAAGACACGAAACAAACTGGCTGATGAAATGAAAGAAAGAATTAATAAGGGATGATCTGTTTTAGTAAAACTCAGTGCCGAACCTAGAGATTTAAGGTCCCGGGGGCTTGGCCTCTTTGGAGGCCCCTGCATTTTGACATTCGACACCATGACGTGAGATAATATACTTAATATTTAATGTAAAAAATGGGGGGCCCCCTCAAGCTGGAGCCCGGGGGGACTTTCGATTTTGCAACCCCCTTCCCCCCACCCTAGGTACGCCTCTGGTAAAACTGCAGAAGACAAGGTTAAGACAATGGGGTCGAGTAAGTCCGTCCCCTATAATGGTGTAAAGGTACGGGTATCAGCTGCAGATCAAAGTGCTACTATATGGGAATATGGCCTATGACCTGCACACTCACTAAACTTTCATTTCGTTTACAAATTACAGTACTATTTTATATTTATGTCCATTATGATGAAAACGAGGACTCCTTATAGCTCTATATTAATTATTTACATTGAAAAATAATTAATTAACCCTGTTTTACTTTTGAATTTGAATTTTTTTATATTTTTGTTGTTTTGGTCTGAAGTCAGATTACCTGGCATACGAAAAAACTTTCCTAGCAGCTATGACGTCATCGGAAGTTATTTCCGGCATCTTTGACTATTTTACTTTCGTTTTAATTTCACTATGGTGTGCATCTCTATTAACGACTTGATTTAAATTACACTTTATCACATCGACGTATAGCATTATACAACTCCATGATGATATTTGTATGATAAAGTGGGTAAATTTAATTTTATAAAAACTAAAATGAGTGAAAATAAACTAAGTATCAACTTCAATGTCCAGCCTTGAATTGTTGACCTGACGATAAGTAAGTTGTTTTACCGCAGTGGCTACGCTTACGTCAAGCGCCTTTTACTGGGTTCGTTTAACTTATTAAATCTAATCAGACGAAAGCATCTAAAGTTAACATGGATTCTAAAGTACAGAAAAATGAAATACGCTTGAAATTAAAATTCTTACAAGAGATCAAAGAAGTTTTGCATGAAGAAATTGATTCTATATCTGATCAGGTAAAACTATTAGTAGTATTAGTATATACTTAACTGTCTATAAGACTTATAATAAGTACTATAACAATATTGTCAGTGTTAGATTGTATAAAGTATTTAATTTTATTTGCTCTTTTAACAGTATAGTTAGATATAGAATATTTATAAGGATGTTGAATAATGTTGTTATAAGTTCCTTTGTTAATTTTGGATCTTTCCCCTTTAAAATGATAGAAAATGATGAACCTATTACCGATGGTCTGGGTGACATGTTCATGGGGGAATTATGATTATGAATCTCTCTGCATGCTGCATAACCCAATGAGTCCTAAATGCTTTATAGTATCTAGAGATAAGCATTCCATCCTTTGAACTTTAAGTGACCTAATACAACAGTTTTCAACCCGTGGAACATGAGGTTGGGAAGGAGTTTCACATCTTTCAAAGGTACAGACTCAATTTTCCATAACAAAGCAAAGTTTACCATCACTACTCCATCACACCAAAAATAAAAATGATTTTTATTTACTACTTTCTTATTACAAATTTTTCACAAAATATTTAAAAGCATAAACATTTTCTTGAAATTTTTTTTTAAATTCTGTAGGGTTTTTGTAATTGGCAATAGTTCAAATAACCAAAATAAATCACCTTCTAAAGCAAATGTAAAACTTCATTAATTTCATTTTTTTAATTATATATATTATATTATATATATATATATAATTATTTTAGAAATGTTTTTTCTTTACTAATCTATCAGGTAGTGCAGGTATCTTAGAGATATTTTATTCACATTTTTAACAGTATATGATATCTCACTGCCCTATAAATTTACTTTATACTTGTTAAAAAAAATCCTTTGGCTGTTTTAATGCAGTGGGAGCTGTGGCTTTAGATTTCCATGCTGAGGCACTGTGGTCACAAGAAATAAAAATATTGAAACCTATTTAACACTACAGTTAATTTATAATAGCAGAAGTAGCGATCTCATTTTAAATATATATATATATATAATCCTTTTTGTAAGTTTTTTGTAAAATCTTTTTAATTGGATACACTGATAACGGGTAATTTCTTAACTTAGGTATTTTTAATATTGACACTTTAAACTATCCTATAACACGAAAAGAATGATTCATATCTTCTGAAAATATTTTTAGTTTTGTTTTAAAAGTGATGACATGGATGGTTTTAAAAAAGAATCGAAAATATAAAGTTAGTTTTTAAACCGGAAGTTGAGGTAGTACTGAGATACTTTGGCTACCTATTTGAACTAAGCTAACAAAAATGCTCATTATATTTACTAAAAAATCTGTACATGTGTGATAAAACAATTGCATTAAACAAGAATGTGTGAAGGTTCACTGTAAATACCTTGTATAAAATGTAATTTCTTGTAAACTTCTACTTAGCAGCAACATAATTTTTTAACTGAGCGTCATATCAATACATTATCATATTTATTTTGTTGACAGCTTTTATATGTCTTATTTTAAGGTAATTGTTTTTGGCACATCAGCATTATTAAATTCCAAAGAAACTGGGGATACGCTCAAAAGAGTGGAGAAAACAATCAATCTGACAACGTCTTGTTTTACCAAACTGGCTGAAAAAATCTCAAGTAATTTTATTTTTAAATCATATTCCTTTTTTTTTTTAAAGTAATATAAACCTATTGACGCCTCTCCTAATTAGAGAATTTCATATTCAAACACGGATTCTGTTCACTGGGGTCATACAGATTCAAACATGGATTCTGTTCACTGGGGTCATAATAAGAAAATTTATTTCCTAGTCATGCCTGGAAGTAAAGAGGGTTAAATATAACTGTCGTCTTGTGTAAAAGATTGTACACAATTCTTTAACTGTACATTTTGTTATCAACGGTTTTGTTGCATCGTCCACAGTTTAAAATGAAAGATTTCAGTCTTCCTAAGTCTTTCCTTTCTGAGCATTTTAACTCAATTGAAAAATATATATATATTTAAATGTAAAAACATATTCATATTTTTATCTTGTGTTTTTCAGCATTGAAAAATGTTACTGCAAGTGTGAATGATCTAGATCCTAATAGCCAGATTGCAAAGTATGGACAAACACTCGGCCTATCACAACAGTTTGACACAAAGCAAAGTATGGAGATTTGTTTTCATATTGTGTAACATTGTATTGCATTCTTACTAGACCATTTTTTATCTCATTTGATTAGTTTATTTTATTTATTATTTTTTTCTTGTTTTTTTTTATTTTAGACCATAAATGGTTTTAAGTGTGTATAATAGTGTATATATATAATTGCTAAGTATAAAGGTGCAATATATTTAGTATTTTTGAAGTTTATTTACAACATTTCATGGGATACACTAAAATATCAGTTTGTTTTCTAAAGGCTTCTGGTATTTTTTTAATGACTATATCTTGAAAGAAAAAAGTAAACATACTTCATTCTTTCTATTGTAAAGCAGGTCTTTATCAAGATCTTCAAGCAAGGCTGGATAATCTAACAGAGAAGTTTTCTGTGCTGGAGAGCAATGTAGACCCACTCTTGTCATCTGTTCATAGAATTAATGATGATTTTTCCACCTTCAAATCTGACATTCACCAAAGTGTTGAAATCGTTGAAGGGAGCCAGAAGAACATGGAACTGCTTATATCCCAAATATCGATAGATGTTGGTGAAATAAAAACATCTCAGAAGAATGAAAAGTTTCTTGCTCGTGTTGATAAATTATCAACAAAGTTGTCTAACCTAGATATAGAGATGCAGCAGTTCAATGCAGAATTCAATAAGAAAGTTTTAGCAGTCAGAGATTCAGTCTTTTCAGTTTTAAAGAGCTACCCTACTGCAGATTTCACAGATCTTCGGAAAAAACATGATGTCTGTCAAGCTGACATTCACGAACTCAAATCACAAATTCAGAAACTTGTTGAATATGTGAAGACACTTGACAGTAGCAAGCGTGGACCGTCCACAAGTGTTAAGTGTAGAGATATGTGTGGCTGTGCTGAAGAAATAATTATGTTAAAAAGAAATGTGAGTGTTGGTTTGAAAATTCACTTATTTTGTTGTGCGTAGGACATCTTTTTTTTCCCTTTAAAAGATTTTTTTTTAATGTAGGGGGTCGTAGAAAATTTAAATTATTTTTTGAACATGACTTGGTCCCATTATCAAACTTACACAGACTTGGTTATACAAAATTGTGGGATTCTGTTTCTTCATGTACAATAATATTTGAAATGAATCATCCATTAACTTAATAATAGATCATTTCATTAGGTAAATTATAAACTATAATATAATTTTTGGTTCCCCTAGATGTAGGGTAGAATTGTCTTTACATGCATTACTAGGCAGGTCATCTTCATTTATTTTTTTAAACTTGTTGTCATTTCACATCTTTAGTGCTAGTAGATAAATATGGCTTAATTTTCTAAACAAATAGTAGCATGGAAGAATGGCCCAGGGGTCAACCCTATATGGCTGCCACCTGTAAGATGCATGCTTCAGGTGAGATGTGTCTTTTCTTGGGCCCAAACAAAAAAATCCAAATTTAAAATGAGAATCCCTGACATTGTTTCAGGGCGTTAAAGGCTGATAATTTTCATAAATTGTATTTAATCAGTTTTAATGGTTTTATTTCAGTTTTAATGGTTTTATTTCAGTTTTAATTTTTTTATTTCAGTTTGGTTTATTGTGTTGTTTGGTGGCCAAGAAAATTACAGTCTCAGATAATCACAGATAGTATTTGACTGGGACTGGACCCTCATGATCTGAATCCCTAATAAACATTTGTGTGCAGATATTTTAAGCGCATTGTTTGGACTGGGATATATGTTGATCTGCTTTTGGATGTAAATATGTTTACAGCTTTTGTATGTTCCGTTTTAGATTAAGTATTTAAAAAAAACAACTCTGTTTGAGATTAATTGTAAAAAAAAAGTGCTTCATCATTTTTTCTAATAAAAATTCTTAGCTGTATAAAAATATTTTATTGTAATTTTTATAAAGCATTTATGTTTAGGAAACTTTCCGATCATTAACTTCTGATCTTTACAGATTCTGTTTTTGGTATTATTCTGATATTCTTCTTACTGTTGATACATTATTCTGGAGATTTTCCTGTTTATTAATTTAGTTATAAAAAAATAACCATTAAAGCTGCTAATAAGATTAAGCCTAGACTTCTGTTAATCTTCTGTGCTTAATTATAACAATATTTCATTGGTTGCAATAAGTCATGTGGCTTTTGTGTGTCGATTTCATATGGATTATGGGTGGCAGAGATGTGTAGAGCACATGACTGTCAACCTGTGAGTCCAGGTCCGATCCTACGAGATCAAGGGAATTTTTTCAGGTCCTAGTAAAATTTGGTACCTGACTTTAGTTGTGTAAGTTATTGCGGCTGGGCATTGTGCTAACCACATGCCCCCTTTAAATGCTGTGGTTACAGAAACCAATGACCTCTGTAGAAATAGGAACTTTTTTTTTATGTATGTGTATAAGGAGCATACATTGTCTCAATCAGAAATTCTCATGTTAAATGCCACATAAATTTTAATTATTAAATTCAAACAAAATTTCAAACAGCCAAATGGAGTTTATTTCATCTGGGTTGACAATTAGCTTAAAAAATAAAATTCTAGAGAAAAAAAAATTTGAAAAGAAAAAAATATTAAAGTTCGAATACAGAGATTTGATCACCAGAATAACAAGTCATTTTGATATCTTGCTATTTATAAATACTTCCAAGAAATTTTGCTTAAAAAGATTTTAAAAATCATCAAAAAAAATATTCTTATGTGTAAAACATAATTTTCTTTGAAGTAATCAAAGCGGGGTCCATTCACAGTTGTAATTGCCTTCTTATAGACTGCAAGTGAGTTTTGGGTGAAATGTATTGCCACCCGACTCACAGCCTTGTTGATACATCATCATAGATCATATTTGTAAGAATCGAAAAATTAAAATCAAAATAATAGGCCCAGGGAAATGGGAACTGCACATCATTTCACATTAAAAATAAATATTTTATAATATTATGTTCATAGATTCTAAGAATTTAAAAAAAAAAAATGCAAATATATTTGAATGTCCTATTACAGCTACACAAAAAAACAACTCAGGGTTAAGGGGGAAAAAATGACCAGTATTTCAAAGTTTAGAGGTACAAAAAAAAGAATGAAAGTTTACAGACCTTTTTTATTTCCCACACCTAAAAAATATTTATGGTGCCATTTAAGATGATTGCATGTTGTAATACAGGAATCATATTTTATAAAAGTGGAAAATGAGGGAATTATTTTGTTTTCCTGCTCTAAGAACTGGGTCTGTTCAATACTGTCACTCTGTTCAATACTGTCACTCTGTTCAATACTGTCATTTTGTTAGTTTAAAAAAAACACTTAATGAGCCCTGAAATTTGAAGAGAGGGGAAAAAAATATGTTTTTGTTTAAGTAAATTATGTAATTATTACAGATGCATGTATGTTTGTGTAAAAGGAAAAAGTAAAATAAAAACCATGCACAATTATGAGCTAGAAACACACTGAACGGTTTCGGGGTATTAATTATATACATATATTAGAACTGTCCAAAAATACGTGGTCAATAACCAAAAAAGACTCCACCAACTATTTAAAAAAAAATACACATATATACACATTCAAATAAAAAATGTGGACAAAAATTTGATCATTGATTATATACAGCAGCATTCAAAGATTTTGAATGTGATAAAAGAATTATGATTTATAAAATGGATGGTTTAAATTGGTGACAAGAATTCTGTCAGATGTGATGAAAGCAAATAAAAAACCACAAAGTACTAACCAAAATAAAGCAAGTGGAATTACACTTGATGACATGGTGCAGAAAAATGTTAGAATTCATTAACAATGAATTGAAGATAAATGATTCAGCTCATTTCTTTTTGCCTCTGTTATCATTTTTGGCATCAATATTAAAATTTTACTTTTTAAAAAAATAGCTTTGCGCAATTGTTAACATATTTTCAATGGGGCCAAAAAAATAAACTACAGCTGTTTGCAAAAAATATATAATAAATAGCCACAAATTTTTTTTAGAAATTCTGAGTAAATTATACGTTGAATTTTTCATTTAATTTTGCCTCAAACAGAAAAAAACATTTGGTAGTTTAAAAGACTGAACCCAAAATACACAAGTTTCAAATAACTAAGACAAAGATCATGGAACACTTCATTTAATGTTGTTCATTTCTCCAACTTTCCATGATTAAAATTGCCAAATAAAAAAGTAAATTGCATTTATCCTAACAGTTACATTTCTCATGGAATTTTTTTAGCCTTGATTAATCATAAAAACTACAAATCACAGACTAAAGGTTTTACCCACAATCCACAGTTTGGTTTCTCTCTTCCACAACCTTTCTTACTTCACTTCTCAAACTTTAATAAACAATCTCCTATTTCTTCCAAGCTAGGGGTATCAAGAATCTCACTACACCCGAGTTTATCAATGGGCGGGGCAGCGTAAGAGTAGGTCAGTGACAAACTAACAGGGTCTTAAGTTTTAAAAGCGAAACAATGTCCATGATGATGGTGTATGAAGTTCGAAAAGCAACATGAGACTTTGGGAGGGGAAGATAAATAGGAAATGCTTATTATCGCTACAATGGCCACAAGGACAGCGGAAATGAAGTGACCCAAGGTGATCAGCTTTAAAGCAATGTTGAATACAGCAACATTAATGCAAACAGAAATTTTAATGCGCATTTACTAACAATAGCAATGCGCATTTACTAACAATAGCAATTTTAAAAAAAACTAAAATTTAATACTGATTTTCAAATTACAATAAATTTTCTTCAGTATGAAACTAAATTGCATAATAAGCTAGTAACAAATGGGTTGTAAATTTTTACAAGTATTATGTAAAGAATCACCTGTTATACAATTTTTATAAAAGAAAATTACAATAGCTAATTTATTTTTTTTTTGGTCAGAAAATAAAAGTGACATGCAAATTATAGCACAACACTAAGGATTAATTATGAAAAATATAATAAAAAAAAAAACGTTTTCACTTGGCATGCGCCAGTAATAATGATTCGTGCCAGGATCTAAATCTGTAAGCGAGCTGCTGTGCACTTCTAGCCTGGATTCAAAATTAGCCAACAAATTATAACACTCTTACACGCATTTACACACATACAGTTTGAAGATGTCACTTCACTCCAATAATCAAAACAATGTCAAAGAAAAAGGTTTTGAATGATCCAACAGAAAACAATGTCATTTGTTACAAAGTCTGAGAAGAAGCTAAAAATTAATTCAGCAAAAGACCTTATACTCAGTCTAATAACCAAGAGACAGAGCCATAACATTTCAACCTATGACATTCTTTTTATCCAGATTTTAGCAAATATATCTGATGTAAATCTCATCATAAAAATCTTAAGTAAACAAGTTATATTTTATTGGGAGGAAAAAAATCGTCACACTGTTATAAATGTTCATAAAATATATTGCACAGAGTAAGTTACAAATATTTCTAGATTAGAATACGAATAAAAAAAGTGACCAAATTACAGAAATAAAATTTAGAAAAAACATCCAATGAAATGAAAAATAAATACTAACAAGGTAAGCAGATAAAACTGGCCTTGATCCCTATGTGCAACAAATTACAAGAAATTCTCATGACATCCTTTATATAAAATGTGACTAGTGCATAATTCTTTAACTGAATATCTTTTAAAAAAATATTCCTCATCATAAGACAAGCTTGCTAAAAGAATTTTGTTTTAACTGATTTGTATCCAATTATTTATGTCATTAAATGGACAATTATGTCTCTGAATTTTGTCACAAATAAAAAAAAAAAATGAACCGGTAGTAAATCAACTGTACCAGTACTGAACCAAAAGTACCAGTAGTAAATCAGCTGTACCAGTATTGAACAAAAAGTACCAGTAGTAAATCAACTGCACAGTACCTAACCAACAGTACGAGTATTGAATCAACTGTACCAGTATTGAATCAACTGTACCAGTATTTAATTTACTGTACCAGTATTAATACAACTGAACCGGTATTAAATCAACTGTACCAGAATAATTCCCTATCATCAGTAGAAAGGTCAATGACTAAGTGGACTAATGGAAGATTTGACAAAATGTTTACAATGAAATAAGTTGACCTCTCTCCAACCCACCAACCTCACAGGGATTGTGGGGAAAAAAAAAATTGTTCAATAAATAAGGTAAAAATAAATACAACATTGCACTGTTTCAAAGTAGTCATCCTCCAGACTAATTAAAGTAGTCATCCTCCAGACTAATTAAAGTAGTCATCCTCCAGACTAATTAAAGTAGTCATCCTCCAGACTAATTAAAGTAGTCATCCTCCAGACTAATTAAAGTAGTCATCGTCCAGACTAATTAAAGTAGTCATCCTCCAGACTAATTAAAGTAGTCATCGTCCAGACTAAATAAAGTAGTCATCGTCCGGACTAATTAAAGTAGTCATCCTCCGGACTAATTAAAGTAGTCATCCTCCGGACTAATTAAAGTAGTCATCCTCCGGACTAATTAAAGTAGTCATCCTCCGGACTAATTAAAGTAGTCATCCTCCAGACTAAAGTAGTCATCCTCCAGACTAATTAAAGTAGTCATCCTCCGGACTAATTAATCAAACACACATTCCAAACAACAGAAGCCTGAATCAAGCAGGAAAAAAAAAAAACTACAGATAAATTCACCCTCCAATGTGCTGAGCAATGGGTGATGAGACTAAGCGGGTGTGGTCCAGCCTTATGGTACACGTGAGACAGCTGTCCTCCATGGACAAATACATGAATATACAACATCTTTCTGTTCAGTCAAAATTAACACAACATACAATGCATGAACATGGATAATATCTCTCCCTTTTTTTTTGACATGTGGCTAAAATAAAGACATGTACAAATTTTACATCCAATCTTTTGGCCATAAATCAAATCAATTGACAATAAATCAAATCTACCGTTTCTGTTATTTTTATCTTTTTACAGAAAATTATTCTTTTTGAAGTACATTGATAAGTGTAATTGACTTACTTAATGTACTGGCAAATACAAATTGTAATTGACAGATTTCAGGGATGAAATATAATCTATTGCTTTGGTATATATTAAGTTTTGCTGAACATATTAGCCACTGATTTACCACGAATTTGCAAGCAAAGGGGTTTCAAATTAATGCCTTTTTTTTAATTACACATATTTCTTGTGATCTGTCATAAGAACAAACCAAAGTTTATTTAAAGAAACTAATTCTTTCTATTTCTTGGTCTACAATTAGGAGAGATATAAACTGTGTCCAGCTTCAGTTCACTTTTTTTTTCTTTTTACAATGATTCATTCACAGCTAACATAAATGTACATCAATTAAACCATCATAACAACATTAGTTGGTGTATAAGCATACATAGTTTCATCATACATGTACAATGTTAACTCTTTAAAAAGAAATCTATAATATAATCATATATAAAAAAATCTATAGTATAATGATACATAAAAAAAATTCAGACATGTAGAAAAATGAATCTCATATCTTAAAAACAAAATATAAAAAAAAATCCAATGCACAGCCATGGTACCAATGAAGGTGTTCCTCTGAATGACAAAGTGGAGAATTATTCAGTTTAATTCAAACAACACAATGTATCAGCAAAAATACCAACAAAAAAATTGCAAACGAATATAGTGATAAATTATCAATGATTCTTATTTATCAATGACTAGATATTTTAAAAGAATGATATGAAGTAATTTGAACAAGATAAATAATGCTGAGCACTCCTGACTAATAAATTTAACACAATAAAGAAGAGTTCTCTTGAAAGCATGTTCCTCTGTTCTAGACCAAATACATTATGGCTTGCTTCATTTATAACTTAAAAGTTTGATCACAAGCAAGAGTTTCAATTAAAAAATAAAATTCAGCAATTTGAAGGATTCTATTGAACATTGAACAACTACATTTTAACCAATTAGAATAAAAAATGTAAACATGTCATAGATTACAAAGCATTGTCCTTGGGATCTGAAGGTTATTGGCTGGCCAATGGTTGAACGTCTGCCAAATCTACCAAACCTTCTTGTTTTCCACTGCTACAATAAATGTACTGAGAGTCAAGATGCTCCAACACCTGAACAAAATAAAAAAGTAATGCATCGATTTAATTCCATTTTGTTATACTTTTACCTATAAGTAACATATGCATGCAATAAATAAAATGTCTGAACAGGCAATACATTTTTTAAAATCTAACAACAAAACTTTTTCTGTTGATAAAATTACAAGTGTATATAACTTGACAGTATTCTGCCCGCTTAAAGATGTGTTACCTGAAGATGATCCCCTTCTTTAAAAGCCAATTTGTCAGAACCTTCTTCCTCTACACAGGTTGTGACTGCAATAACATATCTGAGGACAAATGATTTCCAATTTTAAGTGTGAGCCCATTTAAATGCTTATATACATGTCCTGAATAACAGAGGGCTAACACAACTGATTCAATGGTTACAGAAACATTTTTTCATTGCAAATATCTATGTGATGAGATCATGTATAAGTGTAACTATAATACCAGGTTAGCATTCTATTAAAACACTATAGGGTTGTTACTTCATTTTTTATCATGTTAATAAATGGTCAACATTTTAAACTAATATATGTAACATATATTAAACTAATATCTATAACATATTTTGAACTAATATCTATAACATATTTTAAACTAATATCTATAAGATATTTAAATAAACCATCAGCCTCAGATATGTAGTTATTTACTTAATGAATCAATGTTTATCAAGCCACATCAGGCATTATGTCAGTTTTACCTGCTGTCAGGAATCGTAAACGTGTTGTCAGTTTTACCTGCTGTCAGGAATCGTAAACGTGTTGTCAGTTTTACCTGCTGTCAGGAATCGTAAACGTGTTGTCAGTTTTACCTGCTGTCAGGAATCGTAAACGTGTTGTCAGTTTTACCTGCTGTCAGGAATCGTAAACGTGTTGTCAGTTTTACCTGCTGTCAGGAATCGTAAACGTGTTGTCAGTTTTACCTGCTGTCAGGAATCGTAAACAGAATCGTAAACGTTGTCGGTTTTCCATCCCACTGGCATGTCTGCGCCACATCAATGTTGGTTTTCCATCCCACATGTCTGCGCCACATCAATGTTACAGCTTACGCGCTTCACTATTGCTGCTGTCAGAGTCACTCAGCGATGCCTCGGACACCCCATCTTCTGGATGCCCAGCAGCACCCATTTTTGAGCATTTGGTTACAGCATCCGGTAGGGCGGTGGCTGTTGGACAGCTTAAAGCCACACTGATCTGATCAAACTTAGCTTCATCCTCACTTTGGAGAAACCTGTTTCCAATTGGAAAAGACTCACCATAGGGTGCATCGTACATTGACAATGGCCTTGTGAGAGATTTATGGGAAGGGATGTCACTTTCTTCCATTAAATCACAGTCTCTTTCTACGAATGCCGACAACGGCCTTGCTTTAGGGAAATTCTCCGCACTTTTATTCCTGACAGCCCCAGCCGTGGTGATAATCTTACAGCTGAGCTCTTTTTCCTCTTGGATTATCTTCTCTTTGTCAGGATTTGGAGCCTTTCGATTTGAAGAGAAATTGAGCGTATCTTACTAGGGGTGCTCTCACTTGTTTTCACAATGGTTGGGTCAATGGACAACTGGGCTGGCTTAGTTGGGCGTGACCGGAGTGGTGGGCTGGGTACTTGCTACAGAGTCCGACCCCTGGGTCAGGGAAAGTGAATCTTTGGGTACAACACATTCTATGGTCCCAGTTAGCATCCTCCGCTGCTTGTTTTTCACTCCCGTTTTTGCTTTTATCCATTGGGGAAGAAGTAAGCGGTCAAAAAAGGACAGCAGACTAAAGGAAGATCTGGGGGATTTCTTCACTGGGTGAGGGATTGGTTGGGGTTGGGACTTTTCCAAAGGCAAATTCAACCCAAGACGAGGTACGTCATCCTCCCTGGTCAAGGGGACTTTGACCAATACAAACTGTCACATCAACTTCAGTCAGAGCAGGGATTGCATTCTGCTGGACAATGAGAACCTCAGGGCTTGTCACTCATTCGCACATCAACATCAGCCAAATGGCTTGAGCCACACCTGCTCAATGGTTTTCTTCAAGGCCGCATCCAACTTCTGCAGCTTCTCATCTAGGTGGCACTTTTCTGTGTCGTACTTCTTAGTAGTTTTCTTTTCCACCTCCCTCGACATGTTTATCATCCAGCCCATCATAAAAAACGGCTGGAGGTTGTCTGATCAGCTCAATATTTGGCAGGGAGTGCACAGCGCTTTCATCTCACTAATCTTAATTGGCTCCTCCAATTTCTTGACCAGCTCCTCGTATTTTCTCACTTCTTCCCAGTCAATGTCCTCCAGACTTTATTGAATTGGTGTAGTTCTCATTCATGATCACCATCTCTGAAAAATTCGAATCCGTCGCTCACATGACCATTAGCATCCGCATTCAGCACATCCGATAACTCTTTTGGTTACACCCATTATCTTTGAGGCATACATTCTCAGTGTAAGAGCCGTTGTCAATGAGAGCCAGATCAGACACTCTGGAGGTTTGCTATTTTAGTGAGCATACATGAGCCTGTCCATTCCAGGATGCCTGCCAGCTTCTTTGGCCAAGTACGTCGGACACGGCAGTCTTACCGTACCTGTCAACAGGGCTACTGTGGTCCCTGACTACCGCAGGCAACGACGACTCATCTGGGATGTTAATATTCACAGACACATTCCTGCTGTACTCATCTGCTGGATACCTCTCGTGAGGAGTTTTCTCTTACTCATCTGTTTGTGCTCATCTGCTGGATACCTCTCGTGTGAGGAGTTTCTTTACTCATCTGTTTGGCACCCTCTATTTCATCGGCTTTCTTGACAGGTTCAAATTTTGGCTTAGCGCCATCCACAGGTAACTCCTTGTCCACATTCACCTTTATGGGCTGCGCAGAGGCAGATGAAGAGGACGATGAACCGATTTTGGCAGCCACGCTGGCTAAGGCGTTGGAGATTGTGGGGCTTTTAAACCACCTCCAGGCTGATCCAGTGTTGGCTGAAGGGGCTACAGCAGGTTTCAGTGTGTTGGTAAGTGGTGCAGGGGAGGCAGATGTGGCAGCTTGCTGCTGCTTTAAATGTGGCTGCTGGGCATTGTGGGAATCATTTATAACCTCTGACACTTTATCAGTGGGATTCTGCATACAGAAATGAAGATAAAAATTATAACTCAGTTGTGAAATATATCAAGATATTAAAAAATAAGCACACTTTTTCTTACCACACAACTTAGTGACTCACCTCAAAATTTGACACATTAGAGGAAACCATTATACAGCTGTCACTCATAACAAGAGTTGCGATTGGTCCAATATCCAACTGGAAGGGAAGAACAGCCAATGGTTGTAGTGTTACCAACAGACTGTTATATGACTGCTCCAGAACACCCTAAAGACAAAAAGAAGCAATTAATATAAAGATAAATTTTTCCTGGCTTAAAAAAAAATGTGTTTTTTTTTTTAATTAACAGATTTGATATCTTAATAAACTACCTGTGAAGCAATGAAGTAATTACCTTTAGACTTGCTCTGAGACAAGCATCTTCATGGTAGACTTTGAGAACTAAATTCTCCTTGCACCTGACGTAGCCCAACCAAAAGTCTAAAAGCCGGAGACTGAAACACACAAATATAATCATGTATTTTATTCACAGAGTGTTTCATTACTGCTGATAATGTGAATGAAAAGCGTACATAGAATGAAATAATTGAACAATGCTGCAGTTTTGTTACTCACTTCAGCAGCCCAGCGATGAAGGCATAAAACTTGTGCCTGGTGGAGGTCAAATTTGGCTTCTGCTTCAATCCTTTGGCCAGGTCATGCAGGGGTCTGGTGTACGGTCCTGGTTTTAGATATCAATGAAATATTTCACCATCAGAGTTTCAAATTACACTTAAATTATATTTGGCATATCTAAAAGTACAAGGGCAGGCACCTGTTTTGTTTTTTTTTACCTAATTCTGCTGTCATTTCTGCCACCCTCCATGGTGTCAGTTTGACTTTGCCAAACAGGTGAACTCCGGTTTCAAAATCTCTCATACCATGGGCCACCACCCTCTCCACTGCAGGGCAGAGTTCACAGTACACCAGGGCTGCCACTTCTGGAGAGTCCAGAGAGCTACCAAGTCTGAGCTAAAAAAAAAAGTAAAACATTTGATTGTTTACCATAATGATACAGCTCAAATACAACCTTTGACCTTTTACCATAATGATATACATCAAATAACAACCATGCAAAACATCAAAGAATATTTTTTTATTTCATTTAATTTGTACAGATTTTCTTTTTGTATGTTTTTAGAAATGAACTTTGAATTGTCTTTGAAAAAGCATTGCAAGTAAACAACTGGTCCCAAGTGTTGAGAGAATTAATTATTAACGAATTATTAATTAAGAAATATTTATTTTAAAAAATATACAATTAAATTCTTTACATGAGAAGAATCAGATCTTTAATACAAATTTATAGCGAAATATTTAGAAATTTTTCTTGATTTTAATTTTAATCAGTTTCAAATTACTTATTCAATTAATAATTAATATTAATTCATTCCAGTACATAGCAAAGAGTTTCAATGATAATGATTTCAAAATGTATATTACAAAAGGAAGATAATTGATCTGATAATGTGTGCTACCTTCTCAAATGGATCCTTGGCCTGGGAAAAATGTTGCAACAGTGACTCACCAGCTTGAGCTATCCCTTTCAACAGCACTGGAAACAACACAGAAAAGTCAAAGTTGTAGCCACATTATAATTACGCCTAGTTAGCTCCAGAATTTTTTTTAGCAAACAAGATCAAGATTAAGTTAGTCAAATTAATGTATTAGGCAGATAAATCCATCCTGACAAGATTCCCTTTTTAAAAGATTAGTTATCTAATTAGTGTTGTGAATTCAATTAAATCAACTCTTAACAGCACATAAGACATTAGATGCGCATGAAGGATCATTGTATTATCCTGCATAAAAACTAATGTACAGTTTTGTATTGCTGTGAAGCAAGTTTTCCCGCTATATCCAGGGTTGCAATGGGTGTGGTATGTATTATATAATACTGAAGTAGTAATGGGTGTGGTATATATTATATAATACTGACGTAGTATTTTCATTCATCTGAATTAGGAAAGACTCACGGCTACTTAAAAAAACATGCATTAGTGCATGACACCATACTTAGATTGTTATTTTCCATCAGACAGGCTGTTGGTTCCAGCACAGTTGCTTCGGATGGGGCAGCCGTTATCAGCGCAGGAGTGATGTTATCAACAAAGTTCTTTACGGGTATCTCAGCCAAAAGTTGTGAAGTAGCTGGTGCCACAGACGGTTCAGGCTTTGCGGCAGATACTGTTCCTGCATCAGATGGGGCCGACTTCTTTGAAGCTGGCTTAATTTGACTTTTCTTACCTAAATTAGTTTTATGTTTAAAAAAAATGTATTGCCATGCAGACAAAAATACTATAAAAAAAACATGCAAATGCAAATTTGACAGTAAGCTCATTGTTAGCTTTAGATTTCAAGTGAGACAGGTAAGTAACCATGCTATGATATTTCTTTATTTAATATAAATTAACTACATCAAAATAAATTACATATATCTAGTTTCTAAACAAGACAAGCCAGACTTAAGGTAAGACAAAAAAACAAAATAATTTATCAAAATAAAAAAAACAAAAATACAGTAGTGTCTGAAGGTACATATTATTACCACATGTACTATTGCAATGTTTCCATTCTCCTAACAGCTGTTTGAAAGATCAGCTAGTGTCAACACAATGATTATACTTCATCAGATTTTTATTTTAAACAGGTCTATATGCTATGCAGTTATTTCCCAACACAGTAAAATTATAAGATCATTTTTTTCTTAATCAGAAACAGATTCTGATTGACTAACGCCATGGATAAACAAGCGGCCCCCAAGAGAACTATACAAATGAAACTTTAAATATGAAACAAAAAAATAAAATGATCTGACCTTCCACTAAATGTAAGGTCAAGAGATCTCCACCCATCTCTATGGCTTCCACCTCAAGCACAGTCTTGTTCTCCTGGTTCGGGTGCTTGGGGGACTGGTGTGGGGAGTGAAAGGAAACCTCAGAGGCAAAGCTAACACGCTTCAGTTTGGAGGAGTCTTCTGAAGTGGCAGAGGAGGATGACATCACGGTGGAGTGGTAGGTGGAGGAGGACGAGGATGAGGAAGACGAGGAGGAAGGGGAGTGACGTGAACGGTGCTTGGGTTTCCTCCTCCTGACTACTTCTGGAACAAGAGAAATTCGGAAAACATTTTTAAATCATTAGTATATCGTACATCATTTATTAATCTTTATGTATTACAGTACAATGGTCTGTCTTGATCCTCATATAAGCGGAATTATTAATTACACTAATCAACTGGCAACACATGATCCTTACAGATCAGTAGTTCACAAATGTCAGATTTACAAAAGGTTTCTGTGGGGTTGCCAAATAAACTACTGTGTCATAATGCACTAGGATCGCAGGTCAATGTCTAGGATCGCAGGTCAATGTCTAGGATCGCAGGTCATTTGATTTTCAGAAAAAAACAGGATCATTATTTAATTAAAAAAAAAGGTTCCAAAAAGCTGGTTTACTTTCTGGACTTACCTGAATTGATGGGGACCACGTCATACTTGGGAAAACCTTCTTCAGCCACCAGGACCGGCATGTTGCCATCACAAGCTATTGAGTGACGATTGCTTGCATTGATGCGTGGGGGCTTGACTGGTGCGTGAGAGTCAATAGACGTTCTGTATGATATATACAGAAAAAATTAGTGATAAATAGTATAATAATAATATATATATATATCAAAAACAAGGGGGGTGGGGAATTTAACTTTAAAAACTCATGGAAAAAAACTTTCTCCTATTTAATTTATGGCTAGTACTAAATGATGTACAAAGGACTAATTATAGGCTAGTACTAAATGATGCACAAAGGACTAATTATAGGCTAGTACTAAATGATGCACAAAGGACTAATCATAGGCTAGTACTAAATGATGTACAAAGGACTAATTATCCAGGCACCATATTTTACTTTTTTTTTAGACTTCACTTACCCCGAGGCAGTTTTTCGCAGGCAGGACTTCAGGGGCTTCCTCTCCTGCAGCCACTTGTGATATCTCCTCATGAGCTCCTCATCCGCTGCTTGGTCAGAGAGACAGTGGTCATTATGATGATGATGATGCTCTATGGGGTTGTCATGACAACAATTGCCTGATAATGAAAAAACACATTTCTACAGCAATCTAATTTTCGTTGGTTTTTTTTGTTTTACTATTTAGTCTTTCAGAAATGTGTAACTGTTAAATAATTTTTATAAAATTATTACTTTTTCTAGCTACTTCATTCAAACTTTTAAAAAAACAAATACTTCTATCCCAGTGTAACCAGTTTAAACTAGACCCAGTCATATAAGACATTGTTCAGATAACAGAACTGGAAATAAAATATGCAGTGGGCAAGTTTCTTTACAGCCAATAAACTGGGATTGGTTTAAGAGAGAATACTTTAATATTTATAATTTAGGAAAAAAATTTACCATGGTGATCACATACACCTTGCCAGATCTCCTTACAGAAACTGCTACTGTGTTGTGGAGTGAAGTCATCGTAGGACGACAGGTTGGAAGATGCAGAGCTATGGCCACTTTCTTCCTGGAGAGAGTACAGAGCGTCAAAATTGTATGTGTTCAGAGACGACCCCGTGCTCCAGCGGCGTCTGGCATTCATCATCTTCTGAAGCTGGTGCGCGGCGGCAATAGCGCTGCCATCGTGGTGAGCTTCAGTTTTGCGTTCACGCCTGGGTGTCACAGGATACGCCTCATTCACCACACGGCCAGGGGACTGTTTCTGAGCAGGGGGCACAGCAACTACAGTGTGAATTTCACCGCCCCCAACCAGTGGAGCAGTCGGATCCGTCTGGCTTCTCCTATGACTTCGGTCAAAAACTTCATTTTTCTTTGCCAACAGAGCATTACCACTTGCTGAGGATTTCATGTCAGTGAGGGAGTTGTACATCCTCAGCTGGTCAATAACGTTGGGTGGATCATCAACTTGTATCTCAATCATCTTACAGCACTCCCCATCAACTGAAACCTCTCTGGTCTCCTTATCCTCACACCCAATCACCTTCTTTAAGTTTTCTCTCTCTAAGCTGCTCTCCAAATGGGGCGGCTGGAACAGAATCCTTTCTAAGTCCTTTGGCATTTCTGTACAGCCTCTGCCATCTATGATTGGATTATGTGCATTGCTGACAACCTCATCCTCGTTCAGTGCAGCACCCTGGCTACAGTGGCAACAGGGTGAGGCCGGGCAGTCTTCACCAAGAATCTCCTGAAGCACCGGAGGCATGCCCTCCACGCAATCGCAGCCTGTGCATTCACCCTTGCAGTTATGATGAGTGTCACAGACTTCTTCAAAATGGAGATCCTCATTGTGCCCACAGCCACAGGGCAGATGGTCAACATCAGACCTGTCTTCTCCTACCTCGTAACAAGTGCTCTCTCTTTCTGGCTCAACTATATGAAGGTCACTGCCATCATTACACAGCTGGTCATATACATTCAAAGCCTCTTCCTGGCAATGTTTAGCTTTCAGCCGCTGAGAGCCATATTTCATCTCATCTACAGCCCTGACTATCAACTTGCCACCAGACCTTTTATCGATACTCGCCTCCTTGGCCTTCGCAACCATGGGGAGTTTGCTGGGAGGCTTCACATCTTGTTTACTCACAACGTAACCATTTGAGGATGACGCTATTGATGAGTTAGAACCAGTGGAACCTTGGCTTCTCATGATTGGCACAGGGATCTTTCCCTTTTTACCTCCAGATTTCTGTTTCGCTACCTCTGAAATATTACTATCCTTGCTAGCTGTAGTTTTAAATGACTTAAGACGGACAGAACCATTATCGCTATCAGTGCTGCTCTGCTTATGAAGTTTTGCAGACAACGCAGATATCCTGTTACCGTTGGGAGCCAGTCTGTTTAATGTCCTGGAAGGCTGCACGCCATCTAAAGTATTTTCATCATCGTGGCTCTTGGACTCTATAGTTGAGGTTGATGAGCTCTTCTGATCACTTTTACAAGATGATGCAGACGAAGAGGAAAAACAGCTGACCACATACTGGCCACTGGTCACTTTTTTGGAAGATGATGAGGATGAGGATGTTGATGAAATGGATGATGAAGACTTAGAAGAGGCTGGGTTCCCACTGACAGGAGTAAAACCACCACTCCCACCATCTTCATCAACATGATTTATATTTTCTTCCTGCTTTGCCAGATAATTACCTTCACCATTACAAGGGGATGAACCACGGGCTTCTACATTATAACTTGCGACTGTTGCTACTTTAGGTTTCTGGCCTGACCGACTTTGCACAGGCCGAGCAACATCTTCTTTCGAGTCGTGCCTGTTAAGCATCCCAACACTGTTAGTCTTTTTGAGAAGCCTGGAGCAGCTGGGTGAATGGGAGACAACTCTAGCCTTCTGAGCAATCAGTGGCACTCTCTGACTGTTTTTGGAAGTTGTCTGTCTTGTGTTGGATGCACTGGAAGCCCTTTTCAGTGCCATCAATTTGGACTCTTGACCTCTCAGCGTGTCATAGCTGCTCGACCGAGGTTTGTCAGTGGCTCGCAGCGGTGAATTTTTCAACCGATTGCCAGTCACATGTTGAACATGATCTGTCATTGAATTATCAGCATAGTGATCAGGTGAACTGTGAATCGGATACTGAGCTTGAACACAACGCAGCGGTGATGACCCTTTCTGCTTTTTAGTGGGAGAACAACTGCTGAAGGAAGTTGATTTCTTAGAGAAAATGTCTCCAGTCTTAGCTGGAGAGCTCTGACTTCTAGGGAAATGGTTACATCCACAGCAAGACACAGTTTGTCTGCGGGATGGAGAACAAGACTGCGACCGGCACGGAGAACAAGGGTGAGAACAGGTGGATTCCACATCCACAATCGGACTGAGAATTATGGGAATTTTTACTGGGTCAAACAGGGAGGAGTCAGGGGACGTTGAATTGGGATCTCCATCATTCAGTGATGACAGGAAGGATTTTCTTTTCTCCCGCAAAAAGCTGAGATCTGGAAGTGACCGATGCGTGTAGTAAGAATTCAGGCCCATCCTTGAAGGTGACAGGCTTGCGTTACGATAAATGTCAGCAGCTTTCACCCTGGCCATGTGACAATCATTGGTTGATGCAGCCCGGTGCATCTGACGGGAAGGGGATGCATTCTTCTGAGGAGATCTGGATGTGTCTCTGACCTCAAAGCTCCCATTATGATGTCCTTCAAAACAGCAATCGAAATCATCAGCTCTATTCAAAGAGCAACCACACTGCATGGCATCAACGTTGTAGCCAGCCGATCGACAGTGCTGGCCTGAATTGCTATACAAAGGTTGACCAACTCTTTCCCTCTGCTCAGATGGATCCGTCCTGTACTCCACATCCTGGTTGTACTGCTGGTCTTGCCCTTGATCTCGGCTGTAACGAGCGCAGACCTCTTCAAGCAAAGAGAAAAGATCTTTTTCAGGGGTGTAAGGGGATGTCTGCTGGGCCTGGTGATTTAGCTGTAGATCTGACGGTCCTTCTAATGATGTCTGGAGGCCAAAGTCCTGAGTTCTACAAAAGAAAATATCGACAGGATTTTCAGTACAAGAATTGTTACTAAAGTTATACACACAAAAATTTAACACGAACCATTTTTAGTACAATAATACTTTTTCATGAAAATATTTTGACTAGCACATAGAATTTTACACAAAGTTTTATATCGATCCCTATATTAATCATTGACTGGGAAAAAGTTTAACTTTTACAGTATCAATGGGAAAGCTAAATATATTGCAGAACAGGTTAATAACTTCTTAACTGAAATGTCTAAAGGTGATAAAGAAAAAAATGTATGTCATCTGCTGAGCTTTCTATTTCACATACAACTGTAGAAAAAGGAAACATCACAAATATTTACTTCGGTGGGAACTGGGATGAAAAGTTCCTGGTCCCTAGCCACAAAGTCACAGTGCTGGGCGACATCAACGTCTCTTTTGAGGTCATCAGCCTGAGAGATCGCAGAGTCTGGGTGCAACCAGTTTTAGCGTGTGGCGGAGTATTGGTGGCAGTCTCAGCCGTCTTCAAGTCCAGATGGAGCTTCTCCCTGTTTTCAAAGTCTGCCCGGAGCTGGGCACGCTTCTGCATGATGTCGCTACGCTGCACACACATATTGTAGAAGGGATAGTGACCTGGGATAGATAAAATGCCCAAATGAATATTTTAATAAAATAATTCTAACCAATACAAGTTTGGATGAGAACAAGTTTAACCAGATTAAAACTTAGAAGATTTTTTTATTAAAAAATAGAAGGGTGGGAAGTCTGACCAGAAGAGCAGGCAGAGTCACACGAAGTTGTAGCACTGTGGCAGCAGCTTCTCTGTTGCTGATATGGAAGATGCTGCTGCTGCTGTTGTTGTTGCTGTTGGACATCTGACTTCCCTGGCAAATCATCAGCATTCAGAAAGCCTTCTCTCAGGAGAATCTGAAAAGATATCAAAATAAGAACTCTCAACAATAAATTTTGAAGTACCAGCTACAATAAATTTTGAAGTACCAGCTGTGTATTTCAACACACACAAAAATTACAAAACATTAACTCTTACAGTATAAAGTGAGCAGATTTGTATTACTTCAGAGAATAATAGAACTATGTCTTGAAACAGAGAATAATAGAACTATGTCTTGAAACAGAGAATAATAGAACTATGTCTTGAAACAGAGAATAATAGAACTATGTCTTGAAACAGAATAATAGAACTATGTCTTGAAACAGAGAATAGTAGAACTATGTCTTGAAACAGAGAATAATAGAACTATGTCTTGAAACAGAGAATAATAGAACTATGTCTTGAAACAGAGAATAATAGAACTATGTCTTGAAACAGAGAATAATAGAACTATGTCTTGAAACAGAGAATAATAGAACTATGTCTTGAAACAGAGAATAATAGAACTATGTCTTGAAACAGAGAATAATAGAACTATGTCTTGAAACAGAGAATAATAGAACTGTCTTGAAACAGAGAATAATAGAACTATGTCTTGAAACAGAGAATAATAGAACTATGTCTTGAAACAGAGAATAATAGAACTATGTCTTGAAACAGAGAATAATAGAACTATGTCTTGAAACAGAGAATAATAGAACTATGTCTTGAAACAAGCGTTATTGCATAAGTGTACATTTTTTTAAAACAATAAAATACACTTGAAAGATTTCACCAGGTTTATAACACAGCCTCCTGGCCATTATGTTCAAATAATTCTGGTCAACACTTTAAATGAGTCCGGTCACAAACAACAAAGTACAATGAAAAAAGGGATTGACAAAACTTTAACCTGATCTATTTTGGCAAGTGTGTCGGGTGAAGGAGGATTAGACTGGTTTCGCAGCCTCTGGTACAGATCTAGGACGTAGGAGGAGTGCCTCTTGTGGTGGAAGCTGTGTTCAGCCTCACTTACATCTTTCCTGGTTTTTTCCTTCACCTTATTGACCTCCTCATCTTCAGAAGTTTCCTCTGAGAATCTATTCGATGAAATAGAGTACAACTTGTGTGAGTTGTTGTTTGATCAAATAAAGTACAACTTGTGTGAGTTGTTGTTTTTAAAAAGTTATTTGTGACCTAATTAGTGTACTACACAAAATAAGACAAAGGGGAAAAGAATATAATGGGGTTCAGTTTACATCAACTACAATCTCAGCAACAAATTAAAAAAAATAATGTCTCATCAGGCTTTTGACAAATAATTATTTTTTTTTTAAAATGGGGTGGGTTAAAATGAAAATGTAATGTATGCACATATTTTAAAAATTACTTTAAAAATGGTGTTACTTTAAAAAATGGCGTTTATTAAAATACATTTCATTTTTGAAATTAATGAAAAGTTTAGTGGGGGAAAAATGTGATAGCCCATTGAATACAGAGAAGACATGGAGCAATAAAAATAAATAAATTTGAAATTCATCATTTTGCAACTCCAACAGCATTACACTTAATTAATATTTACAACAGGTTTCAACAATACAATTTACAATTAAATAATGCTGTGGATTTTATTACATTCAAAAATATTACAAGCGTGTATTCAGAATTTGGGAATCCCTGCAGTATAAAACATGTTATTTGCTCATTTCACTTCCACTGTGATGTGAAAAAAATAATGTATTAAATTTTAGCTAAGCTTTAAAGTTCAGGTTATGACATGTAATTAAAGTGAAAAAAAAAAAAAAAAAAACAATGTGCACTTAAAACTTACTGGTTCGTTGTCAGCTCTGGGAGTGATTTTGATTTTTCTACATTCAGATCTCGAGTCTTACCAAGGTTGCGCAAATTTCTTATCTGTTTCCAGGTAGTCAGTCGTCCACTGCGTTTGATAAATGATCCATTAGACTGTTTTGCTGAAAAACAAAAAAAAAAATCTTTTTTTTAAAAGTAATGATTTCTGATGAAATAAAGTATTTTTCAATTAATAATGATTATTTTGTTTTATTTCATTGAGTTAAATAAAACAGTAACCTATTTATTCCAAAATATTCAGATAACAATTGACTATGCAAGCAATCTAGCCTGAAATAATGTCTCGCTGCACTTACGTGCACAATGCTTTTCCAGTTCTCCACTTGATAAAAGAGCAGCACAGAGAGGAGATAACTTGTGAGACCCGGCACTTTGACTAAGGGAACCTGGAGATCCAGAAGACTGAGAGAGGTATTCCTGGAAATATAGAGTTACATAAAAGCCTTTGCATTCAAAAAAAAAAAATAATGTGTGTAACATTCCGGCTTATTAAAAACAATGAAATTAGCAATGGTGACAAAAAAATTTAATTCTCAGAAAATAAGACTTTTTTGTTTAATGCCACACTAATTCAAAATACATTTCAATTAAAACAAGTGTTTTTAACAATAATAAAATCTGAAATAATTTATAATTTTAGGACCAACTTTAAATGTGTATTTATTTATTGTTTTGAAATCAAAAGCATTTTTCTATATACATGTATCTAGAGAGTTTCAAAATTTGAATGAGAGTAGAAAAAACTTGATGCTGAAATGTGTTTTAGTCTTATTTCCCTTTTTTATCAAAACTGCAAATCAATAAGGCTCTATTTAATTGCAAAGATACAAAGCTTTACATTTTGGCATTAAAACAAGGTAAAAAAAAAAAAGGAATAAATTTCTTTGAAAATGATTTTTTTTCTTCCTTTTTTTCAAACAAATTTCATAAATTTTAAAATATATGATTAGAATAACAATATAATTTTTTTTATAGATATTTCAACTCTGAACTCAAATAAGAAAATAAAGTTTTGGTAAGCAGAAATAAAGTTATAGCATTTTTAGTTAACATTGTTTGATCAAAACTGATAATGTATTACCCCTCATCAACGTTATTTTATTTTACAAAGCAACTGTTCAGTACCTGCAAGGCTTCTAAACATATTCGGCCAGGATAGCGACTCCCTTTCATGTTCCAAGTACACAGGCGGCCTTTAGCCTCACCGCCTGCAGGCATAACAGCTGTGCCACTGACTGTAGCGCTGCTACTTCCGGCTGAGCCTCCACGAGACTTCAAGTTAGCGAATTGGAAACTGCTAGACTGTTCATCTTCAGCTTCACCCCCAGAGCTCATAGATCTGCTACCTATTGAAAAAAAAAAGTACACAAACATAAAAATGATTGATTTTTTTACTTGAAAAAAAAAAAATTAAAAAATGTTCAAGCTACCACCATTAAAAGAGCAAAATATGTAACTTTAAAATGATACATGTATTTCTGACTTAAAAATGTAGAATAACTAAGAGGTAAACTATCCATGAACCATGTCAAGAGCTAGAAACATCTGATTGTGAGCAACATAAATACAACAACTAACCAAGTTTGTCATCTTGAGACGATGTCTGTGAGACATATGAAGATTCACTCTCAGTGGAGAATTTTCCTGAAACATTAGTAAATAAAATTTTCATTGAGTTACAATGGCACTCTCTTTTTTTTTTCATTTTATCAATGTCTTTTATTTCTGTTTAATAAATTATTCAAATTGAAGCAAAAATTTAATTTTAAAAGTAAATATCTTTTTTTTAAAGTCACAGTTGAAATTAGATAAGATTATGTACCACACATATAGAAGAAAGCTTGCTAAATATACTAAAATGGCCAAAATATGTCAGTCTGCAAGTTAGAGAAGTGGGACGGGTGGCCGAGTGGTGTAGACACTCGACTGTCGACCTAAGAGTTCTGGGTTCGATCCTCGGTGAGACCGATGGGAATTTTTCCAGGTGAAATTTGTTTCTAAGTCGACCCACAAGTCCACCCAGCTTTAAGTTGGTTAAGTAAAGGCGGCTGGGCGTTGTACTAACCACACAATCCCTTTATATGCCGAGGTTATAGAAACAGATGAATTCTACATTTCATCTGCCCTGATGGCCCGTTAGGGCTAAGGGAACTTTACTTTACAAGTTAGAGAGATTCTTTTAAAAGAGAAATTCAACCCAACAATCTGCACTTATATTTTCTTCCAGTATTCAACCTTTAACTCATTATGTGCTGTTTACTATGAACTTTACCTTGAGAACCTCCATCAAAGGACAAGTAGTAAGCGTCCTTATGTGGTCCACACTTGACTGTGATGTCTGCCGTAGTGGAGGATGACCGACTGCCACTCAAGCTGGTCGTGGCTGCCACTTCAGCTTCATTGCCCTCTAACTGTCTAGACAAGCTGTCAGTAGATAAGTTCTGATCCTATATGAGAAAAAGATGATCAAATTTTTAAAATTCACATTTCGGTTTTCAAATTATCTAAAAAAGCATATTCATGGATTATAGTAAAATAAAGAAATCAATATGACTAATGATGCTGACAAGTAGCCAAAGAATATATTAAAAAAATTTTTTTTCATATTTTTATAATAAGAATACCTGTCTGCCACTCAATATCACAATTCCTTTGTAAAAATATACAATTTTGAAAAAAAAATATTTTATCACAAATATATTAATAATTAAACTAGAAAAATTAAGATGTCTAAAAAAGATGATGTTTATTTCAGTTCATTTTTATCTAAATGAACTATTTTCTAAACATTTAATTCATAAGTTATTTTCATCATAATCAGTTTATAAAATTATAAAAAATGTATACCTCATATACACCAAGTAGCTACACTTCATTAAACTGAATCAGTGAGCAGGCATTGCCCAAGAGCTACAATATAATTTGCAAGGTAAGAAAAAGGATCAAACACAGAATGACCAACCTGTGAAGTATTTACAGGAGGAGTAAATAAAGGTTCATTTCCTGGGAAGTCCAGCATATCACTAGAGCACATCATCTCCCTTTCTGATGAAGAGACGTCCATCGACGTACGACTGCCAGTTCCTGAGACCTCTGACTCACAGGGCCCTGAGTACAGATCTTCATTCTAGAGACAGAAAGTTGAAATTTATTTATAAGCACACACAATTACCAAAAACCTTAGCGGGCTGAACGATTTTGCATGATTTTTTTTTAAAAGCTAAACATTAAACTACAGTCTGACATTTCAGGGAGCTAAACATTAAACTATAGTCTGACATCTCCAGCAAAATATTATAAACAGAGAATTAATCGCACTTTAAAAAATAATAATTAATAAGGTAAGACCATTGGCTTAATGGAAAGATTTTATATATATATATATATTTATATATTTATATTATATATATATTTATATATATATACAGGCGGCCCTCGACTTTTGCAGAAAATTGGTTCTTGAAAGTGTGTGCGAATGATGAATGTTCGAAAGTAAAGGGAAATATTAATAACATAAACAGTACATAACCAACTAAATCACTTTCAAAATGGCGATCATGACATAACAAAAACGATTGCTTTGGGAACAACAAGGGCGATGAAAGACCGGGTATTGACCGGAAATTCCGTAGACCGGATATACGGAAACAGTCGGAAGTTAATGAAAGTGCTTCACTAGCGCTTTTATGGACAATTCTAAAAATACATTTAAAAAAAGATTTTTTTTTATATGTTCGAAATAGCTAATTGTGCAAAAGTAGGATGTGCGAAAGTTGAGGGCCACCTGTATATACTTGATAGTTTTTTTAAGATTATGCGATTTTTGTTTGAAAACTATTTTCCAGAAAAGCATGTACAGTTTTTTTTTCTAACAGACAACAATATTCGTGCTACTTCCAAACTAACTATATTTTTAATTATTATAAAAAAATCTTTTCACAAAAAAAAACATGAAATATAGTCCTATTAGTAGTATTTTGTCAGAAACAAATGAATAAAGTGATAATATATTTCTATTGCAACCTGCCAGAATTTAATATTACAAGAGTAATTTATTTGCAGCTTGGAAATTTCCTAAAAAAAAAATAATATTCTTTCATTATCATTGTCTATAACTTTTCACTTTTTTACTTGAAGTTGTGGAAATTTCTGAACATTTTGGGATGCATCTCTAATTTTACAATGGTTTAAATAGTCATTTTTTATACCATTTTATTCTATGCTGCATTTTTAGGGCGTAATCCCCTCAAAAAATGGTCTTTTTAGCATATCTATACATACATATATATATATCTATACATACATATATATATATATATATATACATACATACATATATATATATATAAATACACATATATACATACATTCATACACTTGAAATTTTCATATGAATGAAGAGTTTAGGAATAAATCTACAATGCACATTCTCTACCTGTAAGAATGAGTCTCGAAGAGCTCAAACATTGTAGCTTCCATTAAAGGAATGTGGTAATAAGACCTGCTGACCAGCTGCTTTATTGTTGTGGTGACTTTGAAAAGCTGATGAAAAACAGTAGATTAGATCCAAACAATTAGCATCATGTAAGAATAAAACAAGTCATAAATAAGAATGAGCCAATTCCATTTTTTTTTTAAACCAAAATAGAAACTTTTTAGGAGCTGGAAATGTTCACAGAGTGTGTTTTTAAAGGTCAATGGAGATATTAACAATAACACATGTATGATTCAAGGTAAAAACTTATGAAAGAACTGTAGTGATCTGAATATTTTCTCAGAAGTTAATAATATCAATAAATCAGTCAATCAATTGTTTTGTTTTGTTTTTATTTTGATTAATTTATTATTTTGTAAAATTATCAATTTTACAGATGCATCTAAATGTATGTATTATTATGCTACAAATTTTATACTTTTGATATAACTTAAGTTCTGAAATTTATTGAGAAAGCAGGCAAAGTTAAAAAAAAAAAAGTAAAAAATGTTTTAACGAAATTTCAAAATCTTGTTTGTAAACTAGTATAAATCTCTTATACATAATTACAGTCAAACAGTGAGAAAAAAATACCATTATTTTATTAGTAATAAGAAAAAAAAAAGGGCTATGAAAAGCAGAAGAAAGGCAGTCCAAGAAACATGGTAAAAGACCGCCAAGATGGTTAAACTGGGAATCAGATTGATTCTCTGGAATTAAACTGATAGATGGGCAATGATGATGGTCACTAAGGACTAACAATATTAAAATATGATGATACAAAAAGCCTTACCTGGTGCCAGAGAATCAGCCAGACTAAAAGCACATGACCCTTGCAGGATGACTCCCACAGAACTCTGAAGATTACCATCAAACTGGACTATAAAATCCTCGTCAAAGAAGTAATCATTGAAGGAGCTGTCATCCTGAGATGCCCGCTGGTCAGCACTGTGATCAAAGCTGTCACTGTTGTCCATGCTGGTCACTGAAGAGAGATCCTTGCGCTGAAAATGGGCATCTGAGGAGTACCCACCTCCACCAAGTCCCTGAGTGTGTCTCCAGTGTCTGGGAGATGAGGAGGATGACTCAGATTCCTCCATCATTACCACAGTGTTGTGCAGCTGTTTGGTTATGTCGGCATGACCACCATACTTGATACCCTGTCTTGGTCGGGTAGATCAGATGTGTTGTCCTTTTTTAATGGAAACTGGTTGGAAGAGTTTTGAAATAATGCCATCTGTGTATACATTCTCTGATTTATTACCATTGCACGGGAAAGATGTTTGGTCCGAGATATTTCTTTGGTCAACTTTGTCAGAATTAATCTCAGTTTCTTGCACCATTTGTGTATGTTTTAGCAACTGCATCGTTCTGGTGTCTTTCTTTATTTTTGGCCTGTGCTTAATA